>CM077151.1:218511904-219009012 GCA_039583875.1 Platanthera guangdongensis
CTTAATCCTGGTCAAACACACACTCATAGGCCTAATTAACCTAAGTGGGGCACCCCCTGACCCAAACCAAGTTGGGTGGTGCCACTAGACCCATTTCCACCAAGTGGGGTCAGTCCACCCACCATAGTGACCAGTCAACCCCTAAAGTCAATTTGGTCAACAAATTGACCTAAAGAGTGAAATGAAGGCCAAGTCAAGTTCCCTTGGACCAAGCCCACTAAATTGGCCCAAAGTCAGCAAGTGAACAAGACCACCCTACCCATCTAAATCAGGAGAGAGAATGCATGCAAGGGGGTAAATTTGGAAATTTTAGGAGAAGTGGGAGAGAGAAAGAGGATGAAGAGGAATGGTGGCCACATGGCCCCCCATCAGCTGGTTTTGGCTGCCCAAAACCAAGTGGCTGACCTCCCTCTTCATTTCCAGCAGAATTCCAGAGCTGAGAGCCACATGGCACCCATGGTGACACAACCAAAGCTCAAACCGAGCTCACATTGGGCTTATCTCCCATATACCCTCTATCAGCCCCAAAAACCCCTCATTAGCTTCAGAAGGTCCAGAGGAGTGGAATTCGAACACTACACATGGAGAAACGTGAGAATGCAACTTTCGGGGAGGAGCTCGCCGGCGCACCACACCACGGCAAACCGCCGCCTGACCCGCAGCCAAGCCCCGATTATGGTGCGTTTCACCTCACCTCTTCCCGTACTAACTTCTAGATCGACTAGGGAGATATCGGGCTCAATCGAGCCCGATGCCATGTGAGAAATGGAGAAATTCGAGCTTTTCATTTCTTGCTCGGGTTCGCCGGAGGAGCCAAATCCGGCGGCCCCACCGCCGGGAAACGCTAGCCCCCACCTTAACGAAGGTTGGTGGCGATATCGCGGGGTGGTGGGTGGCTCAGCTGGCCGGAAAAGGCCCCGGCCAACATCGTCCAGGTAGATGAATCGTGGTCGTTAACTCATCGGGGACGATGACCAGATCCCGTAGGTTTTGCTTCAAGATTCGTGCAAACAGTTAAATGAATTAAATTAATATATGAATAGTGTCAATTTCTGTCACATTAATCAGTACCCTTGCATGTTAAATTTGGCCTCTTAGAGACATTTTCAGAACTTAGGCCCTTAAAAAATGTAGGCCTAGGGTCTTACCTTTAAAATGCCACCCTAACATGCATTTTGGTGTAGGGTACAGCCCTTAGGACCTTTCTCCTAGGACTGGTCCTAGACTAGGTCAAAAATTATATTGGATGCCCTAGTCTCAATATTATATCACCATGATCCCAAATTTGGGCACATGCATTATTAGGGCTACTTACCTCCTGCCAAATTTAGGAATTTTTAGAAACATTTTCCTATCGTTTTGGTAAATATCAAAATTTAAATTAATGGCATATTATGAGTTCTACTCCTCCCCATGGCCCCAAATTTGGTGGTGGGTCAGTGGGGTCACCCTTGGTGCATGATAAAATTTTCAGCACCTGGATCACTGCATGTGGGAGAATCCACTTGCATGTGCTAGCCTATGTTAAGCTTGGTGTGCAAATAGCACAATTGCAATTTGTGTATTTAGTCAATGGTGACATGCAAGTGTCATGAAATTATTTCCAGTGGTTCATTAGGGTAAATTTCACCCCTCAAATTAATGATGAATTTTTGGAATCAAAAATTCCATTTATTGGAATTTAATTAAAAATAGCTATTTTGGAATTAAAAATTGGAAAATAGAATTTATTCAAGAACAAATCCAAACACACATTACCAAGGCATAGATTACATCACACTTGACCTAGGAAAATTATGATTTCTCTGTTTTGAAGAACCTTGGAGTAGATACCCTAAATTTCCCATTTTACCCTTATCATGATAATTCTTGAAATGATATATATATACTCTGAAAAATTGGGATTTATTCTACTGTCATACAATATTGTTAGTAGTTTATCATGAATTTCTCAGAATTTATTGGATAAATTACTTATGTTAAATTAGTACAATGGCATTTTGGTAAATAACTTATAATGGAACCCCATAGGCCATCTTACATTCAACTTTGATGAATCTCTGCCAATAGCCATAATTTAGTGTCTTAAAGGCTCTGTAATGTTTCTGGAATTTTTGAGAATATAATGCTTATACTTCATGTGTAAAATGGAATTATACGGGATTGTTATTAAATAGAAAATGACAATAAATAATTTAAGGAAAATTATGAAATTCTGAAGGCAGTGATATTTGGTTAATATACATCTCAGGAAAAATTTCCTAAGTCAGAGGATGCTTAATTAAATCACTTCATGTGTAAAGTGGCCGAGCATTTAAATTAAAAGAATTAATTAATAGACCATTTGGCCAGGAAAAATTATGAGAATCTTTAGGGTAGTTCCCTTAGTCCATAATACCCTAGGATAATATTTAGAGGCAAGATGCCTTAAGTTTTGGAAGATCACATTTCTAGGGTAAACATAGGTCATGGTCTGCATATAACACAAATAGGTCTTACCTTAGGGAATTACCAGGGGATTGATTATCGGCAGAAATAAGAGAGAGTTCAACACGAGTAACCCTGGTGGGTAGAGTTTGTCTTAGTGAGGGATCAAAAGTGCAAGTCTTGGTCATCAACTGGAGTGGGGGATCGGCGGAAGACCGTCGGTACCCGGTAACACCTTAAGTCACTAGGGTTATACTTAAGCAATAAGGAGAGCTGGGGGATACATGGGTAGTCATCAACTAAAATAAGTATCCTTGCGAAAGGGAACGCTGGGCGTAATCCCAACACAGTTCCTAGTGCCCCTTGAGAGCCCTTCACAGGGAATACGGGGGCAGTCCTGGGATTAACCTTAAATCTCTAAGTATAATAAACCGTAGACAAGAGTAGCTTAATAGGTTAGGACATGGTTGTACCTTCTCGCCCGTGTTTGGGTTGGAGAGTTTCATGATATATGCTCACCCGTTTAGGGTTGGAGGAATTGACATAAAGGCACTAATGTGCGTTCTCACCCGGGTTTGGGTTTGAGGGATTCAGGACGGGTTTTGGTCCTGCGAGCGGAAGGCTCGGTGTGAATTACTTGCATGTGCATAAATATCGTGGCGGGGCATGCGGTACTGGCCGTTCGTCACACCGATGGCAGTACGGTGCACCAGGCGGTTGTGGGAGTTAGAGGGGCCAGTGGGTTGTTTTACACTGCGGTCTGGAGGACGACCCCCGATAACACACATCCGACCCAACAAGACTGACGGGTTTGTCAGCAAAGTACGTACGCGAGACTCTAGAGTGCACCTTGGACGTGTACAGAGGCGTATGAGAGGGGTCTAAGGCTTGGTAGTGTGCATACCGGTCTAGAAGCGGAGACGCCCGCTCCGCTGCTGCCGTAGCCACAGCGGTGGTACCCGAGAGTGATGCTAGCTCTCAAAAAGTGGGAACTAAAGGTCTGTGATCACAGAGTCGTTGTGTGTGAGTTGCACTTGCATGCGCATAAAATTGCATCATATCATTCATTCATATTAGGTCATACGCTTCATAGATCCTTATCATATAAATTAGTATGGGCTCTTTTATATGATAAGTTAAATTTCCTGGAAATCCTAACTTATATATTTGTATGGGCATTTATATAAGTTAGGGTACGTTTGTGATGATAGCTTAGTGGTAGCTTAGCTTATTTTGTACATACTGCTGTTGCTTTACTTTCCTTTACTGCACCGTACTTACTTACTTACTACTTGTACTGTACTTAGCATTGCTAGAGTAGAATTTCATTACTTAGTACCACTTTAGATAGATATTGTCACCTGCTTCCATTTTGCTACCCCTTGTTGTCCTCCGCTTCGTCCTCCCGCTCGGTGCCTAGGAGCTGCGGGGCGAGGTGTGGAGGAAACGACTTAGTCTTTTTGACTAATGGTCGGTGACCAACTATTTTTAGGAGCCCGTGGAGATGGAGCACCAGCACGTCGAGGAGGCAGGACATGAGGAGCAGATACCGCTTCAGCAGGCTACCACTACTACTGTGCGTCCTCAGGTGGGACGAGTCTTGATGTTCTAGTATAGCTTCCGCATTTACTATTTTGTGAGAGAGAGAGATTTGATGTACTGGGCATAAGCCCTTTTTACTCTTTCTTCTGTACTATTCTGTGGACTATTGTACTATTCATTTCTTCTATATGATTGTACTGTGACTTGTGGACTGATGGCATTTTATACACAGTTTTACTTCTTATTTCTCATATTGGCCTACAGGTTTATGATCGTACTAGCCGGCAGAATCGGCGTGTTGCGGTGTCGACTAACCCGTGAGTTAGTGCCACCGTAAGACGGCGGTTCTGGGCATAAGATCCGGTAGCCCTCCTTGGTAAGGGGGAGGGGGGTCTTACAAACTGGTATCACTCGAACAACGATCATATGAGAAAGAAGTCCACAACATGGGACCACCCCCGCCCCAGCATTAGTTTGCGGACAAACTATGCAGCGGAAGCAGTGGTGTGCCCATGTACAAAAGTCACAGAAATGGTCCACAAAGTACAATTTGATAGGCCAATTTTGCCTTAACCTTACCTTTATGCAACCTCCACAGGTCGCAGCGCCGCAAAATGTGGCTCCTCCCCCTCCAGCTGCCACTCCATTCCTACATACGGAGATGGGGCAGACCCTGACGGCGATTTTGGATGCCTTTAGAGCCCAGCAAGTCCCGGCTCCACAGCCAAATCCGGGGTCGAGCTGGCTGAGTGCATTCAAGAGCCTGTCCCCACCGACGTACCGTGGGACAGAGGATGCAGTGAAGACAGAAGAATGGCTGGAGGCCATACACGAGATCTTAGCGGGCATCAGCTGCCCAGTCGGCCAGGCAGTACCTCTAGCCACCTCCGTGCTAGAGGCCCACGCGAAGAGATGGTGGAAGTCAGTCCGGGAGACTACTTATGCGGACTTTGAGTTGTCAGAGATTTCTTGGGAGGAGTTTGGCGATGTGTTCCTGGAGCACTTCGTCTCTACTACGGACAGGGATGCTTTGGAGGAGAGGTTTTTGAACCTCAAGCAGGGGACCAGATCTGTGATAGAGTACCAGAGGGAGTTCTCCCACTTGGCCAGGTTCGCGGGGATTCAGGACACCGACGATAGGAGGTATGCGAAGAGGTTCTACCGGGGCCTCAGGGATGATCTGAGGCAGGCTCTGTTATTCATTTCTCATGGCACATCCAGACAGATCATCGAGATGGCGAAGAAGCTGGAGGCTGACCAGCTGATGGTGCGAGCCGGAGGGAAGAGACCATTTGATGGATCGACATCAGGTGAGAGCAGTAGGGGCTCTCAGAGGGGCAGGACCATTGGATACAGGAGGGGTGGGGACGTCGTCGTCCCAACTTCAGGCAGGAGCAGGGGCCTCCTCCAGCTTTGGCTCCCCCACCTCTACAGATACATGATCCGAGGAGACAGGATGACCGAGGCCACCGACAAGTGGTTTGTTATGGATGCCGCCAGCCTGGGCACATCAGGTCGGAGTGCCCGCACCGATTCCATCCCCCTCCTCCTCCTCCACCTCCAGTGGCCCCAGTACAGCAGGGCCGAGGACGAGGCCGAGGACGAGGCCGAGGCCGGGGATATCATGGCAGGAGGCGCGAGCAGGAGCAGATATACGCCTTGGACCTCACAGAGCCGAGAAATCCCGAGGAGGTCATTACAGGTACTTGAAGTTAATTTTGAATTTCCTTAAATTTTCCCAATGATATATATATAGTACTTGGAACCATAGGATAACCATTAACCCTCACATAAACAAACCTCAGGCATAGTCATGATCAGCGGCAAGCCCGCTCATACTCTTTTCGACACGGGTGCTTCACACTCGTTTGTATCCGAGGCCTTCATCGACGGACTCGAAGGCGTGGAGAGGTTCCCTGGACTAGAGATGAGGGTACGCCTACCCGATGGATCGGAGCTGCGGACTACTGCACATTGTGACATGGAGGCCGAGATTGGCGGCAAGGCTTTTGAGGCGCCGGCGACTATTCTGAAGCTGCAGGACTTTGACTTGATCTTGGGCATGGCCTGGTTGCACCGGAACCATGCCCAGATAGATTGTCCGTCCAGGAGGATCACGCTGAGACATGGCGACTCTCATGTTATCGTTGAAGGTATCCAGCCTGTCTGCCACCTACTATTATCTTCTATACAGGCTGTGAAGGCCCATGAGCAGGGTGAAGAAGTCTATATTGTCTGCTTCGAGATGGTGGGGACAGAGGCGACTATCTCAGATATTCCGGTGGTTCGGGATTTCTCCGACGTATTCCCGGAGAAATTGCCCGGGCTACCGCCTGCTAGAGACTTGGATTTCAGGATTCAGCTAGTGCCGGGAGCGAAGCCGGTGTCCCGAGCACCCTACAGGATGGCTCCTAGAGAGTTAGCAGAGTTCCGAACTCAACTGCAGGAGCTAGTCGAGTCAGGATTTGTACGGCCTAGTTCATCGCCATGGGGAGCGCCAGTTCTATTTGTGAAGAAGAAGGACGGATCACTGCGATTATGTATAGATTACCGGGAGCTGAACCGGTTGACGGTCCGCAACACCTATCCTCTGCCTCGGATAGATGAGTTATTGACCAGCTACAGGGAGCATTCTGGTTCTCCAAGTTAGATCTGCGATCCGGCTACTATCAGCTCCGTATCGGGGAAGAAGACATACCGAAGACGGCTTTCAGTTCGCGCTATGGGCTATACGAATTCACGGTGATGCCTTTTGGGCTCACGAATGCTCCTGCTGCATTCATGAGTCTGATGAACCGTGTCTTCGAGCCTTTCTTGGATCGCTTTGTGATAGTATTCATCGACGACATCCTTATATATTCTCGGACTCAGGAGGAGCATACGGAGCACTTGGCACAGGTCCTGCAGAGGTTGAGGGAGGCACAGATGTACGCAAAATTTTCGAAGTGCCAGTTCTGGTTGCAGGAGGTGGCTTTCCTGGGGCACACGATCAGTGGGGCTGGGTTAGCTGTGGACCCGGCCAAGATAGAGACAGTGAGGGATTGGCCGCGGCCGAAGACCGCATCTGACATCCGCAGTTTCTTGGGACTAGCAGGCTATTATCGCAAGTTCGTGGAGGGGTTCTCAAGGATAGCACTCCCCCTCACGTCCTTGACGAAAAGGATGCTGATTTTGTTTGGTCAGAGCGGTGTGAGACGGCTTTTCAGGAGCTGAAGGACCGGCTCATCTCATCCCCTATTCTTGCGCTTCCATCCGGGAGCGAAGGATTCCAGATTTACACGGACGCCTCTTATCAGGGGATGGGTGCAGTCTTGATGCAGCACGGACACGTTATCGCTTATGCTTCGCGACAGTTGAAGAAGCATGAGCATAACTATCCAGTACATGATCTAGAGCTCGGGGCTGTGGTTTTCGCCCTAAAGATATGGAGACATTACCTATACGGGATTCATTGTGACATCTTTTCAGATCACAAGAATCTCAAGTATATTGATACGCAGAAGGACTTAAATCTGAGACAGAGGAGGTGGCTGGAGTTCCTCTGTGATTATGACTACAAGATCCACTATCACCCGGGGAAAGCGAACACGGTTGCGGATGCTTTGAGCAGGAGGGCCGGCACTTCTGGACCGGAGCCCCGATTGATGTCCATAGGGCTGCTTCAGATGATGGAGGACATGCACATTACCGTGGTGTCCGAGACCGAGCCAGAGGTTTATAGAGAGTATTTGAGCTCAGTGATCAGCTGCGATGATATACAGGAGCGCATCCGAGCACATCAGAGGCTGGATGCTGCGTTACAGCCGATTTTCAGTGCCCTAGAGAGGGGCAAGGTCGAGGACTACACACTACAGGATGATCTTCTTCGGTTCCGGGGGCGCATCTACATACCAGCAGGGGGCAGTGTTCGAGATGACATACTCCGAGAGGCACATTGCTCGAGATATTCAGTGCACCCCGGCATCACCAAGATGTGGGCAGATTTGCGGAGATCTATGTATTGGCCCGGGATGAAGAGGGAGATCACGGATTTTGTGACGCATTGCGAGACCTGCCAGCGTGTGAAGGCGGAATGCAAGAGCCCAGGAGGTTTACTACAGCCACTGCCAGTTCCAGAGTGGAAGTTTGAGGACATTGCTATGGACTTTGTACACGGATTGCCTCGCTCCCACTCCGGACATGATTCTATATGGGTTATAGTGGACAGATTGACCAAGGTCGCGCGGTTTATCCCAGTTCGGAAGGATGCCCCAGTTGCAGTTCTGGTGAGACTATTTGTGGAGCAGTACATCAGGTATCATGGTATCCCCAGGACTATTGTTTCGGACCGTGATGGTCGGTTCACTTCGAGCGAGTGGAGGGCCGTGCATGCTCACTTGGGATCTCGGCTTACCTTTAGTACCGCCTTCCACCCGCAGACCGACGGATAGACCGAGCGGACCATCCGGACCATGGAGGACCTGCTCAGATTATGCATATTGGATACGGGGAGGCCTTGGGAGAGGCTGTTACCATTGATCGAATTCTCGTATAATAACAGCCACCAGGCTAGCATCAGGATGGCTCCGTACGAGGCGCTTTATGGGAGGAGATGCCGGACTCCGCTATCATGGGTACAGGATGTGGACACCAGGGCTCTGGGATCCGATTATATAGAGGACACAGAGGCTCAGATTCGATTGATCAGGGATCGGCTACTGGAGGCCCAGAGCAGGCAGGCAAAGTATTATGATGCTCGGCACCGGCAGGTGGAGTTTCAGGTTGGAGACAGGGTATTCTTGAAGATACGTCCGGTACACGGTGTTTCACGGGTGCGGAGGCACAAGAAGCTCAGTCCACGATACATGGGGCCCTATCTGATCCTGGAGCGGATCGGCCCCTTAGCCTACCGACTGCAGCTGCCACCGGAGTTGGGTGCACTACATGACGTCTTCCATGTCTCTTCCTTACGGAGAGCTCTCCTCCGGCCGGAGCAGCACATCACTACTACAGCCGGACCGGTAGAGCCTGACAGGTCAGTGAGATTGGAGCCGATCCGGATTGACGATACAGCCATCCGAGTGTTGCGGAAGAAGAAGGTTCCCCTTGTGAAGGTGCTGTGGTCCAACCATGGACGGGAGGAGCACACTTGGGAGCCGAGAGATCTGATGCTGGAGCAACACCCGGAGCTATTCGCATCAGGTACATTTAAGTTATGCCTTTAAGATTCTTGATAATTCTTGCAAATAGAACCCCGTAGACCCGAACTTAAATTTCGGGGACGAAATTATTTTCTTGTTTATTGGAATTTGTAACATCCCATGTTACTTCTGGACCCCTCAACTTAGATTGGGTTAGGCATGAGGTGAGACCTAAGAGGATCAACTAGGTTTGACCCTAGATAGTGGGTGGTGGCCATGTGGAGCCCACTATAGGACCAAGTCAAACTAGGTCAGACTAGCCTAATTAAGGACCCTAGCCACACCATGACCCCACCACATTGCCCTAACCCTAAAAACAATCTAAGTGGACCCTAGGGTATGTCACTGGGTCAACATTTTGACCCCAGTTGACCAAGGTCAACCTTGGGCTTAATCTGGTCAAACCCACACTCATAGGCCTAATTAACCTAAGTGGGGCACCCCCTTGACCCAAACCAAGTTGGGTGGTGCCACTAGACCCATTTCCACCAAGTGGGGTCAGTCCACCCACCATAGTTGACCAGTCAACCCTAAAAGTCAATTTGGTCAACAAATTGACCTAAAGAGTGAAATGAAGGCCAAGTCAAGTTCCCTTGGACCAAGCCCACTAAAATTGGCCCAAAGTCAGCCCAAGTGAACAAGACCAACCCTACCCCTCTAAATCAGGAGAGAGAATGCATGCAAGGGGGTAAATTTGGAAATTTTAGGAGAAGTGGAGAGAGAAAGAGGATGAAGAGGAATGGTGGCCACATGGCCACCCCATCAGCTGGTTTTGGCTGCCCAAAACCAAGTGGCTGACCTCCCCTCTTCATTTCCAGCAGAATTCCAGAGCTGAGAGCCACATGGCACCCATGGTGACACAACCATAAGCTCAAACCGAGCTCACATTGGGCTTATCTCCCCATATACCCTCTATCAGCCCCAAATAACCCCTCCATTAGCTTCAGAAGGTCCAGAGGAGTGGAATTCGACTACTTACACATGGAGAACGGTGAAGAATGCAACTTTCGGGGAGGAGCTCGCCGGCGCACCACCACCACGGCAAACCGCCGCCTGACCCGCAGCCAAGCCCCGATTATGGTGCGTTTCACCTCACCTCTTCCCGTACTAACTTTCTAGATCGACCTAGGGAGATATCGGGCTCAATCGAGCCCGATGCGATGTGAGGAAATGGAGAAATTCGAGCTTTTCATTTCTTGCTCGGGTTCGCCGGAGGAGCCAAATCCGGCGGCCCCACCGCCGGGAAACGCTAGCCCCCACCTTAACGAAGGTGGTGGCGATATCCGCCGGCGGTGGTGGTGGCTCAGCTGGCCGGAAAAGGCCGGCCAACATCGTCCAGGTAGAATGAATCGTGGCCGTTAACTCATCGGGGACGATGACCAGATCCCGTAGGTTTTGCTTCAAGATTCGTGCAAACAGTTAAATGAATTAAATTAATATATGAATAGTGTCAATTTCTGTCACATTTAATCAGTACCCTTGCATGTTAAATTTAGGCCTCTTAGAGACATTTTCAGAACTTAGGCCCTTAATGAAAAATGTAGCCTAGGGTCTTACCTTTAAAATGCCACCCTAAACATGCATTTTGGTGTAGGGTACAGCCCTGTAGGACCTTTCTCCTAGGACTGGTCCTAGACTAGGTCAAAAATTATATTGGATGCCCTAGTCTCAATATTAGTCACCATGATCCCAAATTTTGGGCACATGCATTATTAGGGCTAACTTACCTCCTGCCAAAATTTAGGAATTTTTAGAAAACATTTTCCTATAGTTTTTGGTAAAATATCAAAATTTAAATTAATGGCATATATGGAGTTCTACTCCTCCCCATGGCCCCAAATTTTGGTGGTGGGTCAGTGGGGTCACCCTTGGTGCATGATAAAATTTTCAGCACCTTGGGATCACTGCATGTGGGAGAATCCACTTGCATGTGCTAGCCTATGTTAAGGCTTGGTGTGCAAATAGCAAAAATGCAAATTTGTGTATTTAGTCCAATGGTGACATGCAAGTGTCATGAAATTATTTCCAGTGGTTCATTAGGGTAAATTTCACCCCTCAAATTAATGATGGAATTTTTGGAATCAAAATTCCATTTATTGGAATTTAATTTAAAAATAGCTATTTTGGAATTAAAAATTGGAAAATAGAATTTATTCAAGAACAAATCCAAACAACATTACCAAGGCATAGATTACATCACACTTGACCTAGGAAAATTATGATTTCTCTGTTTTGAAGAACCTTGGAGTAGATACCCTAAATTTCCCATTTTACCCTTATCATGATAATTCTTGAAATGATATATATATACCTCTGAAAAATTTGGGATTTATTCTACTGTCATACAATATTGTTATTAGTTTATCATGAATTTCTCAGAATTTATTGGATACATTACTTGTGTTAAATTAGTACAATGGCATTTTGGTAAATAACTTATAATGGAACCCCATAGGCCATCTTACATTCAACTTTGATGAATCTCTGCCAATAGCCATAATTTAGTGTCTTAAAGGCTCTGTAATTTTTCTGGAATTTTTGAGAATATAATGCTTATACTTCATGTGTAAAATGGAATTTATACGGGATTGTTATTAAATAGAAAATGACAATAAATAATTTAAGGAAAATTATGAAATTCTGAAGGCAGTGATATTTGGTTAATATACATCTCAGGAAAAATTTCCTAAGTCAGAGGATGCTTAATTAAATCACTTCATGTGTAAAGTGGCCGAGCATTTAAATTAAAAGAATTAATTAATAGACCATTTGGCCAGGAAAAATTATGAGAATCTTTAGGGTAGTTCCCTTAGTCCATAATACCCTAGGATAAATATTTAGAGGCAAGATGCCTTAAGTTTTGGAAGATCACATTTCTAGGGTAAACATAGGTCATGGTCTGCATATAACACAAATAGGTCTTACCTTAGGGAATTACCAGAGGATTGATTATCGGCAGAAATAAGAGAGAGTTCAACACGAGTAACCCTGGTGGGTAGAGTTGTCTTAGTGAGGGATCAAAAGTGCAAGTCTTGGTCATCAACTGGAGTGGGGGATCGGCGGAAGACCGTCGGTACCCGGTAACACCTTAAGTCACTAGGGTTGTACTTAAGCAATAAGGAGAGCTGGGGGATACATGGGTAGTCATCAACTAAAATAAGTATCCTTGCAAAAGGGAACGCTGGGCGTAATCCCAACACAGTTCCTAGTGCCCCTTGAGAGCCCTTCACAGGGAATACCGGGGGCAGTCCTGGGATTAACCTTAAATCTCTAAGTATAATAAACCGTAGACAAGAGTAGCTTAATAGGTTAGGACATGGTTGTACCTTCTCGCCCGTGTTTGGGTTGGAGAGTTTCATGATATATGCTCACCCGTTTAGGGTTGGAGGGAATTGACATAAAGGCACTAATGTGCGTTCTCACCCGGGTTTGGGTTTGAGGGATTCAGGACGGGTTTTGGTCCTGCGAGCGGAAGGCTCGGTGTGAATTACTTGCATGTGCATAAATATCGTGGCGGGGCATGCGGTACTGGCCGTTCGTCACACCGATGGCAGTACGGTGCACCAGGCGGTTGTGGGAGTTAGAGGGGCCAGTGGGTTGTTTTACACTGCGGTCTGGAGGACGACCCCCGATAACACACATCCGACCCAACAAGACTGACGGGTTTGTCAGCAAAGTACGTACGCGAGACTCTAGAGTGCACCTTGGACGTGTACAGAGGCGTATGAGAGGGGTCTAAGGCTTGGTAGTGTGCATACCGGTCTAGAAGCGGAGACGCCCGCTCCGCTGCTGCCGTAGCCACAGCGGTGGTACCCGAGAGTGATGCTAGCTCTCAAAAAGTGGGAACTAAAGGTCTGTGATCACAGAGTCGTTGTGTGTGAGTTGCACTTGCATGCGCATAAAATTGCATCATATCATTCATTCATATTAGGTCATACGCTTCATAGATCCTTATCATATAAATTAGTATGGGCTCTTTTATATGATAAGTTAAATTTCCTGGAAATCCTAACTTATATATTTGTATGGGCATTTATATAAGTTAGGGTACGTTTGTGATGATAGCTTAGTGGTAGCTTAGCTTATTTTGTACATACTGCTGTTGCTTTACTTTCCTTTACTGCACCGTACTTACTTACTTACTACTTGTACTGTACTTAGCATTGCTAGAGTAGAATTTCATTACTTAGTACCACTTTAGATAGATATTGTCACCTGCTTCCATTTTGCTACCCCTTGTTGTCCTCCGCTTCGTCCTCCCGCTCGGTGCCTAGGAGCTGCGGGGCGAGGTGTGGAGGAAACGACTTAGTCTTTTTGACTAATGGTCGGTGACCAACTATTTTTAGGAGCCCGTGGAGATGGAGCACCAGCACGTCGAGGAGGCAGGACATGAGGAGCAGATACCGCTTCAGCAGGCTACCACTACTACTGTGCGTCCTCAGGTGGGACGAGTCTTGATGTTCTAGTATAGCTTCCGCATTTACTATTTTGTGAGAGAGAGAGATTTGATGTACTGGGCATAAGCCCTTTTTACTCTTTCTTCTGTACTATTCTGTGGACTATTGTACTATTCATTTCTTCTATATGATTGTACTGTGACTTGTGGACTGATGGCATTTTATACACAGTTTTACTTCTTATTTCTCATATTGGCCTACAGGTTTATGATCGTACTAGCCGGCAGAATCGGCGTGTTGCGGTGTCGACTAACCCGTGAGTTAGTGCCACCGTAAGACGGCGGTTCTGGGCATAAGATCCGGTAGCCCTCCTTGGTAAGGGGGAGGGGGGTCTTACAATACAGGAGGTCAAACAAAGGTTTCCTAGAGACATAGTGATCCTGACCCAAATTAGTAATAGGGTGTTCCAACAATCTCCCCCTATTTTGGTTAGGATTACTATTTACAAACTTTGGAAAAATTTAATAACAACATACAAGCAGCAAAATAGAAAAACAACAAGCTAGACATTGCAGAACCACAGAGATATATAGCATCCAGATAATCAGAAATCACAGAGAATGTCACCTTACAATATCATTTCTTTTCCTTGCCCTTAACAAGTTTGATCTCTCTGTTAGGATTGAGGGCTTCTTTGTTTGATCTGGTATCATCTGCTGCACCTAAATATGTTTGCTTTTTAGGCCTGGGAACTACAGCTTCAGGATGTAATTCTATATACCTGTCAGAATCAAAGAATTTACTTGATGCATATCTTTCTAGCTCTTTCTGTCTCTGTTCAGACATAGTTGAGATGTTAGATGAATCTTTTCCTTGCTCTCTAGCCTTTTTGATCTCATCCAGTGCAGCTAGTTCTTTTAATCTGGCAGTCCAAGCAGCTGGATTGTTCTCAGGATCCTCAAAAGGTACAGGTGGATCATATCTGTTAGAGGGATTGCCTTGAGGAGGCCTGGCAGACACAGTTTCTTTCAGCTTATAAGGGAAAGGACCAGATGTTGTATCAGTTGAAATTTGTCCTCCCCTAGAATATGGGTGTTGCCTTGAGTACCCTTTGGAGTAGACTTGAAGATCTCTTTGATTTCCTCTGTATCCTCCTCTCCTGGATTGAGATCCCCTGGATTGGCTTCCCCTATCATAAGATCTAGCATGAGGCTGATAGGGGGCCTGACTTCTGGCTGGGGGTTGAGCTGCAGAGCTTCCACCTGCACCTACATCAGGAGGAGGTGGTGGAGGAGGATGAGAGTGTTGGAATTGGGAGGAGCCCTTCTCATATTTTCTCTTCTTTTTCATTGCCTTCAGCTGATTCTTAGAGTATTGCATCCAGTGCTCAGTAATAGGGCAGTCAAGGAGAATGTAGTATGGAATGTCATTTTTATCCTTAACCTTGGCAGGAGGTACCCTCTTCATGGCTTTGCTCCTTGCCTTTCTTTTCTTATCAATGGTAGAAGAAGAGTCATCAGAGTCTATTCTAAACTCATCACTTTCAGAACTCTGGTCATCATAGAGAGCATCAATTTTCTTCATCAAGTCCTTCTTGAGCTGTACAGAAGCAGATGAGGCAACAGATGGTGTAGCAGTAGTTGTTGAAGCAGAAGCAGAAATGACAGCAGCAGATACAGTAGAGGCAGTAATAACAACAGCAGCAACAGTAGGCTCTGGAGAGGTGGCAGCAGCAACAACTTCACTAACAACAGCATTAACAGGAGGAATATCATCAGAAACTGCAGAAGGCTGAAATTCAGGTGCCTCTGACATAAGAATTTCCTTGGAAATAGGTTCAACAGTAATAGCAGAAACTTCAGCAGCAGTATCAGAAAGTTCAGCAGCAGTAGAGGCAATAATATCAGAAGAAACAACAATGCTTTCTTCAGAAGGAGCAGCAGCATAAACTGAATTGACAAAAGAGGTGATAATGCTTGGGTCACAGCAAGAAAATGGCACAAGTGCCTTGGATAGATCCTATGGAGGCTGGACAGCATTGACCTCTGGCAGACAGCTGAAGTAAAACTGATCAAAATTTGATAGCAAATACTCGAGGTCTATTGCAAGGACTGCAGCAGGAGGACTTGGTGCTTGAGGCACAACAACAGCAGCAGCAGCAGAAGAAGCAGTAGTAACAGCAGCAGCAGCAGACAGGGTTACAGAAACAGCAGCAGCAGCAGCATGAAGACTCACTTCATAGGGCATCTCCCCCTGCCTAGATTCAGACAAGTCTGGATCAAGGAACACTGTTGTAGGGGCTGCCTGAGGGAATATGGATGAGAGCCTGGCAGAGAGGGCTGCCACTGACAGGTGTAATGGAGCCAAGGAGGTCTCCAACAGAAGAGAGAGCCTGGGGGCAAGCAACTCATACAACCTGTCAGCAAGGGCTGGAAGGTCTACTTGCTCAAGGGTGACTGGAGCAGAGGTAGAAGATGTAGGAGCAGCTGAGGGTGAGGGTAGTGGAGAGCTGGTGAATGGGGGAAGAGATGGCTGAGGTGTTGGAAAGGTGGAAATGGAGGACAGAGGGATGGAGATAGATGGGGTGAATGTGGGTTGGTCTATGATCTCTTGTAGAAGATCTTGATAGGAAGTGGAGGATGAGGGTAGCTCAGGAGGAGAGGATGGTGAATCATCCATAAAGGAATCATCAATGAGGGTGAAGGATGGATGTGAGGGTGATGAAGTGACATCTGGTGGAGGGTAGGAGAATAATGGATGGAATTGTTCTTGTGGTGTTGGAAGAATAGGTACTGGAGATGGTGTGGATGTTGGAGAGGGGCTGGATATGATGATGGTGGATGGAGCAGGAATGGTAGAAGGTATGGGAAGGGATGGAATTGGAGGAGGAGGAGGAGAGGCAACAACAGCAGGCAGGTCATCTGTAGGGGCAGAGACCTGTGGAGAAGTGACTCTTAGAGTCCTTGTGCCTGAAGTAGTGCTGGAGGAGGGCCTGCTGGGCTTGCTGATTTGTCTGTCCCACTTTCCAAAGAGGGGACAAGACAGTCTCTTGGAAGCATTTATATGGATTCCAGAGGAGACCAGCAAAGCAGGGCACCTGTGCTGCAGAAACACCCCAATGATCCTTCCAAAGTTGACAAAACTTTTGTTGATTTTCTTCTTGATAAGGTCAAAGAAGACTTCTCCCCAATTCAGATTTTTTCTGTCCACAAGAGCTCCCATGAGGCAGAGCTGATACCTAGAAATTGTATCATGTGCAGAGTGCTTATCCAGTAGCACTTTCCCAACAACATCTGCCATAAATCTGTATTCCACAGATAGGTTCCTTTTGAAGAGCTTGCTAGGGTTTCCCTCTGAATGACCCATTTTGGCAAGCAGTTCAGAATACTCTTCTCCAGATAAGTCAGCAGTATCTTCACCATTCCTCAACTCAAAAACTTCTGTTAAAATTACTGGGGTTAAGGGTACCTGAGTTCCAGATATAGACCCAACAATGGTGGAGTTGTCTTGATTGTGGGCAGTATAGACCCATTCCTTTATCTCATCAGATGCCAGCTTGATCCTTGTGGTCATTATTGCAGTCAGGTTCTGCTCTTTGAATAACCCCAAGATATCCTGAAAAGCCTGGTCAGTTGTGCTGAATGATTCCATGTCAATATCGAAACCAGCATCAAACTTCATAGCAGCAAGAACAACAACAGACACGGCCATGGGTACCTGCAAAAGTTCAACAAACAAAACGACCAAGTGCAGAACTATTTGGAGGGAAAGAAAATTTTTGCAGAGAAATCGAAAGCGCAAAGGAGAATGACGGCGAAAAATGAATTTTATATTAGGGTTCGACGCAGAATTGGAAAGATCGTTGAACTCAGTTCGACGATCGAGGCTTCTAAAGGAATCTGAAGAGTCTTCAACATCGTCGATCTCCATTCGACGATATTGGAGAGCGTCGAGCTCCGTTCGACGATCATTCAGAGAACAAAATCGTCGAGCGCCGTTCGACGATCGTTGACCGGAAGAGATAGTTCATACTATCTGAGAGACGCTGAACTCAGTTCGACGATTTCGGAAATCGTCGATCTCCGTTCGACGATCTTGGGGAAAATCATCGAGCGCAGTTCAGAGACCAGAAATACACTCTAGACACTAAGAAAAATCAGAATGTTACCTAGTATTGGTCAATTTTTAAGCTTTCAAAATCTTGGATATTATTATAGACATCCTCCATCTAACATTCCTAACTGATTTAGGAAGAAGGTGTGTTTCTTTTCATCCAATGGCTTGGTGAAAATATCTCCCCTTTGTAAATCAGTTGGGATATAGTGTAATTCAATTTTATTCTTTTCAACATTATCCCTTAAGAAATGATGCCTAATCTCTATGTGTTTTGTCCTACTATGAAGGACTGGATTTTGAGCTATAGAAATAACACTGGTGTTATCACAAAAGATTTTAGACTTCTCTAAGTTGTAGCCATAGTCTAGGAGTTGGTTTTGAATCCACAAGATTTGTGAACAACAACTCCCTGCAGCCATATATTCTGCTTCAGCAGTTGAAGTTGGCACAGAAGTCTGTTTCTTACAAAACCAAGAGACAAGTCTGTCACCAAGGAACTGACAAGTTCCACTGGTGCTTTTCCTGTCAATTCTGCATCCAGCATAGTCAGCATTAGAGAATCCAGTTAAATCAAATGCTGAATCTTTTGGATACCAGAGACCTAGATTTGGACAACTTTTAACATACCTGAGAATCCTCTTTACTATTGTTAGGTGTGACTCTCTAGGGCTTACTTGGAACCTAGCACATATACATGTAGCAAACATTATATCTGGTCTACTAGCTGTAAGATACAGTAAAGAGCCAATCATTGCTCTATATGTTATGTAACGTCCCCTTTGCCATCCGTGGATCAACACCACTAGGACTCCGGCGTACCGTTACCGGGCTGCAGCCCAAGCACCCCAACCCCTCTCCCTCCACAGGCGGGTTGTTGGTGGCCACAGCCTCCCTTTGATGAGGTAAACTCGATAGTCAAGCCCGCACTACGGGGACTTCCCAGGAGGTCACCCATCCCAGTACTACTCCAGCCCGAGCACGCTTAACTATGGAGTTCTTTCAACTCTCATCACCAATTGAGCTGCAGCTCAATTGGTGATGAGAGTTGAAAGAACTCCATAGTTAAGCGTGCTCGGGCTGGAGTAGTACTGGGATGGGTGACCTCCTGGGAAGTCCCCGTAGTGCGGGCTTGACTATCGAGTTTACCTCATCAAAGGGAGCCTGTGGCCACCAACAACCCGCCTGTAGAGGGAGAGGGGTTGGGGTGCTTGGGCTGCAGCCCGGTAACGGTCCGCCGGAGGCCTAGTGGTGTTGATCCACGGACGGCAAAGGGGACGTTATAATAAAAAGTGCACTTTTTTATTGTAACGCCCCTAGCCGATCCAACGTGACAGCGTCACGGCTCCGCTCCATGCGACGCTACCGGGCTGCAGCCCAAGCACCCCAACCCCTCTCCCTCCACAGGCGGGTTGTTGGTGGCAACAGCCTCCCTTTGATGAGGTAAACTCGATAATCAAGCCCGCACCATGGGGAATTCCCAGGAGGTCACCCATCCCAGTACAACTCCAGCCCGGTAACGGTCCGCCGGAGGCCTAGTGGTGTTGATCCACGGACGGCAAAGGGGACGTTACAACCTTGATGGCGGATCTTGGGATACATGCTATGTCAAAATCACATAGTTCTATGGCCCACATTGTCAGCCGCCTTGATTGATCTAGCTTTTCCAAAACCATTCTTAAGCTATGATCAGTCACGACTTTGATGGAATTTTCCTGGAAATAGGGTAGGAGCTTTTGCACTAAAATAATTAGGGCCAGAGAAAGCCTTTCTAGGATGGGGTAGCGAGCCTCTACACCCCTTAACACATGTCTAACATAACTATACAACCTCGTATTCGCTGAGTGGGACCCTTCTACAAGCTTAAGGCATAATAGGGGGATTTTCAGGTCAGTTAGTCGGAGAGGTGAGTAAGGTAGGCTGGCCCGCTCTTGCCTAATACATCAATGAGCTTTTGACCAAGTCAGGAGGGGCAGTTAGGCCATAGGTCAAGTGCGGTCTTCATCATGCATTTGCCCAAGCCTCGTGCCTTAATGTGCATGAAGTAGGGTATTCGCCAAGACGAGCGAGTGATGGGTAATGCCAACACTCGCCTAGGAGGCAAATGCATGGCTCATCCAGCATCCGCTGTTTCAGGCGAGTGGTGTTTCTACGGACCACTCTCCCAATGGGATCCAGTGAAAAAATGACCTAGATATCCCCTGGAGGCCTATAGATAGCTCTTTTTGACAGCGAAGTTACGTTGTTGGCATACCAAGTTTGGAAAACCCAATTAGGCTGTGAAAGAATTGGTTTCAAGATGTTCTAAACACCTAAGGGGGGGGGGGGGGGTGAATAGGTTCAATTCTTTTTTTGACTTAAGCAGATAATACTATCTAATTTAGCAATTTACTTAGCAGAAAACACAGCACAGTATTCACATACACACAACATTAACAGATTGCACACCAGTTTTATAGTGGTTCCCCAAATGATGGGTGCATCCACTTTCCCCCTTCGCTTATCTAACAGTGTAGTAGATTCGGCCTAACTTCCTTCCTTCTTCTCAAATCCGCAGAACTTACAGCCCTGAACCAAGACTGGTTCCTACAACTCAAAGTGAATCCACACTCGTACAACTCAGGCACAAGCCCTACCTCAGCCTCTTCCACAGGCCTATAACTCAGAGTGACACCCCACTCCTACAACTCAGGCAAAAGCCCTACTTCAGCCTTTATAATTTAGGCTTACAACTCAGAGAAGTAAATCTCCTACACTCAGATCTATTACAGATCCTACAAAAATTATTGATGAAAAGGTAATGATACCTTCAACCAGATGGAGAGAGAATTGGTTGAAGGCTTCTTGATCAGTTCTTGATAGAACTGATTACTTAAGGATCAACCTGTCTTAGCTTTCTTCAAAGCTTCTTGAATCTGATCAAAGTAGGGTTGCTCTTCTTGATGTTGGAGTTGATCTTCAATCAGCTTCCTTTAGAAATTAATCTTAATTCTTCTTCAGACTTGATCTGAATTCTTCAGGCAGACTGTTCAAGATCTACCTTCACTGGATGAGAACTTCACTCCTTCTTAATTTTCCCTCTCTACAATTTGTTGACTGTTTCTTCTTTCTCTACTTCTGTATCCTCAGTCCTTTAGAGATTATAATTGATTAGCTATATGTACTTGATTCTGTATTCTGTCTGTGTTATTCCAATTGTTGAGAGAGCATATCTATATATAGGCTTCATCTATGGTAACCGGCTGTTCTGGATTCAAACAGTCTTCTGACACCTCTAATAGATGTGACAGCAATATCAGTAATGACAGCTGTCAAGTCTCCAGTTGTATTACTTCAGCCTTTATTAGACTTTGACTCAGCAGCAGAGAATGTCAAGTGAATACTTCACATGTGTCGACACACATAGTCCATATATCGACACAAGTCTTGTTGTTGTCGACACAACTTCACTTTTACTTATCGACACAGCTTCTATGGAATGTGTCGACACAAGTCCTGTGTGTTGACACAAACACTCCTTGTCTTGACAAAGTTGGTGTCGACAGAATTTTGGTGTGTTTCGACACAAGTTCTGTGTGTCGAAATAGTAGTTGTCGACAGAATTCTGGTGTGTGTCGACACAAGTTCTGTGTGTCGACACAGTCATTGTCGATAGAATTCTGGAATGTGTCGACAGCTTTTCTGTGTGTCGACACAACTCCTGATAATGTCGACATAATCTGGCCCTTGGTGTCGACATAGCGTTGTTGAAAGATTTTCTGTGTGTCGATACAAATTCTTGGTGTCGACACAATCAGGCCCTTGGTGTCGACACAGCCATTCCCAAGTGTCGACACTTGTATTTAGAGAATTTTCCTTTCCATTTACTTAACTTGCCCATGATAACTCAAGACAACATCAAATACAACTTGATGCATATCATTGAGTTAGGTGAGGCTTCTCCAAATCTAGTACATATTTTCCAATGTACCCAACAATCTCCCCCTATTTGGAGAAGTCATAACCCTTAGTCAATGATATACATCACATATAATAAAATTAACAATATAATGTATAAAAACATTCAATGACAGGGAAACATATAAACAAAATAAGTAAATAATATCATCATAGAATATGATACAATCATAACAAGCATGAATCATTGTTTTGTTTAAACTTCACAAAAGTTTATTGACAACAGATTACATGGAGTTTTCAAACTGAAGATTACAATGTTATAAAAATCTAGTGAATTTATCCTAAGGCTGATCAGGCTCCTTGATCACTATGCCTTTGCCAGACTGGACTCTTGCTTGTAGTGGTACTTCAGTATCTACAGCTGGCTTCTTGCATTTGAGATCCTTTTCTTAATTTCTTCAGCCTTAACGTTTTGCCTTTCAAAATAGTGATAAGGCTTAGGAAAGTATTTACTGGGCTCCACAACTGTAGTAGGTATTTTCCCAGCCTTGTGATCCCTTCTGAACTAATGTATCACATCTTGTCTTTGCAGATATTTGTTCCACTCAACTTCAAAATACCACTTGCCTCTATCATGCATTTTGTCTTTGACAGCCTGTCAGACAGTGAGTATTATATTTCTAGAGGTTGGATTCCATCTTTCAAAATCAAGCTTTAGTTCAGCCTGCCCTCGAAACCTTTTCTTTGAGAGTTGAGCTACTTGCTCTTTATTCGGTGCTGCCTCTGACATTTCCACTTTCTCAAATATAACATTTTTAGTAGCCTCTGGAGGGCTATACATCTGTTGAACAAGTTGTTGAAATCCTTCAAAATTAGAAGGGGGTATATGATTTGAGCTACCTCCTACTGACCCCCTTCAATTCCTGCAGGTGTATTATCATCATCACAAAGGGGTGGATATCCTAGAGTTGCTCTAACAGCATTTGTTATCCATCTAGCATGCTCTGAGCTAGCATTGACTATCACCCTCTCCTCCTTTATGATTTCTCTCTCAATATGATCTCTTAAGTCATCCTTTTGGAACCTGATCTGATTAACTAGATAATTAGTTCCTTCTGTATAATAAGCTTTAAATTTCTGGAGCTGAGCAGATATGATCTTCTGAGAGGCTTGAATGGCTGATTGAAAAGTGGCCAAATCTTCTTGAAGTTTCTTATCAAACTCTGACTTCTCTTTAGCCCTTTCCTCAGTTAATGCAGTTGCATTATTTTTTAACTCAGTAACAATCACATTATGTGATTCAATAAGATTATCATTCATCCTAATTTGATTTTCTAGGTCATATCCTTGCTTGACCACTATACCATCAATATGTGTCCTTACCTCTTATTGCTGTTTTGCCAGATAAACTACAGCATTACCTCCTTTATGGAAGCAATCTGTCATCTCCTTCTTATTCTGGTTAACTTCAAATCTGATTGATTTTATATCTTGAGCCAGAGTGAATTGAAGGTTCCTTATGGCTTTCATCCTTATATTTCTCCATGGCTGCTCTTTGCTCATCCATTTTAATTTGCAGAGCAACCAACAGTGAACTGAAATCAACTGTTGGAGCTGAGGGTTGTAAGGCAGTCTGTAAAGCTTTCTTATAATTTGAGCTTTTCTTCTTGTAAACCATCAGTTTTCTCTTCTTTACTCTTAGTGCTTCTCCATCATCAGATTCAGAAGAACTTTCAAGATTCACTGTGTTCTTTTGACTTGAGGGCAGCTCCTTGTCAGTTCTTGGCAACTCCCCCTGAGTCCCTTACTCATCCCCCTCAGTCCTTGGCACTACTTCCTCAGTTCTTACTTCTTGTAAATCAGGGAATAATTCCTCAAGAGTAAATTCTTATTGTAGTTGAACTGGAGGAACATCTATATCTTGTACATTTAATGGAGTATCATCTAATGCCAATGTATTATCCATAGATACATCCTATGCAGGGATGTTGTCATGGTGTGTCTGTTTAACATCAGTTAGAAGCACAGTTAGTGTATCTGGCTCAATATCTAGTATAATTTGATTAATATCATTTATTACCTCAAGAATAGTTTGAGTGGTTGTTTCACTCTCTAAGGCAACTTGCCCTTTCTCAGGAGCACTTTTTGGAGGCAAGACCTCTTGTTGAGCTGGTGAAAGCTCATTGGCTCCCTCTAGAGGAAGCACATCCTGAACTTGATCTAGTGGGATGGTGCTTTCTGGAATATGCTCCACCTGCATTTAATTATCATGTACATTCTTAGTGGCAGATGATTTCCTTGTAGATTATTGTTGTTTTTCATCTGAACTGAAGGTTACTTGTTATTCTGAATCACTAGAAGATTCAAGCTTCCCGAGGGTTGTCTTTTTCTTTTGTAGTTGTGCTTATTTCTGTGGTATAGAACCATCTTTTGTCAAAACTCTTTCCCACCTAGATAGTATTTTCATATCCATCCTTCTCATGTGATTTATTCTAGATCCAGTTGTGTGGTTTAACACTTTAGGAATATTTATTGCCAGATACAGACTCAGTATTCTACCTAGATTAGGTTTCTTCAGGCTTTCCTTTATCTTGTCAAAATCACTCCAAACCTGTTAGTTTTTATTCTGAAAATAACTCTGGTCATCAAGCTGAACATATAGGCTGAGATCCTATCATGTCCTCCTGGTTTGCAGAGAATTACATTTCCCATAATCTCTGAGAGAAAATTTCCTTGTGAGTTCATCCCCTTTCTCTACATTGATGATTCAATCGTAGTGGTGGGATCCAGGCCACACCATTGAAGAGCTTCCTTTATCATTGAAGATGTGACTTCGTCATCTTCCTGAGTCCTGGGCAATTGCAGTGTCTTCCTCAGACGCTTTTGTGTAAGTTTCACATTGCTTCCTTGAATTGATGACCTAATCCTTAATCCAGTTGAATCCAGGGTTGCTTTTGTATAGAATTCAAGAATATCTGTCTTCCAGATATTGGTAGGTTCTAAAACTAGATATTCTAAACCATTTTCTTGGATTAGGGTTATCATATCTCTAATCTCAGTCGCTGCACTCTCAAAAGAATTGCGAACTAACTTATAGCCTTCGTTGATATTGTTCTCCAACTTTAGCGCCATTGGTGACGAGAAATTTGAGGAGAAGAGAGATGAAGGTTTGTTGACTTAAAGATTTGGTCTCGAAAATGTTGAGAGCGTAGTCGACAAAGTTGTTCTGCTACCTATTTATATGTTTGTCAACACAGAAGGTCAAAAGGCGGGGTAACAGATACTTAATGTGTCGAAACTGTAAATATTGTGTCAACACAGACTTCTATCGTCTCGACAAAGTCAGACAACTCTATATGTGGACAAAGTTTACAATGTATCGACACAGACTTCTTAATAGTCGACTCTAATATATGTGTGTCGACACAGACTTCTGTATGTTCCGACACAACTATCTAAATGATAGAACTTCTATGTGTCGACACCAAACTCTGAGTGTCGACACCACTATATCACCACTATTTTGTTGTGTCAACACAACTTACCTTTAGTGTCGAGACAAACTACTATATGTCGATATAGATTTCCTTTTGTCTCGACATAAACTACTATATATCAACATTGAATTACTTAGCCAAATTTACCAAGTTATTCTGGTTTAACATGCCTAATTCAATTTTGAAATAATTGAATTTAGTTTCATCTAGTGGTTTAATAAACATGTCAGCAATTTGATTTTTTGTGGTGATAAATTCCAAACAAATATCTTATTTTTCAACGTGCTCTCTAATGAAGTAAAATCTAATTTCTATATGCTTTGTTCTGCTATGTGATACAGGGTTTTTAACAATAGAAATAACACTTGTAGAATCACAAAATAGTGGAGTTCTACTTATCTTGAGACCATAGTCTCCAAGTTGATGTTGAATCCATAAAAGTTGAGCACAGCAGCTGCCTGCAGCAATATACTCAGACTCTGCAGTGGAAATTGTCACACTAGTCTGCTTCTTACTGCTCCATGACACTAATCTACCACCTAGAAACTGATATGTGCCAGTGGTGCTCTTTATATCTTCTTTGCAACCTATAAAGTCCGCATCTGAAAAACCAGTCAGTATAAAATCTCTATTCTTTGGGTACCAAAGACCAAGATTAGGTGTGCCCTTAAGATATCTCAATATTCTTTTAACTGCAGTATAATGAGATTCTTTAGGGCTTGCTTGGTACCTAGCACAGATATATGTAGCATGCATAATGTCTGGTCTACTGGCAATTAAGTATAGGAGGGAGCTAATTATCCCTCTATACAAAGACTCATCTACAGGTTTTCTTGCATCATCATTGCCTAAAGGCATACTTGTCCCCATTGGAGTTCTCATGGTGGTGGATGACTCCATACCATATTTCTTAATTAACTCCTTGGTGAACTTATACTATGATATGGACAAGCCATCATTAGTCTGTCTTACTTGGAGTCCCAAGAAGAATTTGAGCTCACTCATACTGCTCATCTCAAACTTCTCATGCATAAGTTTTGGAAACTTCCTACAAAGGTTATTTTCTATAGATCCAAATATTATGTCATCAACATAAATCTATACTAGGATCATCTTGCCCTTTGACTCCCTAAGGAATAGAGTCTTGTCTATTTTCCCCCTTGAAAATTTATTTTCAATGAGGAAAGTAGACAATATTTCATACCAAGCCCTAGGGGCTTATTTCAAACCATATAAAGCCTTTTAAAGTCTATAAACATAATCAGGATAAAGTGGATCAACAAAACCTGATGGCTGATGAACATAGACTTATTCTTTCAAATTACCATTTAGGAAAGCTGACTTGACATCCATTTTTTATACTTTGAAACCTTGGAAAGCAGAAAAGGCAAGGAATAGCCTTATTGCTTCCAACCTTACCACTGGGGCAAATGTCTGATCAAAGTCAATGCCCTCTTCCTGTCTATAATCTTTGGCAACCAGTCTTGCTTTGTTCTTTACTATGATGCCATTTCATCTAATTTGTTCCTGTAGATCCACTTTGTCTCAATAATATTATGATCCTTTGGTTTTGGAACCAGCTCCCATACTTTACACCTTCTGAATTGATTCAACTCCTCCTGCATTGCATCAATCCAGTTGGAGTCTTGTGTGGCTTCTTCAAATATCTTTGGTTCCAACTGTGACAGAAAACTTGAGCAAAGCACTGTGTTCATGTGTTTGCTTCTGGTTTACACACCATGTTTGGGATCACCAATGATTTGGTGTGCTGGATGATCCTTTAGATTCCTTATTGCTGAAGGCATTCTATCAATAATTTGAACTTCTTCAATTTCTCCACCATGCTGAACCTCATTATCTTCAATGTCAGCTTGTGGACCTTGTACTCTACCTGGACATCAACCATCATTTTCCACATCCTTCCTTGCAGTTTAGTCTTCATTAATGGTCAGCATGTCCAACTTTTCTTTTAAACCTGTTGAGCTACAAGGATTGCTAGACAACTCACAGTTAATTAGCTCAGATTCATCAAACACTACATGAACAGATTCTTCTACAACTTGTGTAGTCAAGTTGTAGACCCTATATGCCTTACTGTTATTGTTGTACCCAACAAATATCCCATCTTGTGATTTGGCAGCAATCTTAGTTAGGTGAGACTTGCCAGTGTTAAGCACATAACACCTGCTACCAAAGATCGTAAAGTAGGATATTTTTGGTTTTCTGCCCTTCATAATCTCATAGGGAGTCTTTTTATGGTTCTTAGTTATAGATGCTCTATTGAGAACATGACAAGAAGTATTTACTGCCTCAGCCCAGAAATATTCTGGGAGTGAAGTGTCACTTAGTAGAGTTCTCCCAGCCTCAATAAGAGTTCTATTCTTTCTTTTAGCAATTCCATTTTGCTGAGGTGTTCTAGGTGAGGAGAATTCCTGATGAATCTCTAGTTTTTCACAAAACCTTGTCATACACTCAGACTGAAATTCAGTTTCGCGGTCACTTCTGATTTTGACCATTGACTTGTTAAATTCATTGTGAGTTTGTTTAACAAAGTTATGAAAGACAGTAGGGGTTTCAGATTCTGCCTCAAAAAGAAAACCCATATAATCTAGAATAGTCATCTACTACCACAAAAGTATAGACTTTCCTACCTAGACTATGAACTGGCATAGGACCAAATAAATCCATATACAAGATGTACAAACACCTCACAGAGTCTTTGGTATCAAGACTATGAAAAGAGGATTTGGACTGCTTGCCTTTTTGACAAGCTGAACATATACCCTCTTTTATGCACTTAAATTGAGGACCATTTCTCACTAACACTAAACTATAGAGCTAGCCTATAGTCTTATAGTTCAGATGGGCTAGCCTCTTGTGCCATTGGACACACTGAGATGCTTTCTCATCTGCAACTAAATATGTAGAAGAGTTCATGTTTTCATAATCCAAATTTAAACAATAAACATTTCTTTTTCTATAACCAGACAAGATCACCTTCTGATTAATTAACATTTTGATCTGACACCCATTCTTAATAATTGAAATGTCATACCCAAGATCACTCAGCTGACTTATGCTTATCATGTTATGTTTTAAATCTTTTACATATGCCACTTGAGTGATTGTTATAGAATTAGTAGAAATGTTACCAAACCCTTTTATGACCCCTTTTTCTAATCCACCAAAGATCACTTTGGGTCCACTCTCTATGAGAGTATAGTCCTTTAACATTCTCCTTGTTCCAGTCATGTGCCTGGAACATCCACTGTCCAAGTACCATATAGGGGTATGACAACTTGGACCCACCTGCAACAAATAAAATTAATTTACCTTAGAACCCAAAAGTTTATTGGGTTCTAGGTTCAAGTTAGATTGAAGCTTTATATTGTTAGGAGCAGCCTTCCTCACAGGTAAGCTGGCATTCTTTCTAACACTGGTGTTGTGCAAGCAATCCATGGCATAATGCCCTATCTTACCACAGCACCAACAATCATATCCATTATACCTCTTTTTAGGTACAGTTTTAACAGAATTACTGTCAGCTATTCTTAACACTGTTGGTACAGTGGTTCTTTGCTTGAGTTCTGGAGCTACACCCTTGTCATTCGGAATATCAGGCTTACCATAACCATACATGATATCATGATCATATCTATTAGTTGGCCGCCACACTTTTCTGAAGGAAATGGGGGGTTTGAAGGCTAGAGGCTATACTAGGGCTTTGCCTTTTCTTTTGGAATTGGAAGCCCTTGCATTCCCCATAAAGCCCAATCCTGTCTTACCCTTTTTGAAAATAAAATCAGTAATTAAAGGTAAGACTGAATTTGGCTTAGAGAACTTAGCCACCAGATCCTTTTCCTTCTGAAGTTTGACTTCCAGACTTTTGATTTGATCATTCTTGAATGTAATAGTACCCATCTGAATAACAGTTATGTTTTTTAGTTTGACTACTTCGTTCATCTTTATATCCAGTATTTTTTCTGAATCTAATGCAGCCAGCTTAAGAGTAGCAATTTCCTTGGCCTGTGCTCTTCTTAAGTGTTTGTAGCAGATCACCATATTCATCAATAAGTTGATGAACATCTCCTTCAGATTCAGATTCATCTACATCTCTTGATGCTGATGCTTCTGATTCTGAACCAGTATAGTAATCAAAACATATTGAAGAATTGTTTACCTTACTAGGTCCAGGCTGATCCTAGCACTGATCTTCTTTTGTCAAGGCCACCAGCCCTTTACAACAATGTTCTTCAATTCCATTTATTGAGTCCAGCAACTTCAAGAACTCAGCCTCTTCTACATCCTCTTCAGTTGCCAACAGTCCTATATCAGCTTCAGCTTCAGCCTCAGAATCTGATGATGAAGAATCTGACCAACTTTTTTGCTTCTTTGCAACAAAGGATTTCTCCTTCATTCCCTTGTTTTTTAGTTTCTTCTTATCATTAGATTCTTTCCTTTTATCAGGACAATAAGCTACCACATGTCCAGGCCTATTGCAACAATAGCAAATAATCTTAGTTGAAGATAATCTACTAAGTTTAGAGCTATACCTGTCCTTCCTAGAGGATTTCTTTTTCTGATAGTAATCATCCTTGGATTGTGAGGAGGATGGCTTGGATCTCTACTGTTTCTTCTTCAAAAACCTTTGAATTTGTTTTGAGAAAGATGCTAAGTCTTCATCAGAATTTGGACTATCTTATGTGTGACTATCAGAACTTTCTGAAACTACTTCTGTTGCTTTCCTAGGAGGAGATGGAGATATCCTCCTATCCTTTCTTATGGCTTCAGTCTTGAAAGACACTGACTTATCTCTGTAAAACTTTATTACTTTTCTCTTCCTCCTTTCTGACCATCAGCTGCATTTCATAAGAAAGCAGTTTGCCAAATAATGTTGGAGGTGAGATTTCTGCTAGTCTGGCCACTTCCCTAATGACACATATCTTGGTGTCCCAGTCCTTAGTTAATGATCTCAGAAACTTATCATTTAACTCATATGTGCTGAATACTCTTCCATATGACATCAGTTCATTAACTATTCTGAAGAACTTCTTGTAACATTCAGTTATGCTGTCGGTTTTAGATTGTCTAAAACTTTCATACTCCTAATTCAGCATAGCCTTTCTGCCCTCTCTCACTTCTTCTGAACCCTCCATATAGACAATCACGGTGTCCCACATTTCTTTGGAGGTCTTGCAGTGAATCAAATTTTGGAATGTTGAATCATCTATAGAACTGACTATTATATTCTGTGCTCTTTTATCCATAGTAGCCAAGATGATCTCATCATTTATCATTTCAGAATACACCTTTGGTGTCCTGAGATTTGCATCAAGAACTGAGACTTTCATTGGGATGAATGGCCCTTCTTTGACTATCATATAGATTCTTGGATCTGAAGTTTCCATAAATAGTCTAACTCTTTCTTTCCATATGCCAAAAATCACTTTCCTGCCTATAGGTAACTTCATGGAACAAAAGTCCTTATGATTCTCAATGGAAGCCATTTTTCCTAATAGATTTCGGCCTTGGAGATCTAATCAGACTGTTCGGTCTATTCTTTGAGTAACCTCCCTCTGATACCACTTGAAAGAATTGGTTTCAAGATGTTCTAAACACCTAGAGGGGGGGGGGGGTGAATAAGTTCGATTCTTTTTCTGACTTAGGCAGATAATTCTATCTAATTTAGCAATTTACTTAGCAGAAAACACAACATAGTATTCACATACACACAGCATTCACAGATTGCACACCAGTTTTATAGTGGTTCCCCGAATGATGAGTACATCCACTTTCCCTCTTCGCCTATCGAGCAGTGTACTAGATTCGGTCTAACTTCCTTCTTCTCAGATCCGCAGATCTTACAGCTCAGAACCAAGGCTGGTTCCTACAACTCAGAGTGAATCCACACTCCTACAAGTCAGGCACAAGCCCTACCTCAGCCTCTTCCACAGGCCTACAACTCAGAGTGACACCCCACTCCTACAATGCAGGCAAAAGCCCTATCTTAGCCTTTATAATTTAGGCTTATAACTCAAAGAAGTAAATCTTCTACACTCAGACCTATTACAGATCCTACAAAAATTATTGATGAAAAGATAATGATATCTTCAACCAGATGGAGAGAAAATTGGTTGAAGGCTTCTTGATCAGTTCTTGATAGAACTAATTACTTAAGGATCAACCTGTCTTAGCTTTCTTCAAAGCTTCTTGAATCTGAACAAAGTAGGGTTGATCTTCTTGATGTTGGAGTTGATCTTCAATCGGCTTCCTTCAGAAATTAATCTGAGTTCTTCTTCAGACTTGATCTGAATTCTTCAGGCAGACTATTCAGGATCTACCTTCACTGGATGAGAACTTCACTCCTTCTTGAGTTTCTCTCTCTACAATCTGTTGACTGTTTCTTCTTTCTCTACTTCTAGATCCTCAATCCTTCAGAGATTATAATTGATTAGCTATCTGTACTCGATTCTGTATTTTGTCTGTGTTATTCCAATTGTTGAGAGAGCATAGCTATATATAGGCTTCATCCATGGTAACCGGTTGTTCTCGTTTCAAACAGTCTTCTGACACCTCTGACAGATGTGACAGCAGTGTCAATAATAACAGTTGTCAAGTCTCCAGTTGTATCACATCAGTCTTCATTAGACTTTGACTCAGCAGCAAAGAATGTCGAGTGAATACTTCACATGTGTCGACACACATAGTCCATGTGTTGACACAAGTCTTGTTGTTGTCCACACAACTTCACTTTTACTTCTCGACACAGCTTTTGTGGAATGTGTCGACACAAGTCCTGTGTGTCGACACAAACACTCCTTGTCGTGACAAAGTTAATGTCGACAGAATTCTGGTGTGTGTCGACACAAGTTCTGTGTGTCGACACAGTCGTTGTCGAAACAATTCTAGTGTGTGTCGACACAAGTTCTGTGTGTCGACACAGTCGTTGTTGACAGAATTATGGAATGTATCGACAGCTTTTATGTGTGTCGACACAACTCCTGATAATGTTGACACAATCTGGACCTTGGTGTCGACACAGTATTGTCGACAGATTTTCTGTGTGTCCACAAAAATTCTGGGTGTCGACAAAATCTGGCCCTTGGTGTCGACACAGCCATTCCCAAGTGTCGACAATTATACTTAGAGAATTTTCCTTTCCATTTACTTAACCTGCACATGATAACTCAACACAACATCAAATACAACTTGATGCATATCATTGAGTTAGGTGAGTCTTCTCCAAATCTGGTACACATTTTTCAATGTACCCAACAAGCTACATATAGGGAAATGTGACAGCGGAGTTACGCTGTTGGCATACCAAGTTTGGAAAACAATAAATAGACCCAAGTGGGCTCCTTTGGTGGTACGGATTCTTTTAACTTCTTTTTTAGGCTTTTCTTAGTAAGCTTTGAGTGTCCTCCAAGGTGCCCAAGATAATCATTAGCTTGGGACGGGAAGCACTCTTAAGATCTTTCGGGAGTGTGGTGGGAGGGGTGGGGGATGATAGGACTTAGTCTTTTTAGACTAACGGTCGTTGACCAAATCATTTTAGGGGATAGTGGAGTCGCACTAGGAGACGGGGCCCCAGAGGTCGGTGCGCATGGAGACGGGGCAATCTAGCAATGGAGTCGAGCCAGCAGGGACTGTGAGTCCTGATCATTAGTAGATATTATAGATTTGCTTCCGTGTAGAGTGACTTGTAGTGAGGAACTTGATGTATCGGGTAGGAGCCCTTTTTAGTACTTTGCTTATTCTTTTTTGTGGACTTTCCCTTCGTGGAGATATATTTATATATATGTGATCCTGGTGGACTAGTATTGAGTTCTACTTTACTCATGTACTATTTATACTTCTACCCTTTTGTGATCGGTATGGCCGGCAGGATCTGTGTTTTGTAGTGACGACCTTCCTGGGGGTGTTGGTGTGACCACAATGCCGCGGTTCTGGGCATAAGACCCCGGTGGTTTAAAAGAAAAAAATTGTGGTCTTATAAATTGCTATCAGAGGAAACCTCGATCCGAAAAGTAGAAGTCCACTAACACTAGTTCACCCCCGCTCGAGCTTAGTTTGGGGACAAACTAAGCAGTGGAAGCTGTGGTGTGCCCACATTGGGGATCACATGTAATTGTCCACTTTTAAGTAGGTTCAGTTACCTAACCTTATCTAATTTAACATGAATATTTATGGTGTGCGACAAACCTGCCCACACCTTGGTGGATACGGGGGGGGGGGGGGGGGGGTCTCATAATTTCTTCTCCGAGGAGTTCGTAAAAGGATTGGAGGGAGACAGGAATTATTTGGCAGTCACCAGGAGGGTGCGTCTCCTTAACGGGACGGAGGTCTTAGCTACTGCTAAGTGCCTCCTAAAGGTGACGAATGATGGAATGACACATGAGGCCCTGGCTACGGTCTTGAGGATATCAGACTTCGACCTGGTTTTGGGCATGACATGGCTCACTTGGAACCATGCCCAGATAAATTACCCGGTGAAGAGGGTTGTACTAAGTTATGATGGAACCTTTGTGACCTTCAAAGGTATTACTCCCGTCTCTCGTAGGATGTTATCTTCTATTCAGGCCGTCAAGGCCCACAGGCAGGAAGATGAGGTATATCATGTATTCTTTGAGATGGTCGAGGCCAAGACGATGGTTGCCGATATATCAATGGTGCGAGACTTTGAGGATGTGTTTCTAAAGATACTACCAGGATTACCGCGACATCAGGAGAAGCACTTTCAGATTCAGTTGGTGCCTAGAGCTAGGTCGGTGTCTAGGGCTCACTACCGGATGACTCCGAAGGAGATGGTGGAGTTCAGGAGTCAGTTGAAGGAGCTGGTGGAGGTTGTGTTCATTAGGCCGTGTTCCTCACCTTGGGGAGCTTCGGTCTTGTTTGTGAAGAAGAAGGATGGTACCCTCAGGTTGTGCATCGACTATCGTGCACTAAACCGATTGACAGTCAGGAACAACTATCCACTGCCAAGGATCGACGAATTATTTGATCAGCTAGTGGGACCACAATGGCTTTCGAAGCTGGATTTGAGCTCAGGGTACTATCAGTTACGGATTCAGGAAGAAGACATCTCGAAGACGGCATTTAGCAACATATATGGCATGTATGAGTTTATCGTGATGCCCTTTGGGCTCATGAACGTGCCATCAGCTTTCATGAGCTTGATGGATCGGGTGTTCGAGCCATACTTTGACAGGTTTGTCATTGTGTTCATAGATGACATCCTTATTTATTCGAGGACGAAGGAAGAACATGCACAACATCTGCCCTTGAACTTTGGAGAAGCTTAGGGAGCACCTGTTATATGCCAAGTTCAGTAAATGTCATTTTTGGCTAATGGAGGTGGACGTTTTAGGTCACAAGATCAATGGAGCGGGATTGGGCTTGGATCCCGCGAGGATTCAGGCAGTGCGCGACTGGCCTTAGTTAAAGACGGCCACGAATGTCCTATGTTTTTTGCGATTGGCCGGGTACTACCGAAAGTTTGTGCAGGGATCCTCTTAGATAGCCCTTCCACTTACTTCTTTGGCGAAGAAAGACACTCTGTTTGTTTGGATGCCACAGTGTGAGGCGGCCTTCCAGGAGTTGAAAGGTCATCTTACGTCAGCCCCTATTCTCACTCTTCTATCTGGGGAGGAGGGCTTCCAGGTGTATATTGATGCGTCATTTCAGGGGATGAGTGTTGTACTGATGCAGCATGGACATGTGATTGCATACACCACCCGTTAGCTGAAGAAGCATGAATAGAGCTACCTTGTCCATGACATGGAGATGGGGGCAGTGGTGTTCGCTCTGAAGATTTGGCGGCATTACCTCTATGAGGTTCACTGTGACATATTTTTGGATCACAAGAATCTGAAATATGTGTATACACAGAAGGAGTTGAATGTTCGCCCGAGGAGATGGGAGAAATTTCTATCTGATTACGAGTATACAATACATTATCACCCGGTGAAGGCAAATGTGGTGGCAGACGCACTGAGCCGGAGGGGTACCACTTCAGGAGAAGAGTCCTAGTTGATGGCCATGGAGTTCATACGGATGATGGAGGATATCCAGATTACCATGGCATCCTCAGATGACTCAGAGCTTTATGAGTGGTATTTGGCCGCAATGAGCACAACCGATGACATTCGGGATCGCATCAGGGCTGAGTAGAGAAGGGATGCCAAGTTGGAGCCAGTATTCAGGGCCTTGGAGGCAGGAACGACCGGGGAGTATACAAAGAGAGATGTGTAGATATGTTTTAGAGGACAGGTGTACATACCGGCTAGGGAAGGATTCGTGAGGACATTAGGACTGAGGCTCACTACAGTAGGTATTCAGTGCACCCGGGCATCACCAAGATGACGACCGACCTGAAGAGGACAATGTACTGGTCGGGTACGAAGAAGGATATCACATACTTCGTGACCCATTGCGAAGCTTGTCATTTAGTGAAGGCCGAGTGTAATAGTACGGTTGGGTTGTTGAAGCCACTTCGAGTGCCGGAGTGGAAGTTCGATGATATCGCCATGGATATCATACATGTTCTTCTTCGGTCATATGAGGGGAACGACTCGATATGGGTGATCGCCGATCGATTGATGAAGGTGGCCAGATTTCTACCGATCAGGAAGGACACTTCAGTGGGTGAATTGGTGCGGAGGTTTGTAAAGAAGTTCGTCCGATACCATGGAGTGCCGAGGACTACAGTGTCCGATAGGGATGGGTGATTTACGTCTAAGGAATGGAGGTCAGTCCTGGCTTATTTGGGGACCCAGTTGACATTCAGTACCGCCTTCCACACTAAGACGGATGGACAGACACAGCGCACCAATCAGACATTGGAGGATTTGTTGCATCTTTGCATACTGGACTACGGAGAGCCACGGGAGAGGCAGCTATAATTGAAAGAGTTCTCGTACAACAATAGCCACCAGTCCAGCATCAACATGGCCCCTTATAAGGCTTTATACGGTCGGAGATGCAGGACACCTTTGTCTTCAATCCAGGATGAGGATCCGAAGGCACTAGGCTTAGAGTTCGTCGAGGATATGGATGCTCAAGTGCGATTGATTCGAGACAGGATGTTGGAGGCCGATAGCAGGCAGGATAAGTATTACGATGCTCGGCATCATCAGGTAGAGTTCCAGGTAGGAGACCGGGTGTTTTTGAAGATACGACCGATGCATGGAGTCTCACGGGTACGTGGTCGGAAGAAGCTCAGTTTGAGATACATGGGGCCTTACAGGATCCTGCAGCAGATCGGTCCCTTGGCGTACAGACCGGAGCTGCCGCCAGAGATAGCGAGTTTGCATGACGTCTTCCACGTCTACTTCCTCAGGAGAGCTCTACTTCAGCCAGAGCAGCAGATTACGATGACAGATGGGCCTATAGCTTCTGATCGATCAGTGGACCTGGTGCTGATCCAGATATACGATACTGGGATGCCGGTCTTGCGACGCAAGAAGGTTCTGCTTGTCAAGGTCTTATGGAGGAATCATAGATAAGAGGAGCAAACGTGGGATCCACAGGACTTGATGTAGCAAAGATACCCAGAGATTTTCACATCAGGTATTCCCTATAACCTATCAGGATGTTACATTTTACTTCTCAAACTGGAAACCCCGTAGGCCTAACTTGAATTTCGAGGACGAACTTTTTATTTTTATGTATTGGGATTTGTAACATCCCTCAGACTTCTAGACCCTTAGGATGGTTTTGTCATGACTAGGTCATGGCAAAACCCCGAGAATTATCAAAAGAATTGGGTGAACTGGGAAGTTAGTGTCTGAACCACCTTGGTCTACAAATAGTAGAATTCCAATTACTAGCTTAGGGATGACCATATGGCTTCACCATGACACCAAGACCCCACCACAACATCACTAACCTGTTAGAGGGTTTAGTAGAGCCATAGGGAACCACTAGGGTCAACTAAATGTTCAAGTTGACCAAAGTCAACCCAAACCCTAATCAAGTCAAACTAAGCTCATACAGGATCAACTGACCTCCCCTTGGCCAAAGGGACCCACCAAGACCGGCCAAAGCCCTAATGGTGGCCAATGGGTCACCAATGACCCATTGGGGTCAACCAAAGAGGCTAAGTTGACCCAAGTCAACCCTAGCCCCAAAAACGTCGAAGTGCCCTAACTAAGGGTCAAGTGACCCCCAAGATGCCCAACCAACCCTACCCAAGTCTTCCTAGACCTTAGGAGAGGCTAATGGGTGACCAAGGACCCATTGGGGCCAACCCAAAAGGTCAAATTGACCAAGGTCAACTCTACTCTAGTGTTAGGTCAGATTAGCTCAAATGGGCTAACCCAAGCTCAAACCCATTTCCACCACTTGGGCTTACCTCATTTTTATTATTAATATGAGTTATTGGGGTGCCAGAAGGCTAGAGGAGAGATAAAATTCAGCCTTGATGGTGACCAGGAGAGAGAAATGGTAGTTTTCTCAAGTTGGAGGAGAGAGAGAAGAGAGAGAAAATGGTCATTCATGGTGTTTGAATGCCCTTGACACCTCATCTCTCTCTCAATTGATGAGGATTAATCTCCACTCATCAGTTGTAGGAGACCAATGGTTTTCCCCAGCATTTAGGTGGCTAAATTCAAGAAATATGCCATGGCCGAATTCAAACTTTCATGTCCATAAATGGCTTTGAAGCTTAGGCCCTTCCCCTCCACCATTTGAGTGTTTTAAAAGCTTCATCGGGCAAAGGGGAGGAGTTTCCACACTTTTTCTGAAGGAATCGAGCCCTCCTACTGTACAGTTGTAACATGCCCGAAGCTCCAAAATCCGGCCATGGCGCACCACCACCAAACCCGTAGTTATGCATGGTTGAAGTTCCTCCTCTACTCCTCTCTTCGTGAGCTAGATCTTTAAATCTTTTAGGAGAGAAATTAGGCTCAATTGAGCCCGATCGGGTGAGAGAAAATTTAGTTTTTCATGGTTTTTCCAACCTCACGGGTTGGCCGGAAACCACCCCTCCGGCGGCCGTGTCGCCGCCCGGCGATAGCCCCCACCACAACGAAACGTGTGGCGGTGGTGGCCGGCCAACGAGGTGGCCGGGTGTCCGGGAAAATGTCATGGAGTAAGCTCCAGGTCGGGCTGATCCCAGCACTTAGCAGGAGGGTGAAGATGGACAGGAGGCGTTAGATCTACTTCAAGATCTGTGCTGGATCATATTTTTTTGTTTTCATTATTTTTGAATTTTCTGTCCTGTTTACGGGGCTGTTGTAAATTAAATATTAAAAATACCTAGGTTACATTATAGAAAAGGTTTTCATCCTGAAATTTGTAGATCTATGAGTCTAGTTTATTTTAAAATACATTTGAGTAGTTTGGAGTTCAGGTCAGGCCACAACACTCATTTTGGTGAGGTCTATTCCTAGGCTAGATCAGAGATTGTTCTGAGTGCTCCCATCAATCCAGCCATCCAAATGACTTGAAATTGTGGATGAGGGTCACTATTACCTATACCTATAACCTATCCAAAAATGGGAATTTGCGGAAGATATTTTCCTAAAGTTTTTGTAGAAATTTAATAATTCATTTATGAATAATTTAAAGGACCTAATGACCTCCAAAATTTTGGTGAGAGGTTTTCGAGGTCAATATAGGTCTCTGTATAAAATTTCATCTCATTTCGAGATGCTTTGGTTTGTATTTTAATAAACCCTAGCCTTGACCCAAAAGGGGTAATTAGGTCAAAGTGTGCCTTGTGGGTTTAAGAGGCCAAATCACCTCAACAAAGGTTGATACTTGGTCCCCTGGTGTGTTATGTTAGTAAACACCCTCCCATGGATTATGGGGTGGATTAGGGTGAATTTGCCCTAGGACCCTAGTTCAAACCCTAGGATTGATCTCTAGGGGTTTGTGAAGGACATAGGTTGTTATGTCCTTGTATGGACTTGGTGTTTAGTCCATGTGATTCTAGGGTGGTGAAATGCCCTAGGGAAGAATTTGGTGACATTTAGACTTAGGCACACAACTTAAATCAATTAGGGTTAGTTTAGGCCTTTACCTTTTAGGAAAATATTGATGGGGCATATGAGCTTGGTTCCTTAGGAAATTTTGGCAGGAAGGTTTTTATAACATTTTGAGTCTCTAAAAATTATTGTCAAATATTTGGAAGACAATAGATTGTACTTGTTGTTTTAATCCATGTGTTGCCCCTATTGATGATTTTGACAAAATAGTGGTTAAAATAACTTAGAATGTTATGAAACTTAATCATTTATGTTTTGTGATCATATTAAATCTCTGGTATTGTTTGTATAATTTTTGGATTAAGTTTAATGATGCTTCCTTCTTTACATCTATTTATTGGTATTATCTTGGATTAATTAATTACAGGGTAATTCTTTTATAAAAATCAGTGACATTTGGTTCTCTCTGATATTTTGGAATTTTGTAGTGTTCACAAATTTTGGGTGGCCATAACTTGAGAAAATCTAGTGCTTCATGTTCAAAATTACTTATGACCAAATATTGGGAAAATTAAATAAAAGCCAAAATTAATTAGGAAAATTATAAGTTTCTGGATTTAAGCTAAATGTGTCATGTAAGGCCCCCAATAAATATTTTAGGGCATTTGAATGAAAATTTGGAGTATCCCCTATCATGTACATCATATAGCTTAGGTTGGTCTGTGTATAGTAAAATTGCAAAAAATTGGGACAGCATGTGAAATGAGCTTAGGGAGTTAGGGTTTAGTGGTTTACTGATTTTGGTGAGTGGAAATAGGTTCATCCTTAGGAATCATGATGAAGGAAGTGTTGGGTTGACTAGTGCTAAGAGGTGCTCGGGATCGACGAAAGGTCGTCTTTCCTGTGGAGAGAGAGAGTCAAAATACAATAGGGTGAGATCAAGAATAATGTTAAAAGGGATCAGGAATCAGGTATTAACCAATAACAGTAAGTTCCTTGCGAAAGGGTGCTTTGGGCTTCAGCCCATCATAGTTCCTAGTGTCCTCGAGAGCCCTTCATGGGGATTGCCTTGGGCAGTCCAAGGTTAACATAAGTCGTAAGAATAAATGGAATGGAAGAGTAATTAGAAATACTATAAAGTTACACTTACACTCACACTCCCCAGTGTTGTGGGAGTAAGGTTAGGTCTCACGAGCGGTAGGCTCAGTGGTTTTGGAGATGTGCAGGTTAGCCCGACAAGCCGATGGCTCGGATGGTTTTGAGATGGACGGGTTATTCCAGGGAGCTTTGGCTCGGTAGATATTTGTGATAGATAGGATTGTCTAGGGAGCTTTGGATCAGTGTAAAATACATTAATGTTGCATGTGCATAAGATATAAGGTGGTGGGTCATCAGTATTGGAGAGTCGTCACACCTACACTAATACGTTGACTCGACAGGTGTGGTTTTGAACTTGGCCAAATAAAGTTCGGTGCGTAGCCTACAAGAGTATGCAGGAGCTCCGCTAGTGCACCAGCGCTGATGTGTACGATTGGTTTGAATGGTAGTGTGATACCGATTTAGAGGTGGGCGAGGCCAAACCCACCGCTTATGTTTGCCATTACGGATGTATCCTGGGAGTTTAGTCTCCAGAAAGGGGGAACTAAAGGTCTGTGTGCACACAGTCGAGTGGGTGTGTTACACTTGCATGATTCACATCTTGGCATACTTGCATTTCATAGCATCATCATTGCATATAACCCCTGATACCTATTGTATAAAGTTATATGGGACGCTTTATATAATAGGCCTTGCAAAACGACCCCTTGGTCTATAGGTTTGTATGGGCATTCCTATAGGTCATGGTTACTTTCTTAGTTTACTTTCTCATACTATATTTGTTCACTTATTCTTGTGTATATTTATACTTCTTACCTACTACTGCTTGCCTACTACTGCTTACTTATACTTGCTATGATTATATATTCATGATAAACTAGTTCTGCCGTCACCTGCTTACTTTGTTACTGTCCACCTTCATTACCTTCCCTTTTGTCCTCCCCGCTCGGTGCCTAGGAGCCATGGGGGATATATGGGGGATGATAGGACATAGTCTTTTTAGACTAACATTGACCAAATCATTTTAGTCAATCGTGGAGCCGCACCAAGATACGCAGCCCCAGAGATCGGTGCGTATGGAGACGGGGCAGTCTAGCACTGGAGTCTAGCCATTAGGGACTGTGAGTCAGTAGATATTATAGATTTGCTTCTATGTTGAGTGACTTGTAGTGAGGATCTTGACGTATCAGGCAGGAGACCTTTTTATTACTTTGCTTATTCTTTTTCGTGGACTATCCCTTCGTGGAGATTTATTTATATGTTCCTAGTGGACTAGTATTGAGTTCTACTTTACCCATGTACTATTTATACTTCTACTCTTCTGCGATAGGTATGGCCGACAGGATCAACGTTTTATAGTGACGACCTTCCCGGATGTGTTGGTGTCACTACAAAGTGGCAGTTTTGGGCATAAGACCCCCTGTGGTTTAAAAGAAAAAAAAGGGGTCTTACACCTGAGTCATGTCCAGAGAAAATATCTGCTCTCTAGCAGGTTCAGTATTCCTTCCTCGTGGTCCTCATCCTCGACCATGACCTTGTCCTTTTCCTCACGGAGGTGCCGAAGGAAAAATAGGGGGAGAATCTCCACCTAGTTGCAGAAACAAATGTCGAATGTGGCCAGGATGGTTACACAAAAAAATAGACTCGTCTGAATGGTCCTTCTGGTTGATGATGAGGTTGGAACTGTAGAAGTGGATGCAATGTTAACCGCGGGCCCAAACGTTCCATCCTATAAATATGGTGGAATCGGCAACCACCTCTTTGGTTTCCTATTCCACCTATACTTTTATCTCTCTTTCAGAAGCTGGGGCCTGCTTCCATTATGCCCTCGACTGGTATCTTCCTACTTTCCAAGTGATCTACCTCCAAGCTCGTATATATTATAAACAAAAGTACTTGTCATAGGGGAGCCTGCAAGCCATTGTAAAACCGTTTTGCGTACCCGCGATCATCCAACTCATAGGATTCAGCAAATCTAGCGAGCTGCTGAAACTCCCCTTGATATTTTGTCACGGACTGTGATCCTTGGTTCAACTGCAGAAACCTTTCTTCAAGATCATCTGGAGCAGTAGAGGGAATGAAATTATTGAAGAAGGATTCAGAAAACTCGCTCCAAATGATCTCAGTGTACACTTGGCCTTGGAAAGTGGAACCTAAGAGGGACTTCCACCACCTTTTGACATGTGACTCCAGGGCTAACACAACTATGATCATAGCCATATTGGCTGGACATCTGATTCCGGCCATTAGCTCATTGGTGCCACCCCCGCTCGATTGGTCAGTTTGTGACAAACTTACTTAGCAGAAGCAGGGGTGTGCCCATGTGTAATTCACACTAAGTATGCCCTGTTGTTATCCTACCATTAGCCAACCTGACCATAAGTTTATAACATTATACGTAGATCCTGTCATGCATAGAACCAGTAGGGTGCACCCCCGCCCCTTCTGTCCTTACTCAGTTTCAGCGGTCAGAGATAGGATAGACCCCCATAGCAATCCTAGACATGTTTAGATCCTAGTAGGGCCCAGTGTAGCAACAAGACCGGGGTTCCAACTAGTAGAGTACCTTCCGAACCCTCTCCCCGCTTGTTTACCAAGGCATAGAGTCAGCTTTTCGCACTGAGGAGTGACTAATTTATTTATTCGCAACCCGAAGCATATACCGCCACTTTCAAAGGTATGTTAGATTTATTTCTTCCTTATTCATCGATAATTAAGGTTATATAAATAGAAAAATCCGGATTTCATTTTCTACATGAATTCAAATCTCTCTCACTCGAGAAAAGAGAAAGTCCTTTCGCCTTCCGCCGACTGTCGCAGAGCTCGCATCGTCTTCTTCTCCGTAGCGAATTTTTCACAACTCTCTGGATCATGGCAATGCCTTCAAGGATTGGGATTGGTTCTGAACTTGTCACAACCGGTATTGCCGAACTGTCAGACGATTTCAGAAAACTCCTCATTCTTCTCGACACCGCTGGCTTGACATTCGTTCTCCAACAACCGTGCAAAATCCTATTTGCAGAAGTTGAAGAATTCTTTCAAAACATCAAAGTCAGGAGAAATGGCAAGGTCCTCAAGTCTATAGTCAAGGGAATTAAGATAAAACTTACCAAAACCTCTGTCTCCAATCTTCTTCGGCTACCCGTAGTTGATGAAGAAGAACATCTAAGTCATGAAGACTCTGACAGTGCTTGCATGTTCTGTGGACTATCACCAGAAGTTATTACCATTCGTCGATCAGGCCTCAACCCAGAAAGCAAATTCCTGGTGGACAACATTGGAAAGATTCTCCTATGCAAGACTAGTTCTATAAGAGACATCTCACTTAATATGTTTGATATAATGACAGCCATCATTTGCAGAAAGAGATTTCAGTTTGGTATGTTTATTCTTGTTAAGATCAGGGAGAGCATCAAGTCTCCTAACTATGCCAGGATCATCTCTTTGATTCTGCATGAGATCAATCCTGAAGTTTTTGATTTCTCCAAAGGAACAACCCTTCACCACATGAAAAAAGTATCCATCTCTTCCATTCAGAGATGGGAATTAAAGTTGCTGAATCCTACCCAGGCTGCTATAGCCCATGATCATCCAGCTGAGAGGACAGGGCACTATCTACCTCTCCACCTCATATAGCCAACACATCTGGTGCAGCTGCTGAGGGGGAGCCTGCTCCTTCTATTTCAGAAGACAGAATTCCTACTCCACATGCTGTTACTTCTCTCCCTCCAACCACTCCAGAAGAAACTCCCTCAGATGCTTAGGTACAAGATACCATTCTGTCTACAGAAGAAGCTATTAACCAGATGATTGAAGAACTCCACATTGAAGAGCCGCTTCCTCCCCTCCAGAAAGAACAACCTACAGAACAAACTAAGGAACACACTCTAGTACCATCACCCTCTCCTGTTCCATCTCCAGAATCCCCTGTTCCCAAATCCCCTTCTGTTGACATAGCACAAGATGAGACAATACTGATTTCTGATGAGAAAGAACAAACCCCAGAACCAGTTTAAGCTTCTCTGAAGAGCTTGGATTTCCCTCTTCCCACCTTCATTGATGAATAAGGAGATGTTTTGATTCACACTACCAGAGCTCAGAGCTCAGTCATTATTGAAGAAGTTATTCCATTGACTGTTCCTCCTCCTCCAGCTCCTCAGACTACAACTCCACCTCCTGCTACAAATGATATTCTAAGTAAGATAGAACAGATGCTGCTTGGACAAAGAAAATATTTTGATGACTCCTTGAAGGTTGTGCAAGAGAAATTTTCTGCTCTTGAAAAAGAGAGGAGCAGAGGTTTTGCTAAATTCAACACAATACAGATGAGCTCAAACAGTTATTCTAGATAGGTGGAAAAGCATTGGATCACACTATTACCAGTATTGGCAAAGTGATGGAATAACCTATTACTCTTGCTAATAATCAGATTCAGTTAAAAAAGCTGTCCCAAGAGCACACTTTCAAAATCTATGACGAAGTGGGTACCTTCAAAGAAGCTATCATAGATGAACTCACTTTAGAAGTCAGAAAGAGGGAGACATTAGTCAAAGGACATTTAGAAACCTCAGATGCTGCCAAGCAAACTCTCTGGGAAGCAAAGCTAAAGGAAATTCATGATGATGTGCAGAATCAGATCCACAGTGTAAAATTTCATACCTATGGTACAGCTGTGTGGATGCACAACCAGATATTCCCTAATTTTCATGCAGATCCAAACATTATTCCTCATCATCTAAATCCCCTAGCTCCTCTTGCTCCAGTTCCACTTCCTCAGCCTACTTTCTCTACAAGACCTGAAGGCTCTGAAGCCCCTCCTCAGAATCTTATACTCAGGTTTGGTAATCAGATCCAACAGATATATTTCTTCAAGCTCCTCCTAAAATTCATATACCAAAGAAAACGAAGTATTGTGATGGAGCTTCTGCCAGCATATCCATTCCTATTCCAGAGGCAGAGACAAGAAAAGCTCCTGCATTTACGGAGATTTGGAGTCCTACATCAAAGTCACTAATACTTGATAGTCTAAAATTAGTTTTGGAATTCAATGAGAATAGACATGATCATTACAGCTCCCAAAAGTGGGACTTGTATGAGAAGTCTATGACCAAGAGAAGACTCTATGATAGAGAGCATGGAAGGTGATGATGCACGAAAATGTAAAGGGGGTCGAGCACCACCAGCTAACAGTTCGAGCACGGGGGAATAGAAGGGGAAAGAGAAACTGTGAGTAGTAATCTACTAAGTAGACGAGAGCAAGAAGAATAGCTGGGCCGCGAGCCACGACAACAACGGACTTCGCCCATCGCGGCCTGAATGCCTCTCTAGCGACGGGCTTTTCTTTGACTGAAGAAGGGTTTGATTACAAGTGAAGGAAAAGAGGAAGAGGCAAGAGCTGAGCAAGCTGGAGTCCGCAAAGCTTGAGATTCGAGTCCGCAGCCTTTAACAAGTAGGCTCCTAGGCACGAGTCAGCGTGCTTTGGGTGCACCACATCCCCCCTATTTATAGGATGGGGGCCTGCCCAAACGGACAGGGCTAAAAGAACCGACTGCCCGGGGTATAGGAGAACCGGGCAGCGGTGACGGGAAGCAAAAAAGAAAGAACACGTCAATCCATGCAAAATGGGCAGACTGGGCTCGCTGGCTAGAACTTCCATCTACTGCTGCAGGGCATGATCCTATCAGAGGATGGTGGCCTGGGCGGACGGAACACCATGTCCGCCGAAGTGGGATCAGCCTTGGGATGGCTGAATGCTGCTGCTCTGCCGAACTTGGAGGACCGCCAAACCGAGTCCGCCTATGATAAGCCAGGGACCTTAGAACTATACTGAGTCGCCAGGCCATGCGGATTGCCAAATTGAGTCCGCGGATATTGAAACAGGACCTTGAAATCTTGTAGGTGTTGCGGACTGAGGTGTTAACATAATCCCCGCACATTTTTAAGTTTTTCAGAAAACTTCGAAAATGTTTTCTTAACCGCCAAGTCCGCGGGCCTCATTAATGCTGTCAGCGTTATAAATATTGTTGGAGGGCCTGGAACTGTTAAAAATTTCGATCGACACGGGGTGTTATTCACCAGTTGCGGTCTCAACTTTGCAGTCTGGCATGGCGAGGCTCGGCGCTTTCTTCACTAGTCTTACTGCAAAAAGTGAGAAGACAATAACACCAATGAAAACTAAGAAAATAATAAAGAGAGTGATGAGAGGGGAGCCTATCCTCTCTACTGGATAGAGTTCTCATAGCCAGAAGCCTGCTGAGAAAGCAGTCCGCCATGCTGATATGCCTGTGCGCGTGAAGGAGGATGCTGACATCTCTTACGCTGAACAGCCATTAAGAAGTTAGAAGTCATTAAATCTGCCAGACATCGCCCCACTCAAAAAACTGTGAACTCAACGGACACGGTTTGCGAAAATAATGAAATCGAAGTGTCATCCCCCAACGCCCAGGAGCCCATTGTTAACCTTGGTGAAGATAGGCGGTCTGCGGGAGAAGAAGTTGGGAAAGACGTGCCTTCAAAGGCATTGGTTGCTGCAAACCTTGAGACAGTCCACGAGAGCCAGCCAGATTTAGGGAAGGCTGCCACGGACTCTGCTGAGAAAAGGGGCCCTTCTAGAAAAAAGAGGAAGAGGGACAGGTCCACTGTGGCTGAGCGGGTTGAAAAGAAGTTGCGAGCGATGAAAGAGAAAAATATCTCCGTGCGGACTGGAGATGCGGACTTGCAGCACAGGCCGCGTGAAAAAGAAGTTCCTGAAAGAGACTTAGTTACACAGGAGGCCCATGTCCTGGGAGACCATTCCCTCTCCATGCTTAGTTTATCCACGTACGCGATACTAGATTCCATAGATATCGAACAACTTGATCTCATCAACGAATCCTTGCTGGGTGTGCTTCATCCTGAGGTGGAAATCCTTGGAGTTAAGAGCGGCGAGCTCCCCTCTTTATCCGCTGCTGAGGAAAAAGAGAAGGAAAGACTGAAAGAGAGGATAGCAGAGTAGAAGAAACAAATCGCCGCCCATGTAGCTACGGTCGAGGCGTCCTTGAAGCAGGACGCAGCGGACAAAAATGTTGAGGATCTGCAGACTGCCGCAGAGCTGTTGTAGATAGGTAACCTTCAACCGATGCCTAAATATTTTAAACGTCAGTGGCTTTACAGGTCACCGCAGCGGAAGTCGAGGCTGATCAAGATCATCACCGAGACTGATGACATTGTTGTTTCAACAAGCTCTGCTACTGAAAAAAGAATCAAAGTCCATCGCGATTGAAAGAAACGGTTAAGCGCCTTTGACCCGGAGAGGGCAAGGCGGCCTATCTTCGATAGTCGGCAACTCGTTGCTGCTTTTTCCAAAAGTGATCTTTTATCTTGGTACTTTGAGTCTGATGCGGACTGTATTTGAATGTGAAATTGACCGTCTTTGTTGCAGGTAGAAAGTCACCATCGGGCTCTATCGAGAGTGGGAAGATTGTGGTTACACCGAATACCGACATTGACGCGGGCTTGCATGATGAGTCCGCAAGAGGTGAGCAGCCCAGCCTGAATAACATCAGAGAGTTAGAAAAGAAGTTTCAAGCTGAAATTCAAAAAATTACAGCGGAGTTAAAGAAGGTGGAAGAGCGCGAGAAGGCATCGATGGAGCTCGAGAAAGCCTTAAAGGATCAGATCGGCAGCATCTCAAGGGCGCTGGAGAGGTCTGATAGAGAGAAGAAAAGGCTTGCTGATGATGTCCGCTTCTACAAAGGAAAGCACTTGGCGATGGCACGAGAATAGAAAGGGAAGCGGGCTACCGAGGTTGTTGAGCAGAGATTGCGATTGCTAGATCGCATCGCTCCGGAAGCGGTAGCACTAGTAGAGGGTGGCCAACATGCCGTGGACGAGGAGTTGAGGCCGGCAATGGAGCCGATGATTCTCCTGAGTCGGGTAGACCGGGAGGCCTCTCACATGCATCGGACCATTAACTCCATTCATCATCACATATGTCGCTTGTATAGCGAAGTTCTTCAAATAAGTGACTAGGCAACACACTTCTGCAGGGACAGGACAGAGAGGTCAACGCGAACTGAAAATAAAGACCGCTGAGTCCGCAAAACTGCGAACTATTCGATTTGTTGATGTATAATTATTTGTGCTTTAAATAATGCTCTATGTTGTGGCTTATGATGAATTGCACTGTGCTTTATGCGGACTAAATTAGATATCCACACATTCTATTGTTAACTTGTGCGTGTTGTGATCTATGATGAACTGTGCGGACTAATGCTACGTCCGCAATTCAACTAATTATCCTGCAGGCTGAAAAAGGGGTACGAGTTAGCGGACTGAAAACTGTGTCCGCTTTATTTTGTGCTTGAACTTTGCTTGGCAGGTACTCGACTGGAAGCAGTAGTGTGAATTTAAGTTTGTGTCCGCGTTGTTTTTAATTTCTGCTGCATGAATAATTGGATTATGGCGGATTATGAGGACAAAATAAGCGAGCTGTGCGGCCTGGCCAAAAAAGCTGTCAGGCCCCACTACTATAAATATAGCCCCATTGCTTCTTCTATGCAGGGAAACAGGCGTAGCTGAAGACCCTCCGGCCTACCAAAATGGTGTCCGCTAGGACTGACGCTGTGGTTGCTTTCCATGCTACCGACCATAGAAAATGCACACTAACGGACGCTGACCTTGAGGCCTTGGTTGAAAGAAAAATGGCGGACTCTAATTTGCTTCTCCACCTTCCCGCCCATGAGGAAAGATTAAATTTTTCAAAGGTGACTCAGATCGCCATACCCATCGACCACTTCGATAGAGGATTCAAATTCCCATTATTATGGGAGATTGCTGAAATATTCGAACACTACGGGATGGTGCAGGGCCAGCTCGTGCCCAACACCCTTGCCGCCATTTACAGCTTTATTTCTTATCTGCGGTCTGAGAAGATCGCCTTCTCAATGAATATTTTCCGCAAAATGTTCTCATTCCGCTCAACAACATCGTCTGGAGGCCGCCCTTATAAAGGAGTGATCTACTTCTACTGCAGAGGAATGAAGGTCGTGGGTCTTCCTAACAAGATCTATAATTGGACCTCAAGGTTTTTGATCTTCGAAGGCGGCCTCGGGTTCGCGCATACTCATCTGCAAGAGCGCGCAGACTCCGCTTTCAAGAGTGTCCAGCTGGATGAGAAGGAGTCCGCCATTGTCAAATTTCTTGCTGATGCCAGGCTTGACATCGAGTACTACATCCCGCTATTGGCGAGCCTAGCGGGCGTTTCGCGCGAAGAAAGTAAGCTTCTGCGGACCTATGGTTTGTATCTGCAGCGACCTGTGTGTTAACCCTTGTTATGTTCTTGCAGCGACCTTGGCTATGCCTGCCAACCTGCCACAGACGCCCATCGGATTCACACCTACTCAGAGGGAAATGAAACAAGAGATCGCAAGAGAGAAGAAGGAAGAGGGGGATCCCGCGGCGGACTGCTCCTCTTGTGAAAGCTTTTTGATGCAGGGCTTTGGCAACCGTCAGAAGGATTTGAGGGCGAACCCGATGATCCACTATCACAATAAGAACAAGCATGTCCGCTTGTCGACAGCGCTTCCATCATGGAAAAGTTCGAAGATAACCCGCCATGCTCATGTCGCGATCTCCCCGCTCTATAGGAAGCGCAACTTGAGCGACTTGAAGAAGGTTGCTGCTGCCGAGCTCCCTCTACTGGCCGCCCAGGCAAGCGCGAACAGCGCGGTGACGAACCATTTTGTCTGTTCTCTGGCCAGAGACCTGCTCAGACAAAACAAGCAACTTCAAGAAGAAAAAAGGGATATCAAGGAAAGAAATGTGCAGCTAGGGAAAAAGGTTGCTCAGCAGAAGGAAGAGTTGGGGGTGAGTTATATTTGCAGCGGTCTCAATTTGAAGTCCGTCGCGGACTGATGTTTGTTCCTTTGTTTCTCGCAGGTCGCCTATGACTTGGAAAATAACAACTTTCAGGCCGCTATGCTCCCCTTTGTGAAGGAAACTGTTGAGATTGCTATCGAGCGATTTGTCCGCGGCGGCTTCGCAAAGGAAGGGGTGGATGGTGTTCCTTTCTTGCAGCTCTTCCCTGAGTTGAAAGAGTAGGTTGCGGAGATGGAGCGGGCTTCCAAAGGAAAAGACGTCATTGTTGAGGAGGAAGAAGAAGGAGAAGAAGAAGCAGAAGAAGAAGAAGAAGAAGAAGAAGAAGGCGAAGAAGAAGGTGGGGAAGCCAAGACAATAGCTGACGACACTGGTACAAGCCAACAAGGCGAAGAATAGTCCGCCGAGTCCGACACCTCTGCATCTTCCTCTGTTGGCAAGAGCTCGCATAGCGAGCCCGCAACAAGTACGGGTTCAGATGGCAGCAGTGGAAGTGGCTCGGGGGGCTATTCTCGGGAGATTGATGTCGAAAGCCTAAGCCCTGCACTCCCTGCGGAGAAGAAATAGAAGATCGCCGAGGCAGAATAATGTATTTTTTGTTTTTATTTTTGTAAATAGAGCAGACTCAAGTTTGGAGTCCGCCAAATACATGAAAGATGTAAGTTGATTTTTGATCAAATTGAAAAGGATATTCCAGTATCAGTATTTCTCCTGCAATGTTCTCTATTTTTTGTACTGACACAGTTAAGTTCGATCTCCATGTAGCAGTCCGTGTGATGCAAAGATCATCTGTACTGTATAAGTTTCTAACTTTCTAATTAGGAAATTTTATCTGATAATTCCACCACTGTCCGCGTAAAAAGAATGAGAAGTTTTGTTGGTTGTCGAAAAGATCAGGCGGACTCTGATGAGTTCCAATAACAGTCCGCGATTCTCTTTGTCAATAAATCTTTTAAGCTTAATGATAACAAACATGACAGCCTTATATTTACTGTCAAACTGCGTGCTGAAAAGACCAACCGCGGACCAATCCTACGGACTGGGTGGCTATAATTTCACAGCTCACACATATTCTAATAGAAATGATCTATAGCTTGTGACTAAGTGGGCAGGTGCGGCCGGAGCGGCATAACTTTTCTCACCGGGCCACAAGCTATACGATCAACCCAAGGAAAATTGGCGGACTGACGGGATAACAAAAATGCAGTCTGCACTGAATAGAAGAAATGATCTATAGTTTGTGACGAAGCGGGCAGATGCGGCCGGAGCGGCATAACTTTTCTCACCGGGCCACAAGCTATACGGTCAACCCAAGGAAAACTGGCGGACTGAGCGGATAACAAAAATACAGTCTGCACTGAATAGATGAAATGATCTATAGCTTGCGACCAAGCGGGCAGGTGCGGCCGGAGTGACATAACTTTTCTCACCGGGCCACAATCTCTACGATCAACCTAAGGAAAACTGGCGGACTGAGCGGATAAGAAAAATGCAGTCCGCACTGAATAGATGAAATGATCTATAGCTTGCGACCAAGCATGCAGGTGCGGCCGAAGCGACATAACTTTTCTCACCAGGCCACAAGCTGTACGATCAACCCAAGGAAAACTGGCAGATTTAGCGGATAACAAAAATGCAGTCCACACTGAATAGATGAAATGATTTATAGCTTGTGACCAAGCGGGCAGGTGCGGCCGGAGCGGCATAATCTTTCCCACTGTGCCACAAGCTATACGATCAACGCAAGGAAACCTGGAGGACTGAGTGGATAACAAAAATGCAGTCTGCACTGAATAGATGAAATGATCTATAGCTTGCGACCAAGCGGGCAGGTGCGCCCGGAGAGGCATAACTTTTCTCACCGGGCCACAAGCTATACGATTAACCCAAGGAAAACTGGAGGAGTGAGCGGATAACAAAAATGCAGTCCGTACTGAATAGAAGAAATGATCTATAGCTTGTGACCAAGCGGGCAGGTGCGGCCGGAGCGGCATAACTTTTCTCACCGGGCCACAAGCTATACGATCAACCCAAGGAAAACTGGCGGACTGAGCGGATAATAAAAATGCAGTCCGCACTGAATAGATTCCCTGTGAATAGTAAGTTGTAGACATGTGACTAAGTGGGCAGGTGTGGCCGAAGCGGCATTACTTTTCTCACTGGGCCACAAGTGATGTAGTGACCCAGAGCCGACCCGCTCTGTCGACCAGGCCTCGCACCTGGCCTAGCCAGAGGCCCACGTCTGGCGGCCCACTATTGGGCCCACTAAGGCATCACACCATGGCGTCCCTTTTATCAGGCCCGCGGGTCGTACACCCCAACCCATCTTCTGGCCCAACCACAGGCGCACGGTAGGTTGTTGAGGCCAGGTCTCGATCCCCTGACCTCCTTGATAAAGAGCTTTCAGGCAAGCTCTCATCAACCAACTGATCTGGCAGCTCAGTTGGTGATGAGAGCTGTTAGGAAAGCTCTTTTTCAAGGGGGCTAGGTTCGAGACCTCGCCCCAACATCCCGCCGTGCTGAGAATAGGTGCGGTCATGGGTGGGGTGTATGGGCTACAGCCTGGCAGTGGGCCACCGTAAAAGAGCCAGGCCACTGCATCAAAAAAGTGCACTTTTTTTGATGCAGTGTCCTGGCTCTTATACGGTGGCCCACTGCCGGGCTGCATCCCAAGCACCCCACCCATGACCGCACCTATTCTCAGCGCGGTGGGATATTGAGGCGGGGTCTCGAACCCACAACCCCCTTGATAAAGAGCTTTCCTAAAACTCTCATCACCAACTGAGCTGCATCTTAGTTGGTGATGAGAGCTGTTAGGAAAGCTCTTTATCAATGGGGTTTTGGGTTCGAGACCCCGCCTCAACATCCCGCCGTGCTGAGAATAGGTGTGGTCATGGGTGGGGTGCTTGGGCTGTAGCCCGGCAGTGGGCCACCATATAAGAGCCAGGCCACTGCATCAACAAGTCTTTACACACTTAACGGAACGGTCCCCTACCCTCTTGCCTAGAGTACAGTCTAAGTTGATCTTTTTGGCAGTTGCGGCCGGAGCGACATTACCTTCCTCCAAGATCAACTAGGCTGTGGGTCTCCTGCAGGCACTGTTTGAGGGTACCACAGAGTGTTCGAGGGTTACAAACTAAGATGACCCGTGGGCAGGTGTGGCCGGAGCAGCATAACTTTTCACACGCGATCATCGTAGTTGTAACGAAATCCCTAAAGTGGCATGGTAGAGCTTAACTCCCACCCTGTCCCTCCATTATGCAGAGGCGGGGTCAGGTACTAGCCGGGATCCGAAGTTCAGTATCCTACCGCACTAGAGCCTGCAAGCTCCCACTACACGGTGCAAAATCTCATCGCAACACGTGGTCTTTGTGGTGTTACGCTAATGACAACAGTTCTAGGGGAGGTTTGCTGAACTCGGCGATGTCTCCTAGTATCAGGCAACCGTTATTGATGTTCGGGAGAGAAAGAGAAAACATTAGAAAAAGTGTTAGTACGAATTCTTTGATTAATGAGAGGCTTTTTCAAAGTAAGCATAAGAGAGAAAAGAGAGTTCAAAGATAGAACCGTTTTTGAATCTTCCTTGCTCAGCGTGTTAACTGTTATGTTTGAATAGATAAAACACTTGAAGAAATGTTAGCAAGCAGCTTTTACTCATAATGATTCTTGAAGAGACTACATAGAATGGAAATGAAAAGAGAAGGTTCAGGAATAGAACCGTTTGAGATCATCTCTGCTCCATTTATATGTCATATCCTCTCCCTCATATGTTTGCAAGCGGTAAGCGCCGCTCTTTAACGCTTCTTTAACAATGAAGGGGCCGGCCCAATTCGGATTAAGTTTTCCAACTGAGCTGGCTCTTGCAGCAGCGTCAACCTTTTTAAGAACCAAATCTCCCACTTGAAAGTGTTTGATCCTTACATTCTTATCAAAGTATTGGGTCATCCTTCTCTTGACTTCTTCCTGCCTCATTGATGATTTGTCTCTTATTTCCTCGATGTGTTCCAGGCTGAATTTCATCTCTTCATTGTTCAGCTCGAGGCAGTCCTCAGAACCTTGCTTTGCAAGCAGAACTCGAGGTGATGGAACTTCAAACTCAACTGGAATGAGGGCTTCTGAGCCATGAGAAAGTTTGAAAGGAGTTTCACCAGTTGTAGATGAAGGTGTTGTTCTTAAGGACCAGAGGACTGATGGAAGTTGATCAGCCCAGTTGCCTTTGAGATTCTGCACTTTCTTCTTAAGTAAATTGAGGACCTGCTTGTTGGCTGCTTCAACTTGACCATTGCTTCTGGGATGATGGATTGATGCAAACCGCAGTTCTATTCCGATCTGCTTGCAAAAATCAATCATCTCTGTGTTGTTGAACTGTGGCCCGTTGTCGGTGATTATAGCCATTGGTATTCCACACCGGCAGACAATCTCTCCCCAAATGAAATTCTTGATGTCCTGAGTTGTTGTCTTTGCCAATGCCTTTGCTTCAATCCACTTGCTGAAGTAGTCGATCATCACTATGATAAAATGCAGTTGACCTCTTGCCAGGGGAAAAGGACCAATGAGATCCATCCCCCAAAATACAAAGGGCCAAGGAGTTACAATTGATCTGAGTGACTGAGCAGCTTGGTGTTGAAGTGGATCAAACTTCTGACACTGAACGCACTTCCTAGCATAAGCCTCAGAGTTTCTCTTCATGGTGGGCCATAAATATCCCTGCCACAGGGTCCGCCTTTCTAAAGTTCTTGCTCCTGAGTGACTTCAAAACTCACCAGAATGAACTTCTTGCAAAACAGCTGGAGCTTCTTCTTCTGAAAGACACCTTGCCATGGCGGAGAGGAATGTTTTTGTAGAGGATTCCTGCTACTAAGTAATAGTGAGCTGCTTTTATTCTGAACTTTTTCTGATCTTTGATTGAATGATGAAAGTTCCCTGTTGACAGATAACGATTGAATGGGTCAATCTAGGAGGGACGCTGATCAACCTGCATCAACTCTCCTTCCTCCACTACCGGGCGGAAGAGTTCGGAAGTTGTTCCTCCTGATGGAAGTCCATGCTTAGAAAGAATATATGCCTCCCCATTTTCTGATCTAGGGATGTTCTCAATGGAAAAGCTTTTGAATTTGCCAACTTCCACTTTCACAAGAGCAAGATACTTCTTCAAGATTGACTCTCTTGTTTCAAAGTTACCAAGAACTTGTGACGCCATCACCAGAGAATTAATCTTGATATGAACATGATCAATTCCAAGCTCCCTTGCAAGCCTCAGGCTTGCTAATGAGGTTTCATACTCTGCCTGGTTATTGGTCACTGAAAAATAGAACTTGATGGCTTGCTCCAGTTTGATGCCGTTTGGGTTGATCAGAACCACTCCTGCTCCAGAAGAATTTCTTCCTGAGGCACCATCAACATAGATGGTCCAAGCCAAAGGAGTCCTTTCTGCTTGATCAGAACTGGACTCCGCTGTGTCAATCAGGAAGTCTGCTAGAACTTGAGCTTTGATGGCTGTCTTGGGCACATAAGAAATTTCAAATTCACTCAATTCTATTGCCCATTTGGCTAATCTGTCAGAATGCTCTAGTTTCTACAACACACTTTTCAAAGGTTAATCAGTAACAACTCGAATTGAGTGCGCCTTGAAGTACGGACGGAGTCTGCGAGCAGATATGACTAGTGCCAAGGCTAACTTTTCCAGAATCGGAAATCGTGTCTCTGCACTTTTCAGAATATGGCTAACATAATAAACCAGGAACTGTTTCCTGCTCTCTTCTCGAAGAAGAATAGAGCTGACCGCCTCAGGGCCAACTCCTAAGTACAAGAAAAGCATCTCCCCTGACCGGGGACTCTAGAGCAGAGGTGTTGAGGTCAGCTGCTTCTTTAACTGCTCAAAGGCCTAAGAACACTCTTCTATCCATTCAAACTTGGAGGCTCCTCGAAGAGTTTTAAAGAAAGAAGCACTCTTGTCTCCAACCCGAGAGAGGAACCTCGCAAGAACTGCTAACCTCCCCCCTAACTGTTGAACTTCCTTAGGTGAATGGGGGGAGGCATATCAAGAATAGATTTTACTTTGTCTGGAATGGTGGCAAGTCCTTCTAGAGTAAGGAGATGACCAAGGAACTTCCCCTTACTCGCCCCAAAGGTGTACTTCAATGGGTTGAGCTTCATCTTATATCTACGCAGAATAGCGAACGTCTCTGCTAGATCTTGCAAGTGCAGCGAAAACGACTTGCTCTTGATCAAGAGATCGTCTACATATACTTCTAGGTTTCTTCCTTTCTGTTGCTTAAAAACATGGTCCGTCATGCGTTGGTAGGTTGCACCAGCATTTTTAAGCCCAATGGGCATCACAAGGTGACAGTAGCAACCATGATTGGTAATGAATGATGTATGAGGAACGTCAGGTTTATGCATTCTTATTTGGTGATAACTAGAAAATGCATCTAAAAACCTCATACAGGAGTACCCTACCGTAGAATCAACTAAAGAATCTATCTGAGGCATGGGGTAACAATCTTTGGGGCATACTTTATTAAGTTTTGTAAAGTCTACACACATGCACCACTTCCCTCCTGGTTTTTAACCATTACAACATTGGATATCCAGGTAAGGTATTGAATTTCACTAATGAAATTTGCCATGAGGAGATTCGCAACCTCCTCTCTTATTGGTTCAGCAAGCTTCGTTGTTATATCTCTTTTCTTCTGTTGCACAGGCTTGAAGTTGGGATAAATATTAAGGTGGTGGAAAGCAACATTAGGATCCACGCCCGACATGTCCTCCGCTGACCAGGCGAAGACATCCAGGTTCTTCAACAAGCAGGAGATCATCTTGGCTTTCTGATCTTCAGGCAATTCCGAGTTGATGGAGAGCTTTCTCTCCTCCCCCTCTGCAATGGGGACTCCTTGCGTCACCTGGGCAAGTTCTAGGTGAGCTCCTCCAACAGCAGTAGTTTCTGAACTTGGAGAGGCTTCTGCAGCTGCTGCTGGAGCAATGGAAGGACTGACATCAACCATGTTAACAGTGCGAACATGACATTCGCTTGCTCTCCTTGTGTCACTACTGACCCGGCACATCCATCCATCGGCAAAAAACTTGATCGCGCGGTGGTAAGTTGAGACCACCACTTCATACTTGTTCAACAAAGGTCTGCCAAAGATGGCGTGATAGCTGCTGGGAGCTTCAACCACTATGAATTGAACCTTCTTGGTTGCTCCTCCAAGCTTTACTGGCAGGGTGATGCTTCCTTCAACTTATTTTCTCTCCCCAGAGAAGCCGTAGAGTGGCCCTTCGGTGCAAAGCATAGGCTTTCCCGTCTTCAGGGCCTCAAAGGTTGATTTAAATAGCAGGTTGACTGAGCTTCCAGTATCAATGAAAATCCTTTCAACCGTAAAATCCCCAATAACCGCCTTAATCACAACTTCATCATCGAATGGATTTACTATTTGGGGCAGATCAGCTTGTCCAAAAGTGATGACCTCGCTTGGTGGAGTAGTGGAAGAGGAAGAGGCCACCTCTGCTCGAGTGACCCTTAAGATCGAGGACTTCTGAGTAGACTCGGTTCCTGCCCCACCATGAATAAAAAAGAGTCGTCCCAGGACTCCTTCATCATCTGTATCAAAGTATTCAACCGGAATGTTGATTGGCCCCAGACGGCCTTCGTCCTCTACCTCCACACATTCTTGATAAGTTTCAGCTACTTCCTTGCCTTTGGAGGTGGACGGCTTCGAAGAAGAGTCTTTCTTGCTCAAATCAATCTTGCCCTCAGCAAGCAGTTTCTCTATCAGTAGATGAAGGGCTTTGCAATCTTCGGTCAAGTGACCCTTCTCTTTGTGGAACTGGCAGAAATGTGCGTTGTTTCTTGGCCTCCACTCTCTCTGAGGCCCTTGTTTCTTCTCTTCTGATTTCTTCTACAAGATCTGGATGACTTTGTCAAGATCCAGACCTATAATCTCCTCCACGGAGTTAGTATCACACTGGCTCGGAGCAGGAAGGGCTGCTTGCTGGAGGATGGGAAGCGCTTGCATCGGTATGGAGGGAGTTGCGGCCAATGGCGGTCTCTGATCTTGAAACTGTTGATGGCCGAGAAAGGGTTTCTGGTGGCAGAAATTCCGGCCCCTTTGAGAAGCAGGCTGGAAATCTGGTCGAGGGGGTTTGCTGTAATGGTGGTTGCTATGAGAAGAAGAGCCGGATGCATCCCTTCCTTCAGCCTTAGCTGTCAGGGATGAGACATAGGTGGGGTTGGCGTTCTCGCCTTCAATGAAGCGATTAACCATAGCTATCAACTCCTGGTATGTTGCTGGTGCCTTTGTTGTTGCTTTAAATTTTAAGGGGCCTTCTCGAAGGCCATGAATCAAGGCAACCTTATAGTAGTCGGGGTTTACGTTCCTTACCCCCTGAATCTCTTTCTGGAAGCGATCAACGAATCGTGCAACTGATTCATTGTCCCTTTGCTTGATCTCGAAGAGAGCAGCCGGTCCATCTTTTCTCTTTATTGAGGTAGCAAACCTCATCAATAGTTCTCTGCGAAGCTCAGCGAAGGAAGAAATCGTGCCCGAAGGCAGCTCATAAAACCACTCTCTCGGCTGTCCTTCGAGAGTGGTAACCAAAAGTTTGCACTTGATGGCGTCGGAGAGGCATCTCAGTGCAACTGCCCCTTCGAACGCTTGGAGGTGGGCGACTGGATCAGTCTACCCTAAGTAGAATGGAAGGCGAGGTTCCCTGAAGTTGCTTGGAGCCGACTCCCATCGGATTCGATCGATGAAGGGAGGCGAAGTCTCGAACTCAGCATGGTAAAAAGGGCGGAGTGAAGCTGGGGAGTATGCGGGCTCGGCGGACTGGCGATCAGCGAAATGGAACTAGCGGGCAGCAGTGCCCCTGGATGCTTCTCTGAAAAAATTCATGAAGGAGGCGAACTGCTCCTCCTGAGGGCGTAGAGGGGCGGCGGACTGGACAGGATGGTGAGGAGTGACTGGAGATTGCCGAAGCGGAGTTCGGCGAGCTGGGGTCTGGCAGACTGTCGAGTCCGCAGGCTCTGCTGCGGCCTGGGGAGCAGCCGCTGGGTCAACACAAGCAAGGCCTGGCTGATTGTATCAAGACGTTGATCAGTCTGCCTGCAGGATTGCTCTGCCTCAAAATGAGCTTGCTCGATTGCATCCCAAAGAGAATCCTTTGAAGAGCTGGAGCGGTCTGAGTAGTGAGCTCGGTGGTCTGACATGTCTGTCCGCTGTATTCGAAATACTACTCGAATCTGAAGGCCGCGTGTTAACTGTTCATGCATGAAAATGTAAATGGGGTCGAGCACAACCAGCTAACAGTTCAAGCATGGGGGAATAGAAGGGGAAAGAGAAACTGCGAGTAGTAATCTACTAAGCATACGAGAGCAAGAAGAACAGTAGGGCCGTGAGTCGCAACAACAACAGACTTCGCCCATCGCGGCCTGAATGCCTCTCTAGCGATGGGCTTTTCTTTGACTGAAGAAGGGTTTGATTACAAGTAAAGGAAAAGAGGAAGAGGCAAGAGTTGAGCAAGATGGAGCCAGCAAAGCCTGAGATTCAAGTCCACAGACTTTAACAAGTAGGCTCCTGGGCACGAGTCAGCGTGCTTTGGGTGCGCCACCTCCCCCTATTTATAGGATGGGGGCCTACCCAAACGGGCAGGGCTAAAATAACTGATTGCCCAGGTTACAGGTGAACCGGGCAGCGGTGACGGGAAGCAAAAAAGAAAGAACACGTCAGTTCGCGCAAAATGGGCGGACTGGGCTTCCGGGCTAGAGCTTCCATCTACTGTGGTAGGGCGTGATCCTGCTGGAGGACATCGGCCTGGGCGGACGGGACACCATGTCCGCCGAAGTGGGATCAGCCTTGGGATGGCTGAATGTTGCTGCTCTACCAAACTTGACGGATTGCCAAACCGAGTACGCCTATGATAAGCCAGGGACCTTAGAACTATGTCGAGTCGCCGAGCCATGCGGATTGCAAAATTGAGTTCGCGGATAATGAAACAGGACCTTGGAATCTTGTAGGTGTTGCGGACTGAGGGGTTAACAGAAGAAATAATCCTGCTGCACCTCCAAAACCTCCCAAGTACTTTCCAAATCCATTCAGCTCTCAAAGGAGGTAACAAGAAAAGAAGGATAGATAGCAGCAACAACAACAACATCAAGCCTAAGGATGAAGAAAGTTATAAGGGTGTGGATGAGAATTGGGTAGAAATGATTTTTGGATAATTCTATTTATATACATCCTTAATTTTGTTAATCTACTCTTTGCTTATAATCCTTGTGCATGTTACTTTGTTTTCTCTCTTGTATATCCAGCTCTTTATTTGTTTATATAATTCACCTTAGTGTAGAGGGTTCTGACTTCTAGAAATAGGGGGAGATTGTTGGGTATTGGATCCACAATAATCTAGATTTGGTGAAGTCACCCTTGAACTAAGATGAATTAAATTGTATTTGATGTATTGTTTGAGTTATGTGTTTGCAGGACTTAATTGCCAAGTGTGGACCAATGTCAGTCTACAATGTGTCACCAAACACAGGACCATACAATATAATCCCTCATTGTGTAATCCATGGTGTTTACTCATATATAGCCTCTCTATTGGGATACACTTCATTTTTCAAGCACTAGGATTGTTGGAGAAAGACATGTTGCTGATTCCAAAGAAGAAAGGAAAATTTTCTGGAAACAATTTTATTTTAAGTATTTTACTCGAGAAGAACTTAAGTACTCAAGTAGATTTCCTGATAGTACTTGAGTAAGTTATGTCTGACTTTTGAGTAAGGGAATGGTTCACGAGAAGTCTGAACATAGTTCTCGAGTGTCCAGTTTCATTACTCGAGTAGACCACTTCTTATTCTCAAGTTAACAGATTTTCTATCTGAGAATTTTTCTAAGTCTTATACTCGAGTAGTCAAGTTCACCACTAGAGTAAATAAGCTCTTTGTCTCAAGTGACAGAAGCAAAGTTCTCGAGTTATATTTACCTCACTCGAGTAGTAAAGTTTATATACTCAAGAAGTTTGTTTACTTCACGAGAAGTCTAGAACTAGTACTCGAGTAATCATTTTTAAACTCACAAAATTCTCTCCAAGTCTTTTTCTCGAGTGGTTCATCTCCACTACTCGAGTAATACTTCTAGCACTCGAGTAACCTTTTTCCACTCGAGTGATGATGAATTTTGTTCTGAATATTTTGAAGGACTCCTTCTCGAGTATTCTAACATTGTCTTCTCGAGAACTCATCATTGTACTCATGTAGCTCTTATTTTACTTGAGTAATTCAGACAGTTTTTTTAGAAATTTCACTAAGTCCTAAACTAACGGGATTTTCAAATGTCTTGGCGTGATTGGTCCACGTGGAAATAATTAATGCTAATTATGACCGTTAGGGAGATCTTATATAAGGTCTTGTCATTTCGACTAACCCTAACAAGCACTGAAAAGAAATACTCTAAGAAATCTGAATCCTTCTTTCTCTTTCCAAAACTGAAGCCTCCGCCGCTCAACATCGTGCAAATCGCCTAGGGCTTTCGTTCAAGACGATTCAGATCAGTCGACTTACAGATCGAGATTGTTCTTCAACTTGTTCATCTTCACTCTGATCGTGTGAGTCAAGAAGTTTCAGATCAGGATCTGGCTAAGTATCTTCTTCAATAATTTCTGATAAAGCCGCAAAGTTCAAGAGGAAGTCCTTATCCGAAATTTTCAAATCTGAGAAATTTTGTTGTTTGCATTTCATATTCTCAATTTATTCCTGTAGGAGATTACTCTTCGAGTGTAGGAGCTTCATTCTCCGAGTTGTAGGTAACTCCAGGGTTTGTGTCGAGAGCGTTGAGTTCTTGAGAAAGAAGTTACCGCGCAGCATTAGACTTACCGAACGGTGGTAACTCTAGGGTTGCATTGAGAGCGTTGAGTTCTCGAGAATGGGTTGAGTTCTCAAGAAAATGTTGAGGACTCAAGAAAAATGCTACGATGCTGCGTTAGCCTTACCACCGGCATTAGCGCGACATTATTTTCTTTCTTGCGGCTCGGGAAGCTATCGCTCATTGTTAGTGTTAACGACCGACGGTAATGGACGGAAGCAGTTCTGTCGTTTGGCTTTCTAGCCAGACGATTTCATTTAGGATTTGATCTTAAGGCCCAAGACTCTCCCTCCAGAGTGCTTTTATAGGGATGGACGGGATTTTCCCTCATTTGTTCCCCTTTTGAGGTTTTGACTTAGGGTTTGGAAGTGAGGGTGGGAGGAGGAAGAAGGAGCTCTTTCCCTGCCAATGACGGAGCTTCGAAGCTCTGATCGTTGTTTCGAGGCCATATCCGTGGAGAGGACTTGGAGACACTCATTTTCATCCGTGCAAAGTAAGGATTTCATGGCTAGAAATAAGAATCGTAAGGTAACGACACTTTTCCTCTTGATCTTTAGGATGCGTGCATGGAATCCATGTCATTTTTGCTTTCTTTAAAGAATTTGGGCACCAGATCTCTTAAGTGATAGGGATTCGGGTTGCCATGGTTCAAGAGGAGCCACTGGGTTGATAGTATCCATCCCCGGTATGATATTGCAATAGAAATCCGCTCCGTTAGTGGATTAAGCATTGTGGGTGAAGCCGTAGTTGCGACTGTTAGTTCGACTCGATGATGTTGCATAACGAGCTTTAAGGATTTTTTAGTAATCCGTTAGCGGCAAGACGCTGTTTGTGATGTTGTTTTCCCCCTCTATCATATGAGTAAGTGTAACCAAAATCGGACTGGGTGGAAATTAGAGTACACGCGGGGATGCGGGAACGGTACGGTACGAATGGTGGATTAGGGTGGGAATGGCTTGGGATTGTGATGTGCTAATGCGTGGCTTGTCTCTGTGGTCGGTTGATATCCCGTGACGTACAGGTCATGTGGGGAGAGTGTCCCGGTAAGACAAGACCTCTTCTATGAAACTAACAAGGTCAACGAGCTTTGGACAAGCCCGAACGATACCTGCTGGGTCCCGCTGGGTCTGCTTCGGTGGACTTGGTCCTGATATTGGAGCCAGGCCTGGGTCGTCGTGGTTCCTAGTATCAGTTGGTTTGTGTGGTGGAATCCTGACGTGGGAAATCAGAGCTTTCCAACAAGCCTAGGTTTTGAGACCCACGAGCAGGTGGGGCCAAGACAAGAGTTCCGTGTGGCGGCTTGTAGGCCGTTTGGCGAAATTTAGAAGTACCCTTGTGATTGCGACTTCAATGCCGATGGGGAAATTGGATATACCCGATTGATGATGTGTTAGAAGCATATGCTTCTGGGTGCCTTGGGTGAAGCACAGGTTTCATACATGCTGCATTTGTAGGCCTCTTTTATTATATGCTAAACATAGAAACGTGTTTGATGTATGAGACATCCAAACCTATTTTACTACTTGCACTATACATGTATTTTTGGATACGAAATGCTGACCTGCAGGGTGATGGGGTGCCTCGGGCTCCGCTAGGGATGACCAGGTTGAGATGTGTTGGTTACAAAGTTAAGGTCAGCCTTTATTGACACACATTACAACAAATTTTTATAGGGCAATGATCTCAAGCGAGAGAAAGCTCGCCGGCCAAAAAGGAGTAAGCCTCATGAAGTGTTACATGTTGTGTAATGGCTCTGTTTTGTGGAATGTGATGCTTAATGCACTATGTTTCCGGGTTGCATGTCGAGGTAGCCTAGGAGTGCTTATGCACGTTGACGCTTGATGTTATTGTTTGAGTTTTGGACTCTCAAATGTTATAAGGCCATAAGGCCATGTTGATACTCATATGTTAGTGGATAACTTCTAATCTTGTTCTTTTGTTTCTGCTGTGTTTGGTCTGAGTTTTGGGTTGGGTAGTTTATATCATCTTATAATGATTAAGCTGTGGTGGCTGTAAGTTGTGGTGCCTCTGTTGGACCCATATTATACGATCATTACAGGGGAGGCGTTACATCTTGTTATCAGGGCGAGGTTAGTGTCCAAGTTAAGTTTTTGTGGTCGAATGTCCTAATCGGATCGCGTTAAGAAGTTATCCACAAAGGATTATCTCGGGACCGTAAGTGTCCTTGTATCTAGTCTTACAATAAAAGCTGATTTTGGTTTACTTTGCTTTTATTAAGGATGCAAGCGAGGCAGGTACTTCAAGGCCATTAGAGGAGCCTTCGGCGAGCAGTGCTACTGCTCTAGGTCCAATGGGCATGGGGGTAAACCGGCTGATTTTTGACGCATGCTTATAGAAGCAATGTTAGTGGCCCAAGCCACAGCGACAACACATGTTGTGTCCCCTGTTGCACAGGTAGCGACTCTTGTTACCCCGGATCCGGCACCAATCGTACCGGGCAGAGGAGCCAGGCCAGTAGAGCCGTTGGCTGAGAGAGTAGTTGTCGGGCAGGGAGACCGACAAAGAAGTATATCCTAAGTTTCCATCTTCCAACATTTAAGGGAGTTGGCACGCTGATCGATGCAGAGGACTGGTCGGCGAGAATTCACGAACTGCTAAGGGTGGCAGAAATGCCAACAGAGAAGCAGTCCAAGTTTGAGAGTTTCATGTTGGAAGGTGATGCTAAGAAGTGGTGGGTGAGTCATAGCAGTCGCCAGTTTCCTCGACGCACCCCATCCATAGAAGAGTTCGGTAATGCTTTCTTGAGGAAGTATATTCCTGCGTAGACAAGGCTAGCACTTTAGAGACAGTTTTTGCACTCGGTGCAGCGGGACAAGATAGTAGATGAGTATGTACAGGAGTTCACTCATTTGTGACATTATGCTGGGTACGTCCAGTTCACTAATTTGTGACATTATGCTGGGATGACCATGATAGACGATTAGGAGAGGGACAACCTCTTCTACCATGGATGGAGGGAGAATCTGAGACAACCCCTCATAGTTATGATGAAAGCGGGCTTCAATTAGTTGGTCGAGGCTGCTAGGATGTTGGAGAGCGTTATGGAGCGAACAAATCATTGGAAGGGTTTTGCAACCAAGCATGGAGAAGGAAAGCCTTCTCAATCGCAAGGGAAATCTGATGGAAGTAAGTGGAAGAAGAAGTCCCATCCCTACAATAATTGGGATAAGAGTAGTACGACGTCGGGGGGGGGGGGGGGGGGTCTCGCTTAGGGTCCACTATCGTGCTATAAATGTGGCAAGTCGGGCCACAAAGCTTATTTTTGCACTAAATGTGGTGTTGAGCAGGAGCCAAGGTAAGTGCAGCCGGTACGCTCAGGGCCCAGCGCGACAGAGAAGGGAAAAATGGCGGAGTCAAGCGGTTCTCATTTTCAACCCGTGCAGCCAATGGCGTACAACCTTGGGCAGTAGGAAGAGATCTGCCAACTTTATGTGGTGACAGGTATAAGAAAGTTTAAGTTCAATTATTTGCTTTAGACTTTCAATATCTTTTATGTATGTCGTCGGTCTTGTAGGCTTTGTGATAGTTTTTGGTTATCCCGTCAGGGTATTGTTCGATACGGGTGCGTCACAATCCTTTCTTGCGGAAAGGATTATCCGGAGAATTGGAGTCGATTCCTTTTCTACGAACACAGAGCTTAGGGTGTGGATGCCGAATGGGTACTTCATGACCACCGGGACAAGGGGGCGCATTGGTTGGAGTCTAGGCGGAGTTGACTTTGGGTTGGTAGCAGTGGTTCTACTATTGGCCAAATATGATGTGATCTTGGGGATGGACTAGCTTGCAGAGCAGCGTGCCGGTATTAACTGTATGTCAAAGGTGGTGACCCTAAGAAGCGAGGTAATGTTATAAGTTATATTTAAGGGCCTTAATGGAGTGTCCTGTTCCCTGACTTCAGCCATGCAGTTGGTGCGGACAGTTAATCAGGGAGGGTTAGTTTTCGTAGCATTGCTAGAAGTTCAACTTCCCAAATTATCAATTGGTGAAGTGCCGGTAGTGGCAAAATTTGAGGATGTGTTTCCTAAGGAGTCACCTGGAGCACCTCCTCGACGGGAGATCGATTTCTCGATTGAGTTAGTGCTAGAAGCAAGGCCGGTGTCACGTCCCCCTTTTAGGATGGCACCGAATGAATTGGCTGAGCTCAAGGTACAATTGCAGGAACTGTTGGCGTAGGGGTACATAAGACCTAGCTCTTAGCCATAGAGCAGACCAGTGTTGTTCGTAATGAAGAAAGATGGTAGTATGCGGCTCTACATAGACTACCGGGAATTTAATAAACTGACCGTCAAGAATAAGTATCTGATTCCATGGATAGTTGACATATTTGACTAGTTGGTAGGGTCCGTGGTGTATTCTAATTTGGACTTGAAGTTTGGATACGATCAGTTACGGATTCAGGACTAGGACATATCCAAGACAGCGTTTGGTACGAGGTATGGTCACTTCAAGTTCTCAATGATGTTGTTCGGGCTGACAAACGCGCCATTTGTATTTATGGATTTGATGAACTGAGTATTTCATGAGTATTTAGAATCATTTGTGGTGGTCTTCATTAACGATACCTTGGTCTACTCCAAAACAGAGGCGTAACAAGGGGCTCATTTAAGAGTAGTCTTGCAGACCTTGAGAGAGAACCAGTTGTATGCAAAGTTCTCGAAATGTGAGTTCTGGTTAGAGAAGGTGGCATTTTTGGGTCATATAATTAGTGGTGATGGGGTGGCAATGGATCATACAAATGTTGAGGCTATCAGAGATTGGCCAGTCTTGAGTATCGTGGCAGAAGTCAGGAGTTTTCTTGGACTAGCTGGGTATTATAGAAGGTTTGTGGAAAACTTTTCGCGGATAGCTCAGCCCCACACTTCGCTGACTTGCAAGGACCAAACGTTCGTGTGGACTCAGGAGTGTATTCAAGTGTTTGACACCATGAAGGAAAGGCTGATGAAAGCTCTGATCCTAAGCCTTCCTAAATGGACTGAATGATTTCATGTTTTCAGTGACGCATCAGGATGCAGTTTAGGTTGCGTGTTAGTGATACATGAAAAGGTGATAGCTTTGAGACTAGGTAGTTGAAACCTTATGGGAGGAATTACCCCATCCATGACTTGGAACTGGCGGCGGTAATTTTTGCGTTAAAGCTGTGGCGGCACTATGTTTATGGTGCGAAAGTGGAGATCTTCACAGACCACAAAAGCCTGAAGTATCTTCTATATCAAAAAGATTTGAACATGCATCAACACAAATGGGTCAAGTTCCTTGGGGACTATGACATAACAATATAATATATGCCAAACAGAGCCAACGTGGTGGCGGATGACTTGAGTAAGAATTACTCTGGACAAGGGAATTGGATTAAAGCTCATGATGAGCAGTTGGTGCGAGATTTTGAGTCCCTCAAAATCATTTGCGTAGTAAGAGGTGATTCTAGCATGGCTTGATTGAACTGGATGGAGTTGCAGAATGATTTGTCCGATCGAATTCAGGAAGAGACCAGTGTGGATGCAGAGTTTTAGCCATTTGTGGTAAAAGCTCAAAAAGGCGAGAGTAGTGTCTGGGATATGAATGATGGGATCTTATGGAAGGATGGAAGGATATGCATACCGCAGTTCAGCAAGCTTCGTGAGGGGTTAATGTTTGAGGCTCATTTCACGAAGTACTCCATTCATCCGGGCAGTACAAAGTTGTACTTGGATGTGAAGAAATCCTTTTGGTGGCCTGGTTTGAAGTGAGATATTGCTTTGTACGTGAGTCGATGTCAAACTTATGTCCTAATGAAGGCTGAGTGTCAGAAGCCGGGCGGGTTCCTGAAGCGTCTTTCGATCCACGAGTGGAAATTTGATGACATCTCCAAGGACTTTCTTCATGGTTTACCTCGGTTGCAATAAGAAAATGATATGATTTGGGTGATCGTGGATTGCTTGACCAAAGTGGCTCATTTAATCCCAAATCGAAAAGAGGACAGTGTGGAGAAGTTGGTAGAGTTGTACGATCGCAACATTATGCGAATACATGGGATTCCTATGAGTATCGTTAGTGATCGCGATGGACGATTTACATCAAAGGAATGGAGGTTGGCACAGAGGAGTCTGGGCACGAAGCTAAAGTTTAGTATGGCATTCCATCCTCAAACCGATGGACAAACTGAAAGAAAAAATCGTACAATGGAGGATATGTTGAGGATGTGTACCTTCGATATTGGAAAGAAGTTGGAAGATCAACTCTTCATGGTGGAGTTTGCCTATAACAAAAGTTACTAGGCAAGTATAAAGATGATGCCATACGAATCTTTGTATGGAAGGTGGTGTCGAACAACAATGTCTTTTACAGAGACAGGAGACACCAAACTTTTGGGAAAAGAGTTGGTGGCTAATGCTTTTGAGTTGGTGTGAATCATTCAGGAGTGCATGAAGGTTGCTCAAGATCGACAAGAGAAGTATTTAAATGCTCGCCATAGGAATGTGGAGTTAACGGTAAGCGACTGGGTATACCTAAAGAATAAGCCATTCAAAGGCGTTTCGCCGATTTGCCAACTCAAGAAGTTAAGTCTGAGGTTTTTGGGACCATTCAAAATTATAGAACGCATTGGAGAAGCTTCTTATCAGTTATCGTTGTCTGCAGAGCTGAGTGGATTGCATGATGTCTTCCATGTCTCCGTCTTGTGGAAAGCCTTAGTGGAGGCAAGGGTTGTGGTCGAGTTGGTGGCAGTGCCGATAGAAGAGGATTTGGGGACGAAAGTTCGCACAGTTTGCATAGAGGAATCAGAAGTCTGGCAGTTGCGGAACAAAGACGTTAAGCTCATAAAGGTGCGCTGGGACAACTGTGGGCGAGATGAGTTCTCTTGTGAGCATGAGCAAGTAATGCGGGAGGACTTCCCTTAACACTTTACTTCAGGTATGCTTATTATTTGTGTGCATACTAAATTTCAAGGACGAAATTCTTCTAAGGGGTGGAGGAGTTATAACACCCCAGTTTTTCCAGAACTTGAATTTCTGGTAGCAATCGCCCGACGATAGTAGCCATCGCTCGGCGATAGCCTTATTTCGTCGGGTATAGATGTTGAGACGAAAGCCCCGTTCGTCGAGTGTTGAGAGGATTATCGCTTGGCAGTAGTCAGTTAACGTGCGGCGATAACTCCAGCATTTGTGTCAAGAGAGTTGAGTTCTCTTGAAAGAAGTTACCGCGCAGCGTTAGCCTTACCGCGCGACGGTAAATCCAGGGTTGTGTTGAGAGCGTTGAGTTCTCGAGAAAGGGTTGAGTTCTCGAGAAAATGTTGAGTTCTCAAGAAAGTTGCTACCGTGTAGCGTTAGCCTTACCGCCGACGTTTGCGCGACATTAATTTCTGTCTTGCGGCTCGGGAAGCTATCGCTGGGTTTTAGCGTTAACGCACGACGGTTGAGTACGGAAGCAGTTCCGTCATTTGGCTGTCTGATTTCATTTAGGATTTGATCCTAATTCCCAAGACTCTCCCTCTAGAGTGCTTTTATAGGGCTGAGCGGGATTTTCCCTCATTTATTCACCTTTTGAGGTTTTTACTTAGGGTTTGGAAGTGAGGGCGGGAGGAGGAAGAAGGAGCTCATTCGCCACCATTGACGGTGCTTCGGAGCTCCGATCATTATTCCGAGGCAAGATCCATGGATAGGACTTGGAGGCACTCGTTTTCATCTGTTTAAGGCAAGGATTCCATGGCTAGGAAGAAGAATCGCAATGTGACGACACTTCTTCTCTCACTCTTTAGGATGCATGCATGGCATCCATCTTGTTTTCGCTTTCTTTAAAGCATTTGGGAAATGGAACTCTTAAGTGAGAGTGATTCGGGCTGCCATGTTTCAATAGGAGCCACCGGGTTGATAGTGTCCATCCCCGACATGATATTGCACTAGAAATCCGCTCCGTTAGTGGATTAGGCATTGTGGGTGAAGCCGTAGTCACAATCGTTAGTCCGACTCGGTGATGTTGCATAGCGAGTCTTAAGGATTCTGTAGAAATCTATTAGCGGCAAGATGTCATTTGTGATGTTGTTTTCCCCCTCTTTCGTGTGAGTATGTGTAACCAGAACGGGGCCGGGTGGCAATTAGAGTACACACGGGATTGCGGGGATGGTATGATATGAATGGTGGATTTGGGTGGAAAAGGCTTGGGATTGTGATGTGCTAAGGCATGGTTTGTCTCTCTGGTTGGCTTGCTAGCCTGTTTTGTGCATGTCATGTGGGGATAGTGTCCCGATGAGACAAGCCCCCTTCTATGAAACTGACGAGGACGCCAAGCTTTGGACATGGTCGGACGATACCAGCTGGGTCCCCCGGGGTCTCCTTTGGTAGACTTAGTCCTGATATTGGAGCTGGTCTGGAGTCGTCGCGAACGGGTGTGATCTATCAATGGTTCTTGATATCAGTTGATTTGTGTGGCGGAATCCGGACGTAAGAAGTCAGAGCTTGTCAGCAAGCCTGGGTTTTGAGACCGACGAGCAGGTGGGGTCAAGGCAAGAGTTCCGTGTGGCGTCTTGTAGGCCGTTTGGGGAAAATTGGAAGTACCCTTATGATTATAGCTTGAACGCCGATGGGGAAATTGGATGTACCCGATTGATAATGTGTTAGATGCATTTGCTTTAGGGTGCCTTGGGAGAAGCCCAGGTTTGCATACATACTGCATTTGTAGGCCCCTTTTATTAAAAGCTCAACATAGAAACGTGTTTGTTGTATGAGACATCCAAACTTATTATACTATTTGCACTCTACATGTATTTTTGCATACGAAGTGCTGACCTGCAGGGTGATGGGGTGGCTCAGGATACTCATATATTAGTGGTAAACTTCTAATCTTGTTCTTTTGTTTCCACTGTGTTTGGTCTGAGTTTTGAGTTGGGTAGTTTATATCATCTTATAATGCTTAAGCTGTGGCGTCTATATGTTGTGGTGCCCCGACCAGACGCATATTATACGGTCATTACAGGGGAGGCATTACATGCATCGACCCCTCGAGAGAGGATAACGTAAATATCCAGTATTTGAGTGAAATCCAATGGCGAGGTTCATTACTTAAGGGAAGCTTTAGGTATCTGAATACTGGACGAGAGTTCAGTCGAATCTTCTTAAACTCAGTTGGGCCTGTCTTCGAGAGAAGAGTGTTCAATCTTTGGGAACCCCAATGGTCAAGGACCTTTACCTTATTAAGACTTAGGTTGTTATTTCATTTTTGATTAATTTATGTCGAGGTGAATCACGATCGAGTACTATTTCTTTATCATCATTTAAATGCTTCTCTTTATTTGCAAGTAAATTTTCCTTTTCTAATTTTTTAAGCAAACCCTAAAATATATTTTGATAACATAATAGTAATTCATGTGACTACAATTATTCAATGGTTCCCTGATTTCAATACGACACTTGTGTCCCCTTGCTACAATTTGATAGGTATACTTGCCTTCATTGGATTGCAAGTTCGGATTTATTTTCGTAACGATTTAAAGACACTAAGCACCTATCCTCATATTGAGGATCCTTGAAGCAGAGCACAACAGTTATAAGGATAAAATTCTACCCAAGTTGGGTTTGGGATTGCACTCCACTATTCACTTAAAAGAATCCTTCCCCATTCAGTCCTCTTAGATAGAATCACTCTTGTCATTATCTCAAACATCTTCCTGGAAATCTTGTCATGAGACCTTATTTTGCAGATTAAGGCCTTGCCTATTACATCTGCCAAGAACTTCCCCTTCGGATTCATCTCTTTCCTAAGTATAGAACTAGAGGTGTACTTTGAGAGGCCACACCATTTAAGAGCAGACTTTACATCCTCAAGAAAAAGTTCAACTTCCTCATCTATCGGACCAAACATAGTCAGGTGCATATCTTTGCTCAACCTCATTAAGAAAATATTAATCATGTATCCTCTAATTGAAGTCTTATTCTCAATTGAGGTAGAGTCCACTTTGGCATTTGAGTATAGTTCTAACACTTCTTGTTTCTAGATTGAGCATGGTTCTGATAGAACGACTAGGTTGGTGGCAGTTAATAGATAGAGAACTTGTTGTATTTCTTCTGGAGCATCATTGAATCGATTCCTAACAAGTTCAGATGCATCGAATATGAAATCCACTCCTTTAGGTGCCACTGAGACTTTTAAACTTTGTAGAGTTGAAGAGCTTGCTCGTGAACACTTTGGCAGTGACGTAGAGTGTCAAATAGGGCAAGGAATTATGAGTATTATTCTAGGAAAACATTTCTATTTATAGTTACCCATATTCGATAATGTGGAGAGGCACGTACAAGTCGTGATTTATAAGAATTGATCAGCGGCTGAGATTAATCCCTATAGTTAGTCGAGATCTGAACCACCAGAATAAATGCATTGAGTGCACTTGACGCTTTCGATGCATTTGATGCTTTCAATGCTTGAAGTTGTCTCAATGCTCTTGACTCCTAGACAGTTAGTCCATATATTTCTTGATTACTTGTAAAAGGTTAATCTCTCCAAATGCACATATGGATGTAAAGATTGTGAAGCTACTCCAAGTTCCACATACCCAACTCAAATTTAAAGGTGTTGAACTTGACTTCATTTACTGGCGAAGCAAAGATATCAACCACTTGTTTTTTTGTGGGGACAAACTCAAGACTGATGTCTTCCTTCTCGCATGTTCTCTAATTAAATGATATTTATTCTCAATGTGCCCGGTCCTGCTATGAGAGACCAGATTTTTAACAATTGAGAAAACACTAGATGAATCACAATACATTAGAGTTTTACTTTAGCTGGTGATTATAATCCTAGAGTTTATTCTGAATCCATAGTAGTATTGTAAAATAACTCCCAACTTAAATATACAAAAATTCTACAGTGGAGATTGCTACACTCGTCTGCTTCTAGATACACCAAGATACTAGTCTTCTTCCAAGAAACTGACAGGTGCCATAGGTGCTTTTCCTGTCTTCTATACAAACTGCAAAACTGCATCTGAATACCTAATTAGTTCAAAATCACAATTCCTAGTGTAATGCCCCCCAAAAATCCAAGGATTGGAAGTTAACGCACGACGGTAGAGTTAACTCCAGCGTTAGCGATGTAATTAAATCATCTGAGGGTTCGGGAATCTACCGCGCGGTGGTAGTAAGCTAGCGCGTAGCGCTACGACTCGACACACTCAACACTTTCGACAAAGCATTGAGTGACTACCACGCGGCGGTAGTATGATATCGCGTGGAGATAGTACGCAACACTCTCAACACCTTGGGCATAGCGTTGAGTGACTACCACGCGACGTTAGTGAGCTAACATATGTAGATAGCTCGAGTTAAAGTACTACTTGGAGGTAAATCGACGCTCGGAGGTAGCTTGCCACGTAGTAGTAAGGTGTATGATGTTTTGGACCGATAATGTGATGTCGAATGGGCCAAGCGGCAACCTCCTTTGATATCACACGGTAGTAGTACATACCACGCGGCGGTAGCCTCCAGATATAAGCTGTATAAGAGAATAATTCTCTTTATTCTTTCTATTAGTTATTGAGGTTCTTAAGAGCAAGTGTCTGTGGTTGAGCCTTGCAAGCTAGGGGAAGGAGATCATGTGGTCAGATTTAAGAGTTGAGACAAGATTTGTGAGGGGGAAAGTGAGGCAATCCTTTCCATCCGGATAAAAGACTTCACAATGTCTCCAAAACGACCTATGGGGCTAACGAATTTCTCCTTTGACAAGTTAAGTCCTCAATTTGCATACGTGCATGGAACCTCTCACGAAAATGTGAAGAAAAGGGTGGTTTCCCGAGGGTAGATCATTGTGATCCACAATAAAACTTGCATATAGATCCGGAATTGAAGTACAGAATATACATGCTGTGTGAAGCCCATCTGGACCGGTTGGTCTGGATTGGTGATGAATAAATTTGTGTGTCGGAGAAGACTTCATGGATAAAATGTGTGGTTCAACATATAAAATTTGGGGTCTGGGTGTATGTAGGATGCTGCAGTGATAGTATTGGAGATGATCTCCAGGAAAACACACAAAATTAGGGGAAGAAGTGAATTTTGTCCCTAACGCACGGTGCTATTGCTACCACCGACATTTGCTCCCAGTGACCTATGTTTGTGAGGCCTGCCTCGTGGAGACCTGTGGGCCATTGGTTGTGAAGCCTATCTTTGGGGGACCTGAGGGCTATATTTGAGAGAACATAAATAGTTCTGCTTGGGCACGAGGGGGACACTTACCCGCGTCATGTCACGACCATGAAGGTTTTGGCTTTCGACAAATGACGGTTTGAGCAATGGGCTTTGGTTAACCTACAGTCATCTTATGACAATCGACTTGGAGTGAGTCACTAGATTGAATTTATGAGAGCTCCTATGACTTTGTTGACTCATAGGAAGAAAAGAGATAAATGCTCAAGTTTTGACCATCAAGTCTAGGACTGTGGATGGTGGTGGTACTCTGGAGATCTGGTACTCCAATAATGTGCCCTGATTGCACGGTGCTTGTGGCTGATCGAGCCTGCGTCTGTGCCGAATGGTGCTTAAGTAGCATGTTACTATTGCATAAAATATATATATTACTGTTTGTAGGGAAGGAGAACCGCTGCCCCAAGTGAGGGGTGGGTCGTTATAAATTGGTCAGCAAATGTTGACCGCTGCTTTTTTTGCCATGTTTTGGTGGGTCGTGCTACGCAGGTGCTAGAGAGCCAACTATAAAGTAGAGGGATGAAGTCCTTTATGCAGCTATTGGTTGGCCTTTGAAGGCCCAAATGCGAACTTTTACTATTTTATATGTGGCCGGTCTGCGTGCCGATGTATGAAATCACTTTTGTAAAGGAAACAGTTATAAGGACTTAATGCCATAATGTTTTGTGTATTTTGTAAACATTCATGATATATTTATATATTGTGGACATTCGTATGTGTTGAGTTCAAATTACCCCTTAAAGCTTCCGCTATAACGCTCTGAGTTAGGATTCAACTAGTAGTTCTGATAATCATATGTAACTACGCTGACTGTCTGTGGAATATGGTGTGGGGACCTGACCGAACCCTCTGTTATAATCTATATGATAGATGGATGTGTTATATTTTGGTATCAGCTTGTCTCAGACTACCTTCTATGAATTCGTGGTCGAATTCGTTTGCAGGGTGGCGAGCACATGTATGTGCTTACCGTTATAAAATATATGAACTCAAGAATGTCCATTTAGGAATGAAAATACATGTCTTGAAGGAACTTGCATGTTCCTATAGTTTCTTTTGGCCATACTGTGTGTTGCTTAATTGTATGTTTCACGATTATAGACAAGAAGAAGCGGTGCAGGGCAGCAAGAACCCCAACGCTCGGCGGAGAGTAATGCACCAACTGTGGTGCCAACACATCCTCCTTCTGCAAAAACTATAAGGTTGGTTGTTGAAGCCATGTTCACATTAATCAATGCACAACCAAGAGGGCGAGTACAACCTCCTGCCCCTGAGGTGGTCCAGGAATCAGTTAGCGTAGTTGAACATGTCGTGGTATGATAAGTAGCCATTGAGCCAGTGACCGCAAGGCAAGCTACGAAAAAGCAATTAAAATACGTAATGGGTTTCAATACTCCTTTGTTTGCGGGTACTGCAACCCCTACAAAAACCGAAGATTGGCTCTCAAGAATAAAGAGAGTCCTGACGGCAACTGAAGCAGAGGCATGACAAAAAGTAAATGTGGCTACCTTCTTGTTAGATGGTGAGGCGAGGCTATGGTGTGATGAGCTAGAGCTGCACCAGTTTGCTGGTCGGCCGTTGATCGAGATGTCAATGGAGGAGTTCTCAAGTTGTTTTCTGGCAAGATACATGCCATCTGCATAGCGTATTGTAATGGAAAACCAATTTCAAAGTCTAACTCAAGGCGAGAGTTCGGTGGATGAGTAATTGCACGAGTTTATGAGATTTGGAAGGTATGCATGCTTTATGTTTGCAGATGACGAACAAAAAACAAATCGGTTCTATGAAGGGTTGATAGATGACCTGCGATTGCTTCTCTCATGACCGATGATGCAACGGTTTCTTTCCTTGGTCAATATGACTCGTTCCCTCGAACTAGATATGAAGCAAGTTTTGCATAAGAATGACTTGGCAGTGAAGAAGCCAGAGTTCATGGTACCTAGTTCTCCAAAGTCTGGGTATCGACAGTGGAATAAGAAGTCTAATACTTCTACACCATCTCCTTCTTCTCTTATGTCTGGAGCAACATCTGGGAGAGGTCCACTCACGTGTTACACATGTCTAAAGGTGGGACCTATGGGCTAAGAATATCGCAGTGGTCCTCTTAAGAAGGAGAAAAAGATGGGTGCGACTTATGCTGAAAAGGGAAAAGCAGTTGTGGAGTCAACTGCATCTCATGCCCAACACCGAGTCTATAATCTTGGCTAGAAGGAGACCATAAGACAAAGTGATGTCATAACGGGTTTGAGTTAAGATACAATTTTTATTGCTTTCCATACTTAGTACCTTGTGTGTTGCTTGTATGTGATTTGTTTGAATTTTCTTTGCCTTGATATCAAAATATCCGACGAGTGCACTGTTTGATACAATAGCTTCTCATTCCTTTCTGTTTGAGGACTTTGCGGGGGGTATCAGAGTGCCTTCATTTATACCGACAGATCGAGTGAATGTGTTGCTACCTAACAGGTGCTTGATGCGCATGGATCAAGCCTGCTGTGTTGAGGTGTGGATAGGAAGTCATGACTTTGGTTTGGAAGCTCTGTGATTCCAATATCAGATCAGTTTGATTTAATCCTTAGTATGGAATGGATCTCGGAGTAGCATGCCTATATAAATTGTAACTCTAAGGAAGTCATACTAGGATAGAACACCGAATGAGAGACTAAGTTCGCTGGTATGCGAGGGTCGAGCAAGATATTGATGTCTACTCTCCAGGTAGTCATGGTTGTTCGGAAGGGCGCAATGTTGTTCTTCATGTTGTTGGAGGCTGATGAGCTGAAGTCTAGTTTGAGTGATGTTCCTATTGTATCAGAGCACGCAGATGTCTTTACTAAGGATCTCCCTAGGATACCGCCCTAGCGAGAGATTGACTTTGATATTGAGCTGGTGGCAGGTGCGAACTTGTGACTCGCTCACCGTACTGAGTGGCGCCAAAGGAGATGGCAGAATTAGAAGTTAAATTGCAAGAATTGCTAGAGCAAGGTTATATATGTCCAAGTATGTCATCTTGGTGTTCACCAGTCCTCTTTATGAAGAATAAGGATGGAAGCTTGCTTCTATGCATTGACTATCGAGAATTAACAAGCTGACGGAGATGAACAAGTTTCTGATTCCACTGATTGATTACTAATTTGATCAGCTAGTGGGATCAACTGTCTACTCGAAGCTAGATTTGATGTCTGGCTACAGCCAGTTGAAAATTCAGGAATATGACATTCCCAAGACGGTGTTTGGTAAAATCTATGGTCATTATGAGTTCATTGTAATGCCGTTTGGGCTAACAAATACGTCATCGGTATTCATGAACTTAATGCATCGAATTTTAGAGAATACTTGGAACTTTTTGTGATCATCTTCATTGATGACATATTGGTGTATTCTCAGTCTGAAGAAGATCATGCAAATCATTTGCGGTTGTTTTGCACACCCTGAGGAGAAACAAACTCTATGCCAAATTCTCAAAGTGTGAGTTTTGGCTGTTGTTAGTGGCTTTTCTTTGCCATGTGTTTAGTGGATAAGGTATTACGGTGGATCCAACGAAGATAGTTGCGATACGGGAGTGTCTAGTGTTATCTACTATAGCAGAAGTCAAGATCTTCCTTGAACTTGCTGGCTACTAAACGGGCTTCGTAAAGAACTTTTCGTGGAAAGATCAGAAGTTCGTTTGGATGCCTGAGTGCACATGAGCTTTTCAGGAGTTAAAGAGTTGTTTGACCACGACGCCTATCTTGAGTTTGCCAAATGGTATAGATGGCTTTGAGATTTATAGTGATGCTTCGGGGAGCATCTTAGGCTACGGTCATCTTCAGTTCAGAAAGATTATTGCTTATGGCTGATGCTAGTTGAAAGTGCATGAGCGAAATTATCCTGTCCATGACATGGAGTTGGTGGCTGTGATCTTTGCGCTTAAGCTGTGACATCATTACTTGTATGACATTAAAGTGGATATATTCATGGACCATAAGAGCCTGAAGTACTTAATCAATCATAAAGATCTGAATATGCGGCAAGAGAGGTGGATGGAGTTCCTTGGGGACTACATCTTCTAGTTACACTATACTCCCGGGAAGGGAAATGTAGTCGCGGATTCCTTGAGTCGGCGGACTCCGCTATAGGCAAGTTGGTTGTAGATGCATGATAAACGTCTGATCCAGAAGTTGGAGACCTTAGAGATTTCTTGTGTTGACAAGAATTTTACTACAAATGTGTACTTCCACTCGATGGAGGTACAATATGACCTTGCAGACAGGGTTCATCGAGCAACGGAACTCAATGAGAGTATGAAACGCTATGCAGCAGATGGGTGAAATTCCCAATTCTCCTTGGATGAAGGTCTTTTGCGAAAAGATGTTCGTTTTTGCATCCCGAATGTGGGAAAATTATGGTAGGACTTGATGTGCGAGGAACACTTCATGAAATACTCAATCCACCCAGGGAGCACAAAGATGTACAAGGATATGAAAAAGATATTCTGATGGCCAGGTTTAAAGAAAGACAAAGTTCTTTATGTGGCGAATATCAGACTTGCGCCTTAATAAAATCGGAATGTTAGAAGCCTGGAGGATTACTGAAGTCGTTACCAATTCCATTATGGAAGTTTGATGATATCTCTATGGATTTCGTGCAAGGGTTGCTGAAATCCCAGAGTGGGAATGATGTCTTGTGGGTGATCGTTGACCGATTGACAATGGTATCCCACTTCATACCGAACAAGAAGGACGATTTAGTGGAAAAACTGGCTAAGTTGTATATGGACAACATAATATGATTGTGGTGTGCCCCGTAGCATCTTTAGTGCCCGAGCTGGGTGCTTTACTTCTGCTTATTAGGGGCTAATCCACTAGTTGTTGTGTACTCAATTGATGTTCAGTACGGCCTTTCATCCACCAAAGTATGGTCAAACCGAGAGGACTAACACAATTATGGAGGATATGCTCTAGATGTGCGCCTTGGATTTCAGAAAGAGGTGGGAGGACCATCTCTATATGATCAAGTTCGCCTATAATAATAGCTATCAAGCTAGCATTCAGATGACGCACTTCGAAGCTTTATATGGTAGGAAGTGTCGTACTCCTTTAGCTTGGGAAGAAAAGGCAATTCGATGATATTCAAGCTTAAAGAGGTCAAAGATGCAAATTCGACGATACGTACTCTACGAGAGCAGCTTTTGGTGGCCCACGATAGGCAGGAAAAGTACTATAATGCCAAGCATCGAAACGTGGAGTTTGCAGTTGGCGATTGGGTATATCTAAAGATCAAGCCATTCAAAGGCGTGTCCATGATTCGGCGTTGGAAAAAGTCAATTCCGAGGTATCTTGGTTCGTTTGAAGTGATTGAGCGGATTGGAGAAGTTGCCTATTGAATAGCTCTTTCAGCGGAGCTGAGTGGTTTGCATGATGTGTTTCCCATATTGGTGCTGCGGAAAGATTTGAAAGAGCCTACACAAGTAATCGCTGATGATCAGGTACCGGTTGATAGTGGGCTGAAAACGAAGGTTAGACCCATTCAGATCGAGGATACGGAGATCAGTCCACTACAGAACAAAGCAATCGAGATGTTCAATGTCCATTGGGACAATTGTGGCCATGAAGAACTGACATGGGAGCATGAGCAAACCATGCGAGAGGAATTCCCCGAGTTATTTTTGTAAATTAATGTTGTAAGCTGATGTACTAAATTCCTTTCAATAAATAAAATTTCGGGTTGAAATTTCTTATAGGAGGGGAGAATTGTAATGCCCCCCCCAAAAAAAACTCCAAGGATTGGAAGTTAACGCACGACAATAGAGTAAATTCCAGCGTTAGCTGTGTAATTAAATCATCCGAGGGTTTAGGAATCTACCACGCGGCGGCAGTAAGCTAGAGAGCGGCGCTACCACTCGATGCACTCAACTCTTTCGACAAAGTGTTGAGTGACTACCATGCGGCGGTAGTATGCTATCGCGTGGCGATAATACGCAACGCTCTCAACGCCTTCGGCGAAGAGTTGAGTGACTACAGCGGGGCAGTAGCGAGCTAACACGAGGCGATAGCTCGAGTTAAAGTACCGTTTGGCGGTAATTTGACGCGTGGTGGTAGCCTTCCATGTGGCAGTAAGGTGGAGGCTATTTTGGACCAACAATGCGATGTCGATTGGGCCAAGCAGCATCCGCCTTTGATGCCACGCGGCGGTATTAGATACAACATGTAGGTAGCCTCCAGATATAAGTTGTACAAAAGAAAGAATTCTCAATGTTCTTTCTCTTAGTTCTTGATGTTCTTGAGAGCAAGAGTCTGGGGTTGAGGCTTGCAAGCTAGTGGAAGGAGATCCCGTGGTTAGATTTAAGAGCTGAGACAAGATCCGTGCGGGTGAAAGTGAGGCGATCCTTTCTATCTGGATAAAAGACTTCATAATGGATCCAAAATTACCTATGAAGGTAACAACTTTCTCCTTGTACATATGAAGTCATCAATTTGCATACGTGCATGGAACCCATCATCAAAAGTTGAAGAAATGGGTGGTTTCCAGTAGGTAGATTGTTGTGATCCCAGATAAAACTTACATACAGATCCTACATCGAAGTACAAAATAGATATGCTATATGAAGCCCATCTGGACAGGTTGGTCTGGATTACTGATGAATTGATTTGTGTGTCGTTGAAGACTCCATGTATAAAACATATGGTTCAACCTATAAAATCCAGGGTCTGTGGGTGTGCAGGATGCTGCTGTGATAGTACTGGAGATGATCTCCAGGAATACACCCAAAATTGGGGTAAGAAGTGATTTTTGTCCCTACCGAACGGCGGTAGTGCTACCATCGGCGTTAGCTCCTAGTGAGCTATATTTGTGAAGCCTGTCTTGTGGAGACCTGTGGGCCATTAGTTGTGAAGCCTGTCTCTGGGAGACCTGAGGGCTATATTAGCGAGAACTTAAATAGTACTACTTGGGCACAAGGGCTACACTGACCCGCATCATGTCACGGCCATGAAGGTTTCAGCTTTTGGCTCATGACAGTTTGGGCAACGGGCTTTGGCTAACCAACACCCACTTTATGACGATCGACTTGGAGTAAGTCACTGGATTGAATCTGTGAGAGTTCCTTTGACTTTGCGACTCATATGAAGAAAAGAGAGAAATTCTCAAGTTTCGACCATCAAATTTGGGACTGTGGATGGAGGTGATACCCGGGAGATCCGGTACACCGATAATGTGTCCTTAGTGCACGGGGCATGTGGCCAATCGAGCATGCATCTGTGGAAAATGGTGCTTAAGTTGTATGTTCCTATTGCCTAAAATATATATGCTATTGTTTGTAGGGAAGGAGAACCGCCGCCCCAAGTGAGGGGTCGGGTCGTTAAAAATTGGTCAGCTAATACTGACCATGGCTTTGTTTGCCACATTTTGGTTGGTCTTTCTATGCATGTGATCGAGATCCAAGTGGAAAGTAGCGTGCTGAAGTCCCTTATACTGCTATTGGTTGGCCCTTGAAGGCCCAAAGGCGAATTTTTTTTGTTTCATATATGGTCGGTCTGCGTGCCGATGTATGAAACCACTTTTGTAAAGGAAATAGTTGTAAGGCCTTAAGGACATAACTTTTTTCTATTTTGTAAACTTTCCTGAGATATTTATATATAGTGGACATTAGTATGTGTTGCGTTCAAATTAACCCTTGAAGCTTCCGCTAGAATGTTCTGAGTTAGGATTCAGATAGTACTTCTGATATTTACATGTAACTTCACTGACTATTTGTGGAATATGGCATGGGGCCCCGACTGGACCCTCTATTATATTCTATGTGAAGGATGGAGATGTTACAACTAGGGTACCATAGACCAAGATCAGGTGTGCACATAAGATATCTCATATTTCATTTAGTAGTAGAATAATGAGACTCTTTAGGGCTTGCCTGATATTTAGCACAAACACATGTAGCATAAATATTGTCTGGCCTACTAGCAGTCAAGTAAAGGAGGGAGCGAATTATTCCTCTATACAAGGTTTCATCAACAGGTTTTCCTAGTCTCATCCTTGTCTATTGGCACACTTGACCAGATAGGAGTTTTCATTATGGACGTACTCTCCATTTCCAACTTTTTGATTAACTCCTTGATGAACTTACACTGAGATGAATAATCCATCCTCTGACTGTCTAACTTGGAGGCCCAAGAAATACTTGAGTTTAGTAGTGCGGCTCATCTCAAACTGCCCATGCATAAGTTTGACAAACTTCTTGCAAAGGCCATCATTAGAAGACCCAAAAATTATGCCATTAACATATATTTGGACTAGGATTATTTTATCCTCGACTTCTCTTAGGAATAATGTCTTGTCTATCTTTCCCCTTGAGAATTGATTATCAATGAGAAAGCTAGACAATGTTTCATACCATTCCCTAGGGGCCTTTAACCCATATAAAACTTTTCTTAACTGTAAAAGAAAATCAGGCAAGATAGAATTAACAAATCCTGAGGGTTGCTTAACATAGACCTCCTCTTTCAGGTCACCATTTGGCAAAGGTAACTTAACATCCATTTGGCAGACCTTAAATCCTTTATATGCAGCATATGCAAGGAAAAGTCTTATACCCCCTAGTCTGGAAACTAGTGCAAAAGGTTTTATCAAAGTCAACACCTCCCTCTTGCATGTATCCCTTGGTAACTAGTCTAGCTTTATTCTTGACTATAACACCATTTTCAACAAGCTCGTTTCTATAAATTGATTCGGTTCCAATGTTGTTATGTCCACGAGGTCTGGGAACCAGCTTCCAGACATTAGATCTCCTGAACTGGTTCAGTTCTTCTTGCATAGACACAATCCAAAATGGATCTATGTTGGCATCTTCAAACTTTTTTGGTTCAACTTGAGGCATAAAGCTAAAATACATTGCAACATTTGGGTTTTTTCTACTTATTGAGAAACCTTGGCTTGAATTGTTGGAGTTCTTTCGTTGTGATTTGTGAGAGTCAAATAGTTAGTCTTGCTGCCAATGCAGTTTGAGCCTATGATGTTGCACATAAGAGTTATGTAGAAGTTGAAAAGGACTGTGTTGGCCTTGCTCATATATGATATGAGTGAAGGGCCAAGCCTTTTGATATGGACTTGAAATTAGACTTGCCCAATGACCTTAATTATGAATTCAAGGACCTTCTGAAAATCATCTAAAAATGTAATTCAATTAATCAAGTATTCTCGACAAATTCGTCGAGTATTCTCGACGAGCTCATCGAAAACACTCGACAAATTCGTCGTGCAGGTTATGTTTGTCGAGACGATCTCGACGAATCCTTCGAGAGTTCTCTCTATTCATCAAGTATACTCAACGAATTACTCCCGATAATTCTGTTATTATGAATTTGATATTTGACGAATTTGTTGAGTGGACATGTCATTCGTCGTGTATACTCGACAAATTCCACTCAACGAATTGTTCTCGACGAATTATTCTCGACAAACTAACGCAGGTCTGTTTTCTGTAAGTTCCTTTTGGGTTTGGTTTGCGGTTGGAGCCCTCATGATTTCTCTACGGTTCGTATATATACCTTGTACTTACAAGAGGTCAACTCCTATTCATCTTATTCCCGACAGAAAATCCCGAATCTTAGAGTAAGATCACAATCGGCCCTCCTGTACTGTAAGCTCTTCCGACCCGTCGCCGTCATTTGGAAAATGCTATAGGAGCTTTGTCTTCGTCATCGTTGCCTCTCCATCAAGGGATCTAGTAATCTGTGGAGACGTAGAGGGATTTCCTTCATCCAACCCGACGCTTATGTGACATGTGCATTGGGGTTCTACAAGCTCGTGTGGATACCCGAAGAGGCGTGGACATATTTTCTACTCTTGGAACTCTAGCCGCAAGATGTCCAAGATTCCCTCGGAGTACCTTGGTTGAGCAGAGACTCAATCCCCTTCAGGAATATTACTTTTGTTGTACATGTTTGTTTCTTGATTCATGAAATCGCAAGATCCTTATACTGGTTAGGGTTATCATGTATTACTTTCCGCTGCACACATTTGATGTGCTTATAGTTTTGAACTATATTGGAAAAATCACAACAGTGATATCATAGGGAGGTTGGAGATCCTATGCGTGTAAATCTTGAGCTCTAAAAATGTTCTAAGTGCTCAGATTTATTCCTCTTAAGGAACGATTCTGATTGCCCTGTACTTTTATTATTTCAGAAAAATGACTCCTTAGCAATAACCGTCACTCATTGTGGTTTGTGAATCCATTATTGTTTATCTTGGACTTGGAATCCGACAAAGAGAGATGTGTTTATCTACTGCTTAAGCTGAGTAGCTTGGTTCTCTGCACAATGCTTGTAAATCTAAACATTTAGAAGAGTTCTGAATGTTAAGATTTAGCCCTTGGTTAATTGTTTACCATTATTAAATGTTGTTGAAGTACAAGACCGGGCGTCTAAGTCTGGCGGGTTGTTGACCGCACGGTCTATTGGATTCTCTCCAACGTTTTGTTTCCAGACTGTTGTTGTTTGTAGACCGGGCGGTCTAGCGGTCTCCCAATGTGACTTGTGCTCCTTCTTCTGGTGTTGTCGAGCGGTTAACACATTTGTCTAACCGCGTGGACTGTTCGGTTTAAATTATTTCTAGCCGCACAGCTATGTAAATTTTTAGTCCCACATTGTTTACATGTACTCCCTCCTCTCACCTCCATTCTATATAAGGGAGGCCATACCTTTGTAAAGATACACTTTTTTGATAATAAAACTTTCAAATATTCAATTTTTGGCATGTTTTCTAGTCGTCTGTTCGCTACTCTCGCATGGTATCAGAGCAAGCGATCGATTCGATCTGATTCCTTTGGCTCTTCTATCCGTGCAGCTTGTTCTCTGTCCACGCGGCTTATTTGTCTTGTCGCTGCCCTGTTTGCGCGACTTCCTTCCCTCTCTTCTGCGACCTATTTTCGCGGGCTCTCTTTTCTTCTCTTCTCTCTTCTTTGTTTGGCCACTCTCTCTTCTGTTTGCGTGATTTTCCCTGTTCGCGTGACTTCTTCACTGTGCTTTGATCTGCTTCCTGGTCGTGGCTCCTCTTGCCGCAGGTGTGCTGACATCGTGACCGTTGCAGCTTCTTCTCTTTAGACCACTGTTGTTTTGACCTTTTTCGCTGCGGTCTTCTTCTCTCGTCGCGACCTCCTGCTTTGTTTGCGCGGCATAATCCCATTTCTGTCTGCGTGCCTTATCTTCTACTCGTGCAATTTCCTGTGTCTCTCTATTGACAATTCCGGTCTCTCCACCCCCGTCATCTCTTCCTCCACCACTCATGTGGCTCCTCCTCCTCCTACCCCTTCCGGAAACCTTGGCACCGTTTCAAAATTAATTGGTTCCAACTATCCGGATTGGAGCGTTTCTTTCACCTTTCTTCTTCTCTCTCAGCGCAAACATCATCACATCATTGATGACCCTCCTCCTCCTACCTCTGCTCAATTTGATGAATGGGATGCGAGTGATGCGCTTGTCTGCAATTGGCTGGCCAACAGCCTCTCTGATGAATGCCTTCCCGTCATCCGCCATGATGAGACTGTCAAAGCTGCATGGCTTCACCTCGCTGCTCTCTATTCGAAGGGGGGCCAGACGTCCCGCATTTATACTCTCTATGCAGACCTCTTCGCCAGCCATTCTATGTCTCCTGCTGCGGCTTATCAGCAGGTTCAGGCTCTTGGCGCCGAGATCCTCCAGAATCGCCCCTTCCTCGCGGACTTAGCAGAGCAGCACAAGCACTTCCAGGAACTCCTGCTGATTTGTTATCTTTTGCGCCTTCCCGACTCCTTTGATATGATCCGCAAGCAGATTTTGGGTGAGGCAGACTCTCCTACTTTGGATTCCACCGCGGCTCGTATCGTCGTTGTTACTTCGCTGCTCCAGCGTCCTTTATTGTCCTCACCTCCTACACCTTCTCCCTCTTCTCTACAGCCGTCTCTCTCCAGTCCCGGGCAAGGCTTCTCCTCTACGGACGCTCCGGTCACTGAGGCCCGAGTCGACCTAGATCTTCCCATTGCTCTTCGCAAAGGGGTGCGGGCGTGTACTCAATACCCGCTTACGGCAGTTGTTTCCTATGATCGGCTTACTCCTTCTCGCAGGTGTTTTGCCTTGGCTATCTCGGCTACTGCCACTCCCCGCACCTATCAGGAGGCCCTTACTATTCCTCATTGAAAATCTGCCATGGATGACGAGATCTCCAATCTTAGTGAAATGGGTACCTGGACCCTTGTTCCTCCACCAGTGGGTACTGATGTGTTTGGCTGTCGCTGGGTATTTGTTGTGAAGTTTTCCCCCGACAGCACTGTGGATCGCTACAAGGCCCGGCTGGTGGCCAAAGGCTTCACTCAGACTTATGGGGTTGATTACTTTGATACCTTCTCTCCGGTTGCTAGCCTCAGCACCATCCAGGTTCTTCTCTCTGTGGCTGTCAACAGGGCTTGGGCCATTTCTCAGCTTGATGTCAAGAATGCCTTTCTCTATGGGGATCTTCAGGAGGACGTCTACATAGAGCAACCTCTTGGGTATGTTGCTCAGGGGGAGACACGAGTATGCCGGTTGAAGAAGGCTATCTATGGCCTAAAATAGATCCCTTGGGCATGGTTTGACAAGTTCAGTGGCATTGTCGCTGCTATCGATTCTGCAAGGAGTTCATCCGATCACTCCTTGTTTATTCGCAAAACCGCCTCGGGGCTGGTGGTTTTGGCAGTGTATGTGGATGATATTCTTCTAACTAGCGATGACCGGGCTGGGGTGGACTTGACAAAGAAACACCTCCATCAACACCTGTTAACGAAGGATATGGGCTCCCTGAAATACTTTTTGGGGATAGAAATCTCTCGAAAGCCTGACTTGTTGGTTCTCTCCCAACGGAATTATGCTCTTGATCTTCTACAAGAGGCAGGAATGACTGGTGTCAAACCGGCTCGGTATCCTATGGCTACTGGAGAAGACAAAACATGGACTGATGACTCGCCTCTTCTATCTGATAATATGAGGTACAGACGTCTGGTGGGCAAACTCATTTATCTCACGGAGAGCAGACCCGACATCTCCTATGCTGTAGACAAGGTTAGTCAGTTAATGCAAGCCCCTATGGAATGTCATCTTCAGTCTGCCTTAAAGATATTAGAGTATGTCAAAGCAGCACCAGGAAAAGGGCCACTCTTTCAGAAGAATGTCATCTGAGAGTTGAATCCTACTCAGATTCAAGCTATGCGGATGATAAAGGGGACCGTAAATCTACATCACATTTTTGCACATTTGTTGGAGGAAACCTTGTGAGCTGGAAGAGCAAGAAACAGTATGTTGTCTCCATATCCAGTGCAAAAGCCTAATATCGGAGTATGGCATCAATCACGTGTGAGTTAAAATGGTTGCGTGCTCTCATGCTTGACCTAGGAGAGGCCTACGACTATCCTCTTCCTATGTTCTGTGACAACAAGGCCGCTATATACATATCGAAAAATCCGGTCTTCCATGAGAGAATAAAATATATAGAAATTGACTGTCATTTCATTCGGGAAGAGGTCTTGAAGAAACAGATTTGTACTTCGTTCGTCACATCCGACAAAGAGTTGGCAGATATCTTCACAAAGCCGGTTTCTTCTTCCTTCTTCCACATTTGTGACAAGCTGGGCATGATTGATATCTATGCTCCAGCTTGAGGGGGAGTGTTGAAATACAAGACCAGGCGGTCTATGTCTGGCGGGTTGTTTACTGTACGATCTATCGGATTCTCTTCAGCGGTTTGCTTCCAGACTGTTGCTGTTTGTAGACCGGGCGGTCTAGCGGTCTCCCAATGCGACTTGTGCTCCTTCTTCTGGTGTTGGCGAGCGGTTAGAACATTTGTCTAACCGCGTGGCCTGTTCGGTTTAAAATATTTCTAGCCGCACGGCTATGTAATTTTTTAGTCCCACATTATTTACATGTACTCTCTCCTCTCTCCTCCATTCTATATAAGGGAGGTCATACCTTTGTAAAGATACACTTTTTGGATTATAAAACTTTCAGTTATTCAATTTTTGGCTTGTTTTCTAGTCGTCTGTTCGCTACTCTCACATGGTATCTGAGCAAGGGATCGATTCGACCTGATTCCTTTGGCTCTTCTGTCTGCACGTCTTGTTCTCTGTCCACGCGGCCTCTTTGCCTTGTCGCTGCCCTGTTTGCGCGACTTCCTTCCCTCTTTTCTGCGACCTATTTTCGCGGGCTCTCTTTTCTTATCCTCTCTCTTCTCTGTTCTGCCGCTCTCTCTTTTATTCGCGCGATCTTCCCTGTTCATGCGACTTCTTCCCTGTGCTTTTGTCTACTTCCTGGTCGTGGCTCCTCTTGCCGCTGGTGTGCTGACACCGTGACCGTTGCAGCTTCTTCTCTTTAGCCTGCTGCGGTTTTGTCTTTTTCACTGTGGTCTTCTTCTCTCGTCGCGGCCTCCTCCTTTGTTCGCACGGCTTAATCATGTTTCTGTCCGCGCGCCTTCTCTTCTACTAATGCGGTTTCCTGTGTCTCTCTATTGACAATTCCACTCTCTCCACCGCCGTCATCTCTTCCTCCACCACTCCTGTGGCTCCGCCTCCTCCTACCCATTCCAGAAACCTTGGCACCGTTTCAAAATTAATTGGTTCCAACTATCCGGATTGGAGAGTTTCTTTCACCTTTCTTCTTCGCTCTCAGCGCAAACATCATCACCTCACTGATGACCCTCCTCCTCCAACCTTTGCTCAATTTGATGACTGGGATGTGAGTGATGCGCTTGTACGCATTTGGATGGCCAAAAGCCTCTCTGATGAACGCCTTCCCGTCATCTGCCAGGATGAGACTGTCAAAGCTGCATGGCTTCACCTCACTGCTCTCTATTCAAAGGGGGGCCAGACATCCCACATTTATACTCTCTATGTGGACCTCTTCGCCCGCCTTTTTATCTCTCTTGCTGTGGCTTATCAGCAGGTTCAGGCTCTTGGCGCCGAGATACTCCAGAATCGCCCCTTCCCCGCGGACTTGGCAGAGCAGCACAAGCACTTCCAGGAACTCTTGGTTGTTTGTTATCTTTTGTGCCTTCCCGACTCCTTTGATACGATCCACCAGCAGATCTTGGGCGAGGCAGAGTCTCCTACTTTGGATGCCACCGCGGCTCGCATCGCCGCTGTTACTTCGCTGCTCCAGTGTCGTCTATTATCCTCACCTCCTCCAACTTCTTCGTCTTCTCTGTAGCCGTCTCTCTCCAGTCCCGGGCCAGGCTTCTCTGCCACGGACGCTCCGATCACTGAGGCCCGAGTCGACCTGGATCTTCCCATTACTCTTCGCAAAGGGGTGCGGGCGTGTACACAACACCCGCTTACAGCAGTTGTTTCCTATGATCGGCTTACTCCTTCTCGCAGGTGTTTTGCCTTGGCTATCTCGGCTACTGCCACTCCCCGCACCTACCAGGAGGCCCTTACTATTCCTCATTGGAAATCTGCAATGGATGAAGAGATCGTCACTCTTACAGAAAGGGGTACCAGGACCCTTTGTCCTCCACCAGTGGGTACTGATATGGTTGGCTGTCGCTGGGTATTTGTTGTGAAGTTTCGCCCTGACGGCACTGTGGATCGTGATGAGTCCGATTTATATAGGGGTTTTCGAACTCATCTGGGCTAGTTTTCACGCGTTTGCACTTCACTTTTAGCTCATTATTTTATATATTCCATCTTATCGTTATTTCCATAGGAAGTGCACCCTTAGGACCGTGGTTGTGTATTTTTGTACTTTTAATGTTTGTACTACCTTTTTGTGATCGTCTGGAATGTCTGCACATATCAGTGCTGGGTTTAGTGGTCGTGTGCGTGTTTCGGGGACGTTTTGATGCAGGAATACTGCACATGATCATCGGATATAGTGCGCACAACCACTGGTCGTGCACCGATTGTCGTGCGCATTGTACCCTAATTTCCAAAATCTGCCTGGGGTAATCGCACGACCAGCATAGTGCGTGCGCCACTCATCGTGTGCATTGATTCCTCTTTTCCTGGAGTCCTGTCCATTATCCCAGTTCTTCTTCCTAATCTGCCAAGCCAGTGCGCACGATCACTGGACATAGTGCACACGACCACTGGTCGTGCGCCCGTGATCGTGCGCATTGTTCAATTCTACTTTTTATAAATATCGTAGGTCTCGCCCTAATTCGGGATAATTCGGATCGCTCGACATTTCTCCATTGTTTTCCGCCTTCTACGCCATTTTTCATCATCTTCCATCATAGGGAGGTGCTCCGGGCAAGCTTTCACCGCCAAATCCAAGCCGGAGCTTCCTCTCGGCCTCCTCATTCATCCTTGTGCTTCAAGAAGAGCTTGACCTAGCTTTCTCCATCAAGCTAGGAGAAGTTGTGCCACCCTCCACCGGATCGTGACACGAAGAAGACGGGCCATTGGAAGGTGGTGACAGCCCTTCTCTACCCCGGACGCAGTTGAGGACCGAGCTTGGATGCAGATTGACAACCCGACAATTCCAACCGTAAATCCTCAGTAAGACTTCAGATTCGGTCGATTTCGCACACTTTTATTCTCTTGTTGTTGATGGTTTAGTTGAAATCTTTGTATTTGATGAAGTTATGCTTAGTGTAATATACGTTTATATGTAATCATGTCTATGTGATTTTATGTTTTCGTTATTTACTTGAGGTGTGCCTATTTGTCCATCCACCATCCATCCGCCCTTGCCGCACCAGCAATTGTTAGTGGTGTGTGTAGAGAAGAGGTGCTCATGACCCTCATTCTGCCATTCTTACCACCTCATCCGCAAGCCTACTCGCCCATCCGCCTAGTGATTCGGTGCATAGTGGCCCGACTAATCTTTCATCCCGCCTGGCGAAGCATCGCATAGCGGCGTTGCATAGGAGTAGTTGTTTGATTTTTTACTTTCGTTTTATCGCAATTTCAAAACCCCCCTTAGTTAACTCCGACCTAAGGACTTCAATCTCAAGTCCTCCTCGAAATTAACTCCACCTTACTGTGTTCCTTGAGAGATCGATACTTGGGAACACTCGGCCATTTTATATTACTTGTGCGACCGGTTCACTGTCGTGATCTTTAACATCAAGTTTTTGGTATCGTTGCCAGGGAACACAGTCGTATGAGTTTTTGGAGAGGGAGATAGGAGATAGAAGCCCTTTTCCATTTGTATATTTCATGTTTCTTCTTTACTTTAATTTTTAGAATCTGTTTCTTGTTTTTATTTGTTCCTCTTCTAGTTTTAATTTTTTTTGTAGCAGGTTTTCCTATTATTTTATCGGTGGTGTGTAGTTAATTGTTGCTTAGAAACTTTCTGTTGGTGAATTCTTCTTGTTGCACCATGTATTCTTATATGAATATTCGTTGCCAATGGTGCGGGGATTATAGGCATGGTAGTGATGAGTGCCCCACTGAAGATTAGGAGCATAATTCTCATGGTTCTGTGTATGGAGCACTGTCTTCCTATGGTACTTCATACACCCAACCCAGGTCTTATGGTCACTCCTCTTCTATGCATTCATCTTTTTCTTATTCCTCTCCGGTCCCACCTGGATCGAGGAGTAATGAAAAACGATGTTTGTGTTTTCGTAGCACCGACCATGTGTTGAAAGATTGCATATATTTTCAGTGCCAATTGGAGGAGGATGATGAACCGGGTATCCGATTCACTCTATCACCCTCTCTAATGGCCGCCCCTTTCGATTCTGATGATATATTCGCAACACCACCTTGTCTATGGGGGACTGCTGCAGATATGCCCATCAGACTTTCTGCTGATCGGTGTGATGACATTGTGGTGTCGTCTCTCCCCATGCACTCTTCCCCTCTTATTGATTCACCACCGGAGGAACCCGCACATATTTTCTCTGATGCTGTTGTTCCTCCGTCTTCTTTGCAAGAATTATCTATCCGTATTTTTAGTGAGTCGGTTGATGATGTTCGGCCGGATTGTGATTTTGAGCATGAGGATGTGCCCATGTTTGACGAGGATATTATTTTCATTAATGGAAAGTATTGTCTTGGAACATGTGGACGCACCGAGGTGTGTTGATGAGGAGATCCTCTTTATTGAGGAAGTTTCCACTTCCTTGATGGTTAAGGAGGTCCAAACCACCACAGAGGACCTCGAGCTCGCGGATTCCCCTCGCCATAAGTCTTATGATGTCGTCGATGATCTATGTCGGGATCCTGCTAGGAGTGAGACCGGGACCACTCCCCCTATTTCTGATTATTTTAGTTCTTCTTTTCCTTTATTTCTTGATCCCCCTTCTTTATTTGAGCCTGGGTGGGTTGAGTCTCCGCAGGAGCTTCAGGAGGACTTGGAGCTTTCAGCTCTAGTCATCAATGGTAGCATCCTCTCTCGCGAAGAGGTTGATTCCTCCTCTGTTGAGAAAGCTCCATTGATTGCTTTCTCCTCCTGCCTTCTCCCTGTAGTAGATGATACCTTGTTGGGCAAGGATTCATTTTGTGGTGAGAATAGTGAGCACCAGCGCTCCTTCTCTTCTTACTTCCTATTTCCTCTACCTACAAGGAGCATGTATGATTATTTAGGCAGAGGGGTAACTGTTTTATCACCGTATCGGTACCCATTACCGCAATGGATATTAGGCCAGTTACCTGTGCATTTTTTTTTCATAGGCCCATTAGCTAGAACTTTTTCGTAGCCGAATAAGTCGTGCTGGGATGGCAATAACCCCAGTACTTATCTTTCATTTTTTGTGCTTTTATTTTCATGTCTATTTTAGCTTTAGCATTTCTTTTTGTATATTTTTCTTTTATTTTTGCGGAGCTCACCCCTGCAGGCATTCATGGCAAATTGCATTGGCGAGGTTGTGATTCTTCGTATGGCGGGCCTGCTTCAGGTTTCCATGCGTCTTCTAGTATGCTCACTGGCTGAGCATTTTGTAACCTCTTCCCTTAGCTCTTTATGATTTTAATTTCTCTATCATATGTTGTGTAGTTTAGTTTAAGTCTGGGGGAGAGCCAGTTTTGTTACCTTTTGCACATGCACATCTCATGTGCATACTAGAAGCTTTTATAGTTTTATTTTGATTAGTTCATTGCACTGCACACCACTGCACCCACATGAGAACGTGCTTAGCTGTTCGTGTGCCGCGAGTTAAACTCATTTCTTCGTTAGATTTGGGAAAATTATGGTGCTGGCTTAGGATTGTGAGACAGAGTAAAATGTTGACCTTGTTGTGTTTCTAGTCAACTGCTCTCGTCTCGTGTAGAAATTCGAGTAGATTTAATTTTTCTGTATGCTTATAGTTTTATACTTTTCTATTTGCGTAAAGATCTTTTTATTGTACTCAAAAATTGGTAAATCCCGTGTGAATCAAACGGTAGTATATGAATGTGTGTAGCCGTCACGAGACTCGTTTTGCTCGAGACGGGAGGAAGGATCATCTTCATTGCCCCACTACTCTCTTACTTGGTTAGTCTAGCGTAAGCGTGATGTAGGCACCTTCATTCATTTTGCCCACCTTCTTTGTACCATCTAACGTCATATCCTCGCTAGCCTCATTGTGCCTACCCTTCTTTTGATTCAGCACCACCTTCATTCACCAAAGCCCCATAGCCAATCCTACTCGCACACCCAAGTCGAGTTTAGTGTTTTATATTTTAATGTTGGGATGTGATGTGGTGTTATTATTTGTGAAAATATGAAAGTGCTCACAAGTTTAAATCTGCTGAATTGTGAAAATAAAATGAAGAAAAAAAAGAAAAATATTTTTAAATAAAAAAAGTGAAAAGAAAAAGTTCAAATTGAAACTCTTTTTGGAAATGTGATTATATTTGGAGTAGGCGGTGCACACACCCATTTGTTAAAAGTTAAGTCTGGAGGTGTGGTGTACCTTCATATATTGTGGTTAGCGGTTGGATTCTTTTTAGGCTAGCTCATTTGGGTTCGGTGCATAGCCTTTCTTTTTATCATTGTTTACCTCACTGTAACCCAAGCCCCATGATTATCCTAAAGTCCTACGGATTTGCGCTTGAGCCTAACTAGTGCCGTGGAGAGAGTGTAAACGGGCAAGCGTATGGTCCCCGACATTGGTGGATTCCTTTGGAGGTGATCTTGAGCCCCGATCTTTGGCAAAGCTCACCTTGGTGGCCTGCCTACTTTCTTCCTATGCGTGACCGGTTGATTCACCGTGATTCTATTTTTAAGTAGTAATAAAATTTTGATACGCATTGTGAAAAATATAAACTATTCTGCATACTTAGAAATTTTCTCTAGTGTATATTTACGCACGCGAGCATGCGACTTCGCATGGTACTTTGTTTTTCAATTTCTTTATTAGCTAGTAATTTTCCCTATCTTCTTAGATTTTGTTTGCTAGGGACGCGCAAACAGTTAAGTCTGGGGGTGTGATGAGTCCGATTTATATAGGGTTTTTAGGACTCATCTGGGCTAGTTTTCACGTGTTTGCACTTCACTTTTAGTTCGTTATTGTATATATTTCATCTTATTGTTATTTCCATAGGAAGTGCACACTTAGGCCCATGGTTGCGTATTTTTGTACTTTTAATATTTGTACTCCCTTTTTGTGATCGTCTGGCATATCTGCACATATCAGTGCTGGGTTTAGGGGTCGTGTGCGTGTTCTGGGGATGTTTTGAAGCAGGAAAACTGCGCACGATCATCGGATATAGTTCGCACGACCACTGGTCGTGCGCCGATGATCGTGCGCAATGTACCCTGATTTCCAAAATCTGCCTGGGGTAATCACACAACACTGGACATAGTACACATGACCAGCGGTCGTGCGCCACTGATCGTGTGTATTGATTCCTCTTTTCCCGGAATCCTGTCTGGGGTAATCGCACGACCATTGAATGTAATGCGCATGACCATTGTGCGTGCGCCACTGCTCGTGCGCGTTATCCCAGTTCTTCTTCCTAATCTGCCATGCCAGTGCGCACGATCACTGGACATAGTGCACACGACCAGTGATCGTGCGCATTGTTAAATTCTGCTTTGTATAAATATCGCAGGTCTCGCCCTAATTCGGGATAATTCGGATCGCTCGACATTTCTCCGTCATTTTTCGCCTTCTCCGTCATTTTTCATCATCATCCATCATAGGGAGGTGCTCCGGGCAAGCTTTCACCGCCAAATCCAAGCCGGAGCTTCCTCTCGGCCTGCTCCTTCATCCTTGAGCTTCAAGAAGAGCTTGACCTAGCTTTCTTCATCAAGCTAGGAGAAGTTGTGCCATCCTCCACCAGATCGTGACACAAAGAAGAAGGGCCACTGGAAGGTGGTGACAGCCCTTCTCTACCCCGGACACAGTTGAGAACCGAGCATGGACGCGGATTGACAACCCGACAATTCCAACCGTGAATCCTCAGCAAGACTTCGGATTCGATCAATTTCGCACACTTTTCTTCTCTTGTTGTTGATGGTTTAGTTGAACTCTTTGTATTTGATGAAGTTATGCTTAGTATAATATACGTTTATGTGTAATCATGTCTATGTGATTGTATGTTTTCGTTATTTACTTGAGGTGCGCCTATTTGTCCATCCACCATCCATCCGCCCTTGCCGCACTAGCAATTGCTCACGACCCTCATTCCGCCATTCTCACCACATCATCCTCCTGCCTACTCTCCCATCCACCTAGTGATTCGGTGCATAGTGGCCCGACTAGTCTTCCATCCCGCCTGGCGAAGCACCGCATAGCGGCGTTGCATAGGAGTAGTTGTTAGATTTTTACTTTCGTTTTATCGCAATTTCAAAACCCCCCTTAGTTAACTCTGACCTAAGGACTTTAATCTCAAGTCCTCCTCGAAAATAACTCCACCTTACTGTGTTCCTTGAGAGATCGATACTTGGGAAAACTCGCCCATTTTATATTACTTGTGCGACTAGTTCACTGCCGTGATCATTAGCATCAGATCGCTACAAGGCCTGGCTGGTGGCTAAAGGCTTCACTCAGACTTATGGGGTTGATTACTTTGATACTTTCTCTCTAGTTGTTTGCCTCAGCACCATCCGGGTTCTTCTCTCTGTGGCTGTCAACAGGGCTTGGGTCATTTCTCAGCTTGATGTCAAGAATGCCTTTCTCTATGGGGATATTCAGGAGGACATCTACATGGAGCAACCTCCTGGGTATGTTGCTCAGGGGGAGACATGAGTATGCCGGTTGAAGAAGGATATCTATGGTCTAAAACAGAGCCCTCGGGCATAGTTTAACAAGTTCAGTGGCATTGTGGCTGCCATCTGCTTTGCAAGGAGTTCGGACGATCACTCCTTGTATATTCGCAAAACCGCCTTGGGGCTGGTGGTTTTGGCAGTGTATGTGGATGAAATTCTTCTTACTAGCGATGACCAGGCTGGGGTGGACTTGACAAAAAAACACCTCCGTCAATACCTAGTCACGAAGGATATGGGCTCCTCGAAATACTTTTTGGGGAGAGAAATCTCTCGAAAGACTGACTCGTTGGTTCTCTCCCAACGGAAGTATGCTCTTGATCTCCTACAAGAGGCAGGAATGACTGGTGTCAAACAGGTCCGGTATCCCATGGCTACTGGAAAAGACAAAACATGGACAGATGACTCGCCTCTTCTATCTGATATTACGAGGTACAAACGTCTGTTGGGCAAACTCAATTATCTCATGGTGACCAGACCTGACATCTCCTATGTTGTAGGCAAGGTTAGTCAGTTCATGCAAGCTCCTAGGGAATACCATCTTCAGTCTGCCTCGAAGATATTAGAGTATGTCAAAGCAGCACCAAGAAAAGGGCTACTCTTTCAGAAGAATGGTCATCTGAGAGTTGAAGTCTACTCAGATTCAAGCTATGCGGATGATAAAGGCGACCGTAAATCTACATCAGGTTTTTGCAAATTTGTTGGAGGAAATCTTGGGAGCAGGAAGAGTAAGAAACAGTCTATTGTCTCCAGATCCAGTGCAGAAGCCGAATATCGGAGTATGGTGTTAACCAAGTGTGAGTTAAAATGGTTGTGTGCTCTCATTCTTGACCTAGGAGAGGCGTACGACTATCCTCTTCCTATGTTCTGTGACAACAAGGCCGCTATATACATATCCAAAAATCCGGTCTTCCATGAGAGAATAAAATATATAGAACTTAACTGTCATTTCATTCGGGAAGAGGTCATGAAGAAACAGATTTGTACTCTGTTCGTCACATCCGACAAAGAGTTGGCAGATATCTTCACAAAGCTGGTTTCTACTTCCTTCTTCCACGCAAGCTGGGCATGATTGATATCAATGCTCCAGATTGAGGGGGAGTGTTGAAATACAAGACCGGGCGTTCTAAGTCTGGCAGGTTGTTGACCGCACGGTCTATCGGATTCTCTCTAGCGGTTTGTTTCCAGACTGTTGTTGTGTGTAGACCGGGCGGTCTAGCGGTCTCCCAATGCGACTTGTGCTCCTTCTTCTGGTGTTGCCGAGCGGTTAGCACATTTGTCTAACCGCGCGGCCTGTTGGGTTTAAATTATTTCTAGCCACACATCTATGTAAATTTTTAGTCCCACATTGTTTACATGTACTCTCTCCTCTCTCCTCCATTCTATATAAGAGAGGCCATACCTTTGTAAAGATACACTTTTTGGATAATAAAACTTTTAATTATTCAATTTTCAGCTTGTTTTCTAGTCGTCTGTTTGCTACTCTCACAAATGTTAATTGATTATCATTATATCCCTTATATTATATTAAGTATATAGATGCCTTCCGATGGATGACACACTTTCTGCCTCAATCGATAAAGTGTGGGCTTGCCAAAGCAAGGTGCATTAATCTATCTTGGTAAGGGTGTGAGCGGATATTTGTGATTTTCCACTATCGACATCGGGTCTGACATAACTAGGTGATCTCAAAAGTTGAGTGCTTAGAGGCATGCAGTTGGCATGCACCATATGCTAGATGTGAATAAGGAGTTATTCATGAACTATAGAAGAGTTGCAAGTTGTTGAATTTGAGAAATGTTGTAAAAATAAATAGTCACATTGTGAGAGAGAACCAAAGCTGACTCACGGTATTGGTGAAATATGGATTTTGTCCACTAGAGACTAGCTCACATTGACTCTTTCAATTGATATTGAGGGTTATCAGTTTGATTAAAATTGTGGGAGTTATTTTAAATAAAGTTCGGTTTGAAATGAAAATTATATTTTGAAATATAGTACTAAAGTTTACTTGAAAATAAATTATTGTAGAAATTTCATGACAAGTGGATCTCACTCCACCTTGTCCCTAAGAGAAGTTCTTGAGAAGGACAAGCTCAATGTGACTAACTTCCTTGACTAGTACAAAAATCTGAGAATTGTTCTTAGATAGGAGCTCAAGCAATGTGACTAACTTTCTCGACTAGTACAAAAATCTGAGAATTGTTCTTAGATAGGAGCTCAAGCTCTATGTCTTGGAAGAGGATCCCCCGTAGAGCCAGTCAGGAATGTGTCCCAAGCTGATAATGATGCTTACAAGAATTATCAAGATGATTCCATGGACATCGAATGCCTTATGATTAATACCATGAACTCTGATCATCAAAAGCAACATGAGTTCATGGGTGGTCATGAGATAATAGTGCATCTGAAGAAAATGTTTCAAGGATAAGCTCGACAAGAAAGGTTCGATGTCTCTAAGGCACTTTTTAGTGTAGGATGTGAGCTCGAGAACCAGTTGGAACTCATGTACTCAATATGATTGGGTATATAAAGAATCTCGAAAGGCTAGGTTTCCCTTAGGCTATAAAAAGGGAAACAACTAACCTGATCCTGCAATCGTTGTCGGACACTTATGAGCAGTTCGTCCTGAACTATAATATGAATAAGATAGATAAGACACTGTCCGAGTTACTAGGCATGTTAAAAATTGTCGAGAATAACATGAAGGAGGATAAGCCTACTAGCCCCATACTGATGGTGAATAAGAGCAAGTGCAATGCCAAGGGATTAATGAAGACTATAGTGATACCTAAGTCATACCATGATCCCAAGTCTTTAACACTGAAAAAGAAGGGTCTGGAGAAGGAAGGGAAGGGCCACAACTGTCGCAAGGTCGGTCACTGGAGGAGGAAAAGTTCTTCTTATATTGATGGTCTGCAGAAAATTAAGGGAAATGTGACAACCGCTTCAGGTATCATCATTATAGAAATAAACCGTTCGACTCCTTCATCTTGGGTATTGGATACCAGATGTTAATAAGTAAAATATGAGATAGTTTTAAATTAAAAAGTATGTTGGATTTATAAATTAGAAGTTCTACGTAATCTCTCTTTTCACTTATATACTTCGATTAAGACAAGTGTACCTATCGAGTAATAATATAGTATTTTAAAATATCAAGGTTGTATTTTCCTACGGATATGTGTCGAGTAATACTTAGGTTATTTTGAAAATAGATGAGGTAGATATCCCTCGATTTTGACTTACTTTGGAAAATAATTTTTAACACTAGGGTCAACTAAAATGGTCAAGTTGACCAAAGACAACCCAAATCCTAATCAGGTCAAACTAAGCTCATACATGGTCAACTGACCTCCCCTTGGCCAAAGGGACCCACCAAGACCTTCCCATGCCCTAAGGGAGGACAATGGGTAACCAAGGACCCATTATGGTCAACCAAAGAGGCAAAGTTGACCCAAGTAAACCCTAGCCCCAAGAAGGTCAAAGTGCCCTGACTAACGGTCAAGTGACCCCCAAGATGCCCAACCAACCCTACCCAAGTCTTTCTAGACCTTAGGGGAGCCCAATGGGTCACCAAGGACCCATTGGGGTCAACCCAAATGGTATGTTGACAAGGTAAATTATACACAAGAGTTAAGTAAAACTAGCCCAAATGGGCTAACCCAAGCTCATACCCATTTCCCCCACTAGGCTAACCTCATTTTTATTATTAATATGAGTTTGTGGGGTGCCAATAGGCTGGAGAAGAGATCAAAATCGGCCTTGATGACTGGGAGAGAGAAAACTTCATTTTTTCCATTTAATGGAGGAGAGAGAAAGTGAGGGAGAAGGTCATTCATGGCATAGGGAAGCCAAGGGCCATCCTTCATTGCTGGGTTCAACTCCTCTGCAGAAGAGGAGGATTTTCCAGCCATTTTCTGGCCACACTGAGCCAGGTTCACCCCCCATGGCATGGCCGAAAACCTCCTTTAATGGCCATTGATGGCCATTAGTGTTAGACTCTTCCCCTTTGCCAGTTAGTGCTTCTAAAAACCTCACCAAACAGAGGGGAGCATTTTACACATCTTACCTGAAGAATTCGAACCCTTCTATAGTGTAGTTGTAGAGCACGGGAAATCACCACCACTGGCCATGGACACACGACAATCGACCTGCCTCTAGCCCTCCAAGAAGGTCCTCCCTCACCTGCTTCTTCAATGGATAGATCCACTCTTAACGACTGCCAGAGTTGAGGCCAATTGGCCCAAGTTCGGCATGACCAAAATCTTGAATTTTCAAGTTATATCTTCCACCCACATACCCCGATTCCAGCCACCTCCGGGCGGCCTACCACCGCCTATCGACGGCCACCACCGCAATGAAGGTGGTGGTCGCATTGGCTGGCCTGGGAGACGCTAAGGTGGCCTGGAAATTGCCTCCCAAAATAGCCCAGGACGGGACAATCCCAGTCGTTGGCGCGTTGGGGAAGATGAATGGATTTTTTTTATTTTGCACCAAGATTCATGCTGATTAAATAAAATTAACTATAGCTTTTGTATTATTCTATCAGTTCTGCGGGACTTTATGGATGTGTTTCCAGAGAATCTACCAGGACTGCCTCCGCACCGGGAGAAGGACTTCCAGATCCAGTTGGTACCGGGGCTAAGCTGGTATCTAGAGAACCTTATCGGATGGCCCGAAGGAGTTGGCGGAATTTTGGAGTTAGCTGCAGGAATTGGTGGAGGCAGGATTCGTCAGATTGAGTTCCTCACCATGGGGAGCTCCGGTTTTATTTTTGAAGAGAAGGACGAGACGCTCAGATTGTGCATCGACTACCGAGCACTAAACAGATTGACAGTCTAGAATACCTATCCACTGCCAAGGTTTTATGAGATGTTTGACCAGCAGGAGGTGGTGCATTTTTTTCGAAGCTGGATTTGAGGTCAGGCTACTATCAGCTGTGAATTCAGGAGGAGGACATTCCGAAGACTACCTTCAGTAGCAGATATGGTTTATTTGAGTTTACCGTGATGCCCTTCGGGCTCACGAATGCACCGTCGGCATTCATGAGCCTCATGAACCGGTTGTTCGAGGCTTATCTGGACGTGTTTATCATCGCTTTTATTGATGACATCCTCATTTACTCGAGGACAGAGGAGGAGCACGCACAACATCTGACACTGACTCTAGAGAGACTGTGGTAGCACCGCCTTTATGCGAAGTTCAGCAATTGCTAGTTTTGGCTGAAGGAGGTGGACTTCCTAGGCCACATTATCAGCGGAGCCGGATTGGTAGTGGGCCCGGCTAAGATACAGGCAGTTCAAGATTGGCCGCCGCTAAAGACGACCACAGACGTGCAGAGTTTCCTAGGACTTTCCTGTTATTACCGGAAGTTCGTGGATGGATTCTCTCGAATTGCCCTCCCACTCACATCTCTGACGAAGAAGGACGTGCCCTTTGTCTGGACCCTACAGTGCTAGACGGCCTTCCAGGAGTTGAAGGGTCGGCTTACGTTGGCCCCTATCTTTGCCCTTCCATTTGGGAAAGAGGGCTTTCAGGTATACATGGATGCGTCGTTTCACGGGATGGGCATTGTACTGATGCAGCACAGACATGTGATAGCATATGGCTCCCGCCAGCTGAAAAAGCACGAGCAGAACTACCCTGTCCATGACTTGGAGATGGGGGCAGTGGTGTTCGCTCTGAAGATTTGGTAGCATTACCTCTATGTGGTTCACTGCGACATATTTTCCGATCACAAGAATCTGAAATATGTTGATACACAGAAGGAGTTGAATGTCTGCCAAAGGCGATGTGTGGAATTTCTATTTGATTACGAGTATACGATACACTATCACCCGGGGAAGGTGAATATGGTGCTGGACTCACTGAGCCGTAGGGCTACCACTTTAGGAGCAGAGTCCCAGTTGATGGTCATGGAGCTAGTGCAGATGATGGAGGATATGCAGATTAATCACCTTGGTGTCCTCTGATGACTCAGAGCTTTATGAGGAGTATCTGGCCGCGATGAGAACTACCGGTGATATTCGAGATCTCATTAGCACTTAGCAGAGAAGGGATGACAGGTTGGAGCCAGTATTCGGGGCCTTAGAGGCAGGCACGGCCGGGGAGTATACAGAGAGAGATGGGTTGATCTGTTTTAGAGGATGGGTGTACATACCGGTTGGGGGCAGGATTCGGGAGGACATTATGACAGAGGCTCACTACAGCAGGTACTCAGTGCACCCGGGCATCACCAAGATGACGGCCGATCTGAAGAGGACGATTTACTGGCCGGGCATGAAGAGGGACATCACGTAATTTGTGACCCATTGCGAGGCATGTCAGTAAGTAAAGGTCGAGTGTAAGAATCCGGCCGGGTTGTTGTAGCCACTTTCGATGCCAGAGTGGAAGTTCGATGATATCGCCACGGATTTCACACATGGTCTTCCTCGATCACATGTGGGGAACGAATCGATATGTGTGATCATTGACCGACTGATGAAGGTGGCCAGATTTTTACCGATCAGGAAGGACGCCTCAGTGGGTGAATTGGTGAGGAGGTTTGTAGAGCAGTTTGTCCGGTACCATTGAGTGCTGAGGACGATAGTGTCCAGGCCTATTTGGGGATCCGATTGACATTTAGTACCACCTTCCACCCTCAGACGGATGGACAGACAGAGCGCACCAATCAGACACTGGAGGTTTTGGTGCGTCTTTGTATACTGGACCGCGGGGAGCCATGGGAGAGGTAGCTACCATTAATCGAGTTCTCATGCAACAACTGCCGCCAGTTTAGCATCAGCATGGCCCCTTATGAGGCTTTATACGGGATGCAGGACTCCTTTGTCTTGGATCCAAGATGAGGATCCAAAGACACTGGGCTCGGAGTTCGTCGATGATACGGATGCTCAGGTGCGATTGATTCGAGACAGGACGTTGGAGGCCTAGGTAGGCAGGCTAAGTACTACGATGCTCGGCACCGTCTGGTAGAATTCTAGGTAGGAAACCATGTGTTTTTGAAGATACGGCTGATGCATAGAGTCTCGCGTGTGTGTGATCGGAAGAAGCTCATTCCGAGATACATGGGGCCTTACAGGATCTTGGAGCGGATCGGTCCCTCGGTATATAGACTGGAGATGTTGCCAGAGCTAGTGGGTTTGCATGACGTCTTCCACGTCTCCTCTATCAGGAGAGCTCTACTTCGGCAAGAGCGGCAGATTTTGACGACAGATAGTCCCATAGCTTTTGATTGAATGGTGCACCTGGAGCCGATCCGGATAGATGATACTGGGATGAGGGTCTTGCGATGCAAGAAGGTTCCGCTGGTCAAGGTCTTATGGGGGAATCATGGAGAAGAGGAGCACACGTAGGAGCCACAGTACTTGATGCAGCAAAGATACTCGAAGCTTTTCACATCAGGTATTTCCTATAACCTCTCGGGATGTTACATTTTACTTCTCATGCATGAAACCCTGTAGGCTTAACATTAATTTCATGGACGAATTTATTATTTTTATGTATTGGGATTTGTAACATCCACCAGACTTCTATACCCCTAGGATGGTTTTGTCATGACTAGGTCATGACAAAACCTTAAGAAGTTTAAAAAGGTTGGGGTGAACTGGGGAGTTAGTGGGTGAACCACATTGATTTGCAAAGAGTAGAATTCTAAGTACTAGCTTAGGGATGACCATATGGCTTCACCATGACACCATGTCCCCACCACAACATCACTAACCTATTAGAGGGTCCATTAGAGCCATAGGGACCTAGTAGGGTCAACTACAATGGTCAAGTTGACAAAAGTCAACCCAAACCGTAATCATGTCAAACTAAGCTTATACATGGTCAACTCACCTCCGCTTGGCCAAATGGACCCACCTAGACCTTACCAAGCCGTAAGGGAGGCCAATGGGTCAACAAGGACCCATTGGTGTCAACCAATGAGGCTAAGTTAACCCAAGTCAACCGTATCCCCAAGAAGGTCAAAGTGCCCTAATTAAGGGTCAAGTGACCCCAAGAAGCCCAACCAACCATACCCAAGTCTTTCTAGACCTTAGGGGAGCCTAATGGGTCACAAAGGACCCATTGGGGTTGAAAGTCCACCTAGTGTCAGCTAACTTCACCTATGGGGGGGGGGGGGAATAGTGACGTGCAGCGTTTTTGCGGAATTTAAAATTGTACCTGCACAAGAAAACAAAACACCACAGCACAGAAGGTACACAAACAATTTATAGTGGTTCCCCGATTTGGGTACATCCACTTTCCCCCTTCGACCTATCTCCCAACAAGGGACGACTCGGTCTCTTCACCAACAGGATTGAAATCCAATCCTTGCACTATCGGAAGGAACCCTTCCACACGTAGGAGTCAACACTCCCACAACCCGGGTTGCACCCAACCCTTACAAATAGGAACCAACGTTCCTTTACAACAAAAATAAACTAGAATGTACAAGAGATACAAACTACGTTTGGAGACTAAGGTGTCCCTCTTCGTTAACGACGTGTTCTTGAAGCCCACGAAGAGTCCACAACCCTAGATCTCTCTTGGAGAGAATCTCCCCGGAACCGGCGGCGGCAAGATGGGCGGCGGCTTGGTTCACGGGATCGGCGGCGACAACGATGTGCGGCTGCTGAACTTTGGAGATCCAAACTTCGTAGCAAAGCTAGCTAGGTCTTCCAACGGTCACACTAGGATCAGTCGTCTCGATCGATTCGGACGGGGAATGTTTTCCCGATCAACAAATCAAGAGACAAGAGATCTCCGGTTAGACACGTGAGATGCTATGCTTGGCTAAGCTTCTGTCGACTGGAGATCTGGAAGAAACCACGATAAAGACCGGCGAACAACTCTCTCGAGCGGCGACGGTGGCGGCGGAGCGGAACTCGCGATCTACGTCACGTCGCGGCTCGTGTATTTCTTTTCTTCTTCGCTGAAACTACTGTTCAAAAATACCCGTATATATATACACAAGTAAACACCGTAATGACCGTTGTGGGTCCCACAAGAAGAAACCCTAAATCCGGTTCAAAATAGTGCCAGCGGCAGAATCCGGTCCAGCTTTTTCCCAAAAATTGCCCAAGTAAAAATCGGCGAGAATCACCTGTGATTCTCGTCGAATCGTCGAGAATCAAGGGTGATTCTCGACGATTCGGCGAGAATCACAAAGTGATTCTCGACGATCCGTCGAGAATCACAAAGTGATTCTCGTCGATCCGTCGAGAATCACAAAGTGATTTTCGTCGAATCTGACTTGATTGCACTCTGATTTAGCCGGCGAGAATCAGCCAGTGATTCTCGACGATTCGGCGAGAATCACTAGTGATTCTCGCCGAATCGGCGAGAATCACTTGGTGATTCTCGTCGATTCTTACTTAGATGATTTTTCATCTTACGCCTCTGAGCTGCTCTTTGACTCATCCTTGCTCCTTGTCTGCTCTTGCATAAACACAGCCCTGTACTTGAAAGTAAGTGCACTCCAATAGAGAGAGTACACGTAGGCCAACACACTGATCTGCTCAATGAGGGATTACGTCGTGCAGACCCGTGTATATTGACCTACTGCACCCTGACATTGGTGTGCACTTAGCGTGGAAGAACTGCAAGCACAACTTGAAATATTTTATCAAATACATTGTGAATTCATCTTAGCTTGACAGGTGGCTTCCTCAAATCCAGGTAATTGTGGATACAATACCCAACAATCTCCCCCTATTTGACGAAACCAAAATCCTACTAGCTAAGATGAATAACACCAACCAGATAATATAAACAACATTCAGAATTTAAATATGCAGCACAAGAGAATATAGTCAAACAGATCAAGACTTGAGTCATTCATAAATTCAAATACATATAAATATATATATATGTATATATAATCTCAAGATTGTTCATATAATAACAATAAACGTTAATTGTTCTTAAGAAAGAATGACAGGCAATAAATTTTTGACTATTTTTCTTTGGCTAAGTCATCCTTGAGTTTTTGAGCCAAATACTTCTTTCTTTGCATCTCCATATACTCTTTGGGCTTCGGATAATATCTAGGGAGGAGGAGCTTTATCTGTCGCAGTGTTGGTCCTGAAGAAGATGTTACGTTTGGCTTCATAGGTCTTGTGCAGCTCCCACTCATGCTAGCTGTATACATCGTTTCGATTGATTTCCCCTTGTTCTTGTAGCCAGAATGTGTCCAGTATGATACTCTTGGATACTGGAATCCACTTTTCGTTTCTTACTTCCTCCTCCTTCAGTCTGATTCTCTTTTCAGCTTGTGTTTCCTTTGATGTCCCTTCTTGCGATTTCCTCTTGTCCCTGGCTTTTGCTAGGGCTCCTTGATCAAACATTGCCATCAGTTTTGCCTTGGAGGAGGCCCTAGCACCCCTATGAACATCAGCTTCACTTACAGGAACTTCTTCAACACTGGCGCCCTCATCAGCCACAGTATTATCTTCAGGAGCAGGAGCACCCTGGGGATTTTCAGGGATATTAACGCCTAACGCTTGTTGGAGCATCCACCAGCAACTGTCATAAACACATTTGTTTGACTGCTCAAAGTTGTTGATCATGACTTCCCGAAGCTCAGCCATCTTAGCTATATATTCTTTCTCCCCCTTTTTGGCTTCGACTGCAATGGAGTTTGCATAAGAATGCAGTGACTCATCAATATGCTTTGTAGTCCTGGAGAATTCAGTGACCAAGGCTTGTTGATTTGTGTTGAGAGTTACCATATTGCCATCAAACTTTTGAATGTTATTTGCTACGACATGAGCATTCTGATTTACGATTGTGAGAGTATCAGTGTTCCTTTTTAATCCGTCCATAAGAAGAGTGACAGCTTGGCCGGCCGCTGTATATTTATCTTCAAACTTCTTTTCCATCACGTCCAGTTTGTGATTGATCTCCACTATGTTCTTGAGCATGAGATTCTCTGATTTCTTAATTCTTTTCAACAGTTTATTTTGAGCTTTCTCAAAAGATGCTTTAAGCTCATCCACTATACCCTGAATGACATTCACGGTGTGATTGGCTAGATCATCTCGTAGTGGATGAGCCTGAGGCACTCCTTGGCCTTGCGCTTCAGCTGATGCACCTGTAGAGCTGGATACGAGCACAGTCTCTAAGGGGCGAATGCTTGCGGCCTCTGTTGATTTCTCGGACTCCCCCTCCATTGTTGCACCAATGTTCTCAGGAACGATCTCAGGTGCGTGCTTGTTAGATGGAGCTTCAATGATATCCCGAGTCTCCAATGCTTCCTGTCCCTCATTGCCTTCTTCCTCACCTTCATCATCCATGAGATCATTCTCATCAGCATCATCTTCCAACCCTTCGTCAGCAGTCTCCTCTACATTAGCTTCGGCTCCTTGATCGTTCAGGTTCAGAGCCTCCTCATTCTCCAGCACAGTTTCACTTTCTTCTTGTATATCTGCCACTGCATCTCTGGCCATCTGGGAGATGTCAGATACGATATCAGCATAAGTGGGTAGAGGCTCCCCCCCCAATTCCTGTAGTCAAAGCATCAGGAATTTCACTGGGAAAAACTAAGGAATCAGCCACAGTTCTGTCCTCGGCTGGAGATACGTCCTGTTGTTCTACCACGGCAGCCTGCCCAATGCGCCTCTCCCATCTGTCAAAAACACTCGAGTCCATTTTCTTCAAGTAATGTAGAGGAACACCTTTACTCATATCATACTTATCTCCGTTCAACTGATTGAGATACAGACTGATGATTCGGCCAAAGCTAGGAGATCTGAGGGTGTCCTTTATCTTCTCAAAAAGCAATGTCCCCCAGTTGAATCCTTTTCTGCAGACAATTGCCACCAGGATCTTGAACATGTCTGCAGAGATGTGGTCATGAGAACCCGGTTTGCATATGAGTACCTTCCCAACGATGTCTGACAGAAGTTTCCCTTCTTCATTCATATCCTTTCGCTTTATCGACCGAGTTCCTCGAGCGAGACCACAGAATAATAGAGTCCTGGTTTTGTCTTCTTCCTCAAGATAATCCTCGCGCTCCGAGCTAGTGAGCTGCAAGTATTGGTTTAGCTTGTTTGCAGACATCTTGATCGTTTCCCCTGCAACCTTGCTCTTGATGAGAGAGTCTTCATTTCGGAGTCTGGCGGTAGCGAAGAACTCCAGCACTTCCTTGTCCAAGATTTTACACGGGTGCTCCAGTACGAATGAGAGTCCAGCCTCTTCCAGCATAATAATGATGTTTCTGAATTCGTCAGAAGCATGTGAGAACCCTGTTCGAACCAGCTCACATCCAGTGATCAGTACAGCAGTTGTCCTTGGAGCCATCGCCAACCTAGGGAGAGAATCCCTACTCTACGCTTAATCAAAAGTCAAAAGGGAAGCGACACTAGTAATAAAGTCCAAGCAAGGGTGAGGATGTGGTTACCCAAAAGCGTAGACGGGAGTTAGTTGGTTGAAGATAATGGACACCCGATGAGTGCACGTGGAGAAATTCCTGGAAGGAAGAATCGAAACCGGGAGAGATCGGAACCGCGGAGAAATTCCTGGAAGGAAGAATCAGCGAGATCGACGAGATTCTTCACGAGGTGTGGGATTCTTGCGGGATGCCGACGGAAGAGGAAGAGTCGGCGAGTTCCCCTGCGGAGAGAGTCGATTCGGCGAGTTTCCTGCGGAGAGCGTCCTTCGGCGGGATTCCTATGGAATATGAAGGGTCGGCGGGAATATGAAGGATCGACGAGTTAAGGGGATTTTAGCGGTTTCCGTGTGTTTGGCGGAAGGCTTCGGGTTAAGCGGGTTTCTAGTTTGTCTAAGTGGAAAAGTATGTATATTTCTTAAAGCCAATATATTTAGGGTTTGAACCGGGCTTTTCCAGACGTTTTTAGATGTCAAGATTTCCAATGACGTATCTTCGTTAGTTTTCAGCAAACTGATTTACGCCTGTAGATGTGAGTTCTCGAATCAACCAGTGGAATTTCCGATAAATCTTCATTGACGTATCTATGGTTTATGTTTATCGTGTTAACCTATCCTTAGATGTACACACATATAAGTGTAAATATAAGTATAAGTATATATATATATATGTAAATGTCGATACAATATGACTCAAGTCCTGGAACTGATCAAAAGTACCTGAGATTATGAGAGTTATCATTTAGTCCCTCTGGTAAAACATATTAGGAGCTCAATGTGAGTATGCCCATGTAGATATCACATCTGTTATTCCAGACGCTTGTTCCAATTTAGTCTTGAGCCATCTACTGTCTGGTTCCCATCATATTTACGGGAACCTAGACTACCCTGCAAAAGAGAGTTACTTTACCTTAGGAACCCAAACCATATTAGGTCCTAGGTTCTTGTTAGTATAAACACTCGACTGCCTTCCTTCAGAAATCCTGACAGGAAGACTACCTCTGCCCTGGAGATGTGGATAGGCCCTTGCCCTTGACACAGAGGGGTTGTGCCAACAGTCTATGGCAAAGTGTCCCACCTTGCCACAGCACCAACACTCGTGAATGTTGTATCTCCGTTTCTGACCTGATCTAGTGACTGAGGTAGTCATGAGCCTAGGTCCAAACGGGATAGATCTGGATCTGCTCCCAGAACTGCCTCTTCCACCGTGACACGTGGAAGGGTGGAAAGAATGCATGCAGCGAGCGTCACGAGGTCTGGGAGGTGGTGCCTTCCTTTCAGACAGCCCCCTTCCTGAGGCCCCATGAGAACTTACAGCATGACTTCTAACCCCCCTTTCCTGTGTCCTTGGGTGGAGAGAAGAGTTCTGAGAGCTGATACCAGCCGATTCATGCCGAGTAGGGGCAGTGGCCGAGAATACAAAGGGCTCAGAATGAGCCTTAGGTATTCTCTCATGGGTGGCCATGACAGCCCTTGCACTATGGGTGTCTCCACATGAGGACAGATCACCCTTGCAGTGACCACGATTATTCCTGTGGTCATACCTGAAGGCATGATGAATACCCTTCCTGTTTGGAGTGGGGGGTCGGAATACCGTTTCCCCATTTCTCCACGAATTGATAATTCGGGAGATCCACCCATTTTCTACCTTTCTCTTCATAGCATCAACCTTGGAAAAGTTTGATACTATTCTTTTCTCATTCTCTAGACTACTCTCTAGATCTGAGATTTTAGAGTCCTTGACCTTGTTGGATGCCAATTGGAGAACCAACAAGATCTTCAACCGAGCAATCTCCTGCGCTTGCTCCTCAACAAGTAGATTGCTTGTCTGAAGGGCTCTCTTCAGGGAATCAGGATTTTCTGATGGGAAACAATTCCTGTCTTCAGGAACTTCAAGAGAGACGGGGCAAGATGAAGAAGTTACCTGCTCATCAGAATCATTGTCACTAGCGCCAGTGACCGTTGTGTCATCCTCATCAGAACTGCTTTCCTCACTGGCTTCTTCAGTCTCTGACACGGACACTGGAGCTCTGATGCTGTCCGATAGATCCTTGCCTTCATCTTCAGAGGCGAGGACCCCCACATAGGCTTCATCCTCTCATTGACAGCAGATTCCAGCTTTCTCTGACCAACCCATCAGCTCTGAGATCATCACCGACATAGATTTAGCCGACCCACATTTTTCCAATCTAGAGCGAGAAGGTCCAGACCAGATATCCATGATAATTTGACGAATCCTCTTGTCCAAATTAAATAATGAAAGTTCCGTCTCCGACATCTCAGCAATGCACTTGGGCACTTGGATATTCTTTCCAGAGTCGGAGGTCTTCATAGGAATAAAAGGACCCTCTTCCAGGATGAAAGATGCTCGAGGATCGATAGCCTCCAAGTGATATGACACTCTCATCCTCCAGACGGGATAATACTCCCTTGTGCATGTGGGGAGTCTTAGTGGCGATATCTCATGATCCAACTCCATGCTTCTGACACTGGTGGCAGGATACTACTCAAGGTGTAAACCTTTTTGATGAGTAACCTGCCTCTGATACCACTTGAAAGTCCACCTAGTGTCAGCTAACTTCACCTATGGGGGGGGGGGGGGAATAGGTGACGTGCAGCGTTTTTGCGGAATTTAAAATTGTACCTGCACAAGAAAACAAAACACCAAAGCACAGAAGGTACACAAACAATTTATAGTGGTTCCCCGATTTGGGTACATCCACTTTCCCCCTTCGACCTATCTCCCAACAAGGGACGACTCGGTCTCTTCACCAACAGGATTGAAATCCAATCCTTGCACTATCGGAAGGAACCCTTCCACACGTAGGAGTCAACACTCCCACAACCCGGGTTGCACCCAACCCTTACAAATAGGAACCAACGTTCCTTTACAACAAAAATAAACTAGAATGTACAAGAGATACAAACTACATTTGGAGACTAAGGTGTCCCTCTTCGTTAACGACGTGTTCTTGAAGTCCACGAAGAGTCCACAACCCTAGAACTCTCTTGGAGAGAATCTCCCCAGAACCGGCGGCGGCAAGATGGGCGGCGGCTTGGTTCACGGGATCGGCGGCGACAACGATGTGCGGCTGCTGAACTTTGGAGATCCAAACTTCGTAGCAAAGCTAGCTAGGTCTTCCAACGGTCACACTAGGATCAGTCGTCTCGATCGATTCGGATGGGGAAGGTTTTCCCGATCAACAAATCAAGAGACAAGAGATCTCCGGTTAGACACGTGAGACACTATGCTTGGCTAAGCTTCTGTCGACCGGAGATCTGGAAGAAACCACGATCAAGACCGGCGAACAACTCTCTCGAGCGGCGACGGCGGCGGCGGAGCGGAACTCGCGATATAGGTCACGTCGCGGCTCGTGTATTTCTTCTCTTCTTCGCTGAAACTATTGTTCAAAAATACCCGTATATATATACACAAGTAAACACCTTAATGACCGTTGTGGGTCCCACAAGAAGAAACCCTAAATCCGGTTCAAAATAGTGCCAGCGGCAGAATCCGGTCCAGCTTTTTCCCGAAAATTGCCCAAGTAAAAATCGGCGAGAATCACCTGTGATTCTCGTCGAATCGTCGAGAATCAAGGGTGATTCTCGATGATTCGGCGAGAATCACAAAGTGATTCTCGACGATCCGTCGAGAATCACAAAGTGATTCTCGTCGATCCATCAAGAATCACAAAGTGATTCTCGTCGAATCTGACTTGATTGCACTCTGATTTAGCCGGCGAGAATCAGCCAGTGATTCTCGACGATTCGGCGAGAATCATTAGTGATTCTCGCCGAATCGGCGAGAATCACTTGGTGATTCTCGTCGATTCGTACTTAGATGATTTTTCATCTTACGCCTCTGAGCTGCTCTTTGACTCATCCTTGCTCCTTGTCTGCTCTTGCATAAACACAGCCCTGTACTTGAAAGTAAGTGCACTCCAATAGAGAGAGTACACGTAGGCCAACACACTGATCTGCTCAACGAGGGATTACGTCGTGCAGACCCGTGTATATTGACCTACTGCACCCTGACATTGGTGTGCACTTAGCGTGGAAGAACTGCAAGCACAACTTGAAATATTTTATCAAATACATTGTGAATTCATCTTAGCTTGACAGGTGGCTTCCTCAAATCCAGGTAATTGTGGATACAATACCCAACAGGGGTCAACCCAAATGGTCATGTCGACCAAGGTCAATTTTACACTAGAGTTAAGTCAGATTAGCCTAAATGGGCTAACCCAAGCTCAAACTCATTTCCCCCACTTGGGCTAACCTCATTTTTATTATTAATATGAGTTAGTTGGGTGCCAATAGGCTGCAAGAGAGATCAAAATCAGCCTTGATGACTAAGAGAGAGAAACCTCTATTTTTCCCCTTTAATGGAGGAGAGAGAAAGTGAGGGAGAAGGTCATTCATGGCATAGGGAAGCCAAGGTCCATCTTTCATTGCTGGATTCAACTCCTCTAGGGAAGAGGAGTTTCCAGCCATTTTCTGGCCACACTGAGCCACTTCCACTCGCCCCCATGACATGCCCGAAAACCTCCATTAATGGCCATTGATGGCCATTAGTGTTAGACTCTTCCCCTTCCCCAATTGGTGCTTCTAAAAGCCTCACCAGACAAAGGAGAGCATTTTACACAGCTTACTTGAACAATTTGAGCCCTCCTACAGTGTAGTTGCAGAGCACAGGAAAACACCACCACCATCCATGGCAACTCGACGATCGACCCACCTCTAGCCCTCCAAGAAGGTCCTCCCTCACCTCCTTCTTCAGTAGATAGATCCAGTCTTAACGACTGTCGGAGTTGTGGCAAATTGGCCCAAGTTCGGGATGGCCGAAAGCTTGAATTTTCATGCTATTTCTTTCACCCACATACCTTGATTCTAGCCGCCTCTGGCCGGCCTACCACCGCCTATCGACGGCCACCACCTCAACGAAGGTGATGCTGGTGTTGGCCGGCTGGGGAGATGCTCAGGTTGTCGGGAAATCGCCTCCAAAAACAGTCCAGGAAGGGAAAATCACGGTCATTGGCGTGTTGGAGAAGATGAATAGATTCTGTTTATATTGCGCCAAGATTCGTGCTGATTAAGTAAAATTAACTATAGCTTTTGTATTATTATGTCACATAATCTGCAGTGTTTTGAATTAAATTTTAAAAATACCTAGGTGTTGTTTCAGAGAAAATGATCTCCATGAAAATTGTAGCTCTATGGGTCTACTGTAATTTAAAATTAGTTTTAGCCCAATTGGGTAAGTTTTGTGACCATAGCACTCGTTTTGGTGAGGACTATACATAGTCTAGACTAGAGACTATTTTAGATCCTCCATCAATCCAGCCATCTAAATAACTTGAAATTTTGGATGGGGGCACTATTACCTATACCTAGGACATATCCAAAATTGAGAATTTTTGGAAAACATTTCCTAAAGTTGTTGTAGAAAATTAATAAACCATATTTGAATTATTTAAAGGTTCTAATTACCTCCAAACCCTCCCAAATTTTGGTGAGTGGTCTTGGGGTCATCATAAGGCTCTGTAGAATTTTTCATCTCATTTGGAGATGATTTAGTTTGGAAATAAGCAAACCCTAAGTTGGACCAATAAGGGCTAATTAGGTCAAAGTGTCCCTTGCGGTTTTTCGGTGGCCAAATCACCTCAACAGAGGTTGAAACTTGGGCCACTGATTTGTTATGATATTTAACTCCCTCACATGGAGGGTGGGTTAGATTAAGGTAGATTTGCTCTAGGAACCAAGTTCAAACCCTAAGATTGAACTTTGGGTATTGGTGATGGACTTGTGTTATGTCATTGGATGGACTTGTTGATTAGTCCATGTGATCCTAGGGAGGTGAAATGCCCTAGGAAGGGATTTGGTGGACTTTTGACACATGCACCGCACTTAGAGCACACAGTAGATATCTAGGTCTTTACACCTTAGGGAATATTCAATGGTCATATGACCTTGGATTTTGGTGGTATTATGGTAGGAGTATTGTCATATTGATATATACCTCTGGAATTTATTATAGGGTGTCTATGTAACAGTAACTCACCCTTGTAGTTATAAACTTCATCTTTCCCTTTTGATGATATTGATGTAATTATGGTTTTTATGTCTTAGAACAATTTCAAACTCTGGAAAAGATGATCAAATAGCATGTAGAGGCACTAGTGAATTATTTGGTATAGATGAACATTTCTTTTTAGTACATCATGTATAAGTAAACTAGTGCACCTTACTTTGATAAATTAAAAATAAATACTATAGCTTGCTGGAAAATTATGTTACTTAGCCAGAGTACTTTTTAGGGCATAAAGAATCTTGAAAAAAATATTTTCATATTGTTTAGTTGAGGTTACAAGGTTGTTCCTTCACAAAGTGCCCCATGATGGATTTCGTTGAGATATTTTAATATATAGTTTACTCACCCTAGAATTGTATGAAATTTAGTCAGTAAGGTTTTATGATCATAATAAAGCTTTGTTAATTTTTGTTTAATTTTTGGACAAGTATTTATGGTACTCCCTTCATTACCCCTATTTGTTCGAATTACCTTGAACTAATTATTTGGAGGATAATTCCTATATAAAAACTTATGAAATTTGGTATTCACTGATATCTTTCTAAACTATAGTGTTCACAATTTTTGTATGGCCATATCATAAGTAAATCTAGTACTTCATGTTCAAATCATCCGTGGACCAATTTTTGGGAAAATTAATTAAACGCCAATTTATTTCGGAAAATTCCAAGTTTTTGGATTTAGGCTAATTATATCATGATAGGCCCCAAATAAATATTTTAGGGCTTTTGGATAAAAATTTGGAGTACCTCCTATCATATACATCATATAGCTTAGAATGGTTTACATATAGTAAAATAGCATAAATCGTTATAGAAAGTGAAATGGACACAGGGAGTTGGGGTTATTAGCTTAGTAGTTGTGGTGAAGTGAAAATGATTTCATTCTTAGGAATCATCATTGGGAGAAGTGATGGGTTGACTAGTGTAAGTGGTGCTCGGGATCGACGAAAGATCGTCTTTCTTGTGGAGAGAGAGAGAGAGTCAAAACACACAAGGGTTAGATCCATAGAAATATTAAAAGGGATCAGGAATTCTATATTAACCAATAATAGTAAGTGCCTAGCAAAAAGGCATGATGGGCTTTAACTACCATCAAAGTTTCTAGTGCCCTTTGAGAACCCATCACCGGGTATGTCGGGGGGCTGTCCTGGGCTAACATAAACAGTAAGAAAAATCAATGTTTAAGAGTAATTTGTATAACAAGGATTACACTTACACTCACAGTCCCAAGTGTTGCGGGAGTTAGGTTAGGTCTCACGAGCGGTAGGCTCGGTGGATTTGGTGATGGGCAGGTTAGCCTGGCGTGCCGATGGCTCATATGGTTTTGAGACGTATAGGTTAGTCCGGGGAGCTTTTGCTCGATGGAAAATTCATTAATATTGCATGTGCATAAGATATAAGGTGGTGGGTCATCGGTATTGGATAGTTGTCACACCGACACCGATATGTTGGCTCGGCAGGTGTGGCTTTGCACTTGGCCAAATATAGTCTGGCGGTCCAGTCGGCAAGAATACGCAGGAGCTCTACTTAGTGCACCATTGTTGAGGCGTACAAGAGGTCCGACTAGTAGTGTGATACAGGTTTAGAGGTGGGCGAGGACCAACCCACCACTTCCTTTTGCCACTACGAAGGTATCCTGGGAGGTTAGGCACTAGAAAGGGGGAACTAAAGGTTTGTGTGTTGCACTTGCATGTTCACATCATAGCATACTTGCTTGTCATAGCATTATCATTGCATATAACCCCTGACACCTATTGTATAATGTGGTATGAGACACTCTATACAATAGGCCTTGCAAAACGACCCCTTGGTCTATAGGTTTGTATGTGCATTCTTATAGGTCATGGTTACTTACTTAGTTTACCTTTTCATACTATACTTGCTCACTTGTCTTATGTATATTTATACTGCTTACCTATACTGCTTACCTACTACTGCTTGCATATACTTGCTCTGTCTATATACTCATGTTAGACTAGTTTCGATGTCACCTGCTTACTTTGTTACTCTCCACCTTCATTACTTTCCCTTTCCTCCTCCCCGCTCGGTGCCTAGGAGCCATTGGGGGAGGGGTGGGGGATGATAGAACTTAGTCTTTTTAGACAAACGGTCATTGACCAAATCATTTTAGTGGAGCATGGAGCCGCACCAGGAGACGCAGCCCCATAAGTCTGTGCGCTTGGAGACGGGGCAGTCTAGCACTGGAGTCTAGCCAGTAGGGACTGTGAGTCCCAATCCTTAGTAGTTATTATAGATTTGGTTCCGCTTTGAGTGCCTTGAAGTGAGGATCTTGATGTATCGGGCAGGAGCCCTTTTTAGTACCTTGTTTATTCTTTTTTGTGGACTCTCCCATCGTGGAGATTTTTATTATATACATGTGATTTTTGGTGGACTAGTTTGATTGTATTCTTTATACTTATTCTACTTTTTTGCTATCCGTATGCTCGGTAGGATCGGCGTTTTGTTGTGACGACCTTCCCGGATGTGTTGGTGTCATCGCAAAGCGGCGGTTCTGGGCATAAGACCCCAGTAGTTTAAAAGGAAACAAAATGGGGTCTTACACGCTTTATATTGTGAACCCCCCTATTGACCTCCTACTAGTTTTCGAAGGTTCAACTCAGAAGACTTACGTTCATCTCTTTCGAGAATGAGACATTGTTTCTCTTTACCTGAGAATGATCAATTTCCTTGTAAATCATTTGTTTTTAATTTAGAAATAATATCCTTCACAAATCTCATCTCAATCGAGTGCTAAGAAGTTCTTAGCCTCTCATTGAGATGGGGGTGATAGTAGAAAAGTAAAAGGACATATAAATGTGCAAAAATAATATCCTTCCCAACATATCTCGGTTGGTGCTAAAAAGTTCTTAGCCTCCAATCGGGATAGGGGTGAAAGTAATAAAATTAAAAGACTTATAATTGTGCATAAATAATATTCATCCTAAACATCTTAATCAAGCCCTAAAATGTTCTTAGCCACTGATCCGGGATGATGGTTGTATAAAAAGAAAAGTACTTACACACACACCCTTTCTCAAAGAAAGTTAAGTTATAAGCAAAAAGAGATGAAAATTTACTTAAAGCTGAAATTTTATTACTTAAAAAAGTGTTACACACTAGGAAACCCAACTATGGCTTCGAAAATATCACTCAAAAGCTACTTATAAACACTATATAGAACTAGTTTGAACTCTAAAAGTTATTCCTACACCTATGCCTTGGCCCTCCTTTTATAGCTGAAAAATTTGAAGTACACGCCTCCGTACACGCCCCCCTTGGGTGTGACGCTGACGTGGCGTCTATGGAAAGAATTTCACCCCATTTCTGGATTGGGCTGAATGTACACGGGCGTGACTTATTGGTCATGGGCATGATATCAGGGTGTGTCTACATGGCATGGCAGCTTTGCTTCTTCGAGCGCGGTAGGTGGAATTCTGCAATGTCATAGCTTTCATCATGGGTGTGACACCAGTAATATGGGCGTGCAGGTCGGGCATGACTCGTGGTTGCTGGTTATAACATTTCACCTTTGCTCGACAGCGGGTTCATTACTTGGTCACTGTTGATGTCACGGGCGTCAGAGGTGGAACACGGGCATGTTCCAAGGCGTGACTTTAATTCAGTGACCGAAATCTCCTGAAATGCTGGAATTGCTTGCTTTAAAGTTACACGCCCTAGGTCACGGGCGTGGCTTAGGGGCGGGAAATAGGAAATTTTCCCGAAATGCACATTTTGTCCAAAAATGCCTATAGGGCACAAAAATAGATTATGTTAGAACTGAAAAATAAAAATAAATGATTCATGTAGGTATTTATACAACATATTAACATTTTTTATTAACACAAAACAAAAAAATTCACCATATATATATATATATATATATATATATATATATATATATATATATATATATATATATATATATGCTACTCATCAAATACCCCATACTTAAACTTTGCTATTCCAGAGCAAAAGTATGAGTTGACTATACAAACAGTTATAAAATTTCTACATTAACTATCAGTTTATTATATCAAGAGAAAATAGACAAATAATTCAGAGTAATAAGAGTTAAGTCCTACATTCTGCAAATGATTTAGCCGGAAATAAATATTCGTAGCCATAAGACTTCTTGAGAAAACCAAATAACAAGCAACATTTCAATCATTAGTAACAAGTTAGATTGGAATTATAAAAGAGATATGATGGAAAATAGACAACCTATTAAATATGCGCTCTCAAAATTTTAAGCAAAATTAAAACAATTTGTAGTGGTTTTATGGGGTACAAACTTGGTGTTTGCCTATTCAGTAGGCTTTGACATAGGAGGTGATGAATTTTATCCTCTCACCTTATTCTTGCTTTGTTACAACTACTTAGGAAAATATTTTCCAAGGCAGAAAAAAAACATAGCAGTATTAAATTTATTTTAATCCAATGTATATGTTTAGGAGCACATACTCCACTTTATATAGTATTTTTTTAAAACTTATTAGATGCCTATATTTACAGAACGAAATCTTATTCTCATTGGCATAATATTTTTCTTTTCAAGGAGAACATACTCCTTGACGCTTACTTGCGTAAGAAAACATGCCAAGCAAAAAGTAGATAGGGGGATTCAAAATTCAATTTTGATAAAAAATTTTGAGAGCAACTATAATAACTTGAAAATTCCTATATTTCAATAGAATGGTGTTCAGATAATTATTTTCTACAAATGTTTAGCTAATATTATACACATTCCTCTATTTATCGTAAACCAGAAGTAGTGCTTAAAACAAATCTTCTAACTTTAAATTAAATACACAATATATTCTTTAAAACTTAACCCCAAATAATTAGATATATCTATTTATGATAAATAAATGACTAGTAAATTGAAAAATTAGATAACTGGGTATACATCAACTCATCATTTTTTTAAGGAAAGAGATAAATGATGTAGGGGTTTCAATTTTATTTTCGGATAATCGACTAAGCAAAAATATATATTTTAGGTGGATGTCTTTGTTTTTAAGTGAATATATACATGATTATTGCAGAGAAAATATTTTGAATAAAAATAAGATTATATAAAAAAAACTTTCAAAAAATACTTATAGTATAACTGCGGTTTTTAGAAAGGAAATACACCCCCCCCCCATACTTATGTTGTGCATAAGAACGAAGAAATAGAAAAAAATTATACAAAAACGTATAGTACAATAAGAAAAAGAGGTCTTCCTAATTGGAGGTCGGGGAGGCCGTAAGCAAAAACTTGCATATTTAGTAAAACAAAATAGATAAAGCAGATATCTATGGGGTGCCTCCCACAAGAGCTTTGTTTATTTGTCACGTAACTTGACTTATTTAGTACGATTATTTATATGTTACGAAGGATGTGTGATTCTATATGTTTATTTGAAGAGTCCCCCGCATGATGAAGTTTTAAGCGGTGCCCGTTTACTTGAAAAGCGCCTAGTACGAGGTGAGAAATAAGAACAGTCCCATTTGACCAAACCTTTTAAACAGTAAAGGGGCCAGACTATCGGGATTTTAATTTCCCAGGAAAAAAGTCTAAGGCGTGAGTTATAAAGAAGGACGAGATCGCCCAGTGAAAAATATTTTGGAAATTTTATTTTTGTATCATGATAAAACTTAGAATGCTCCTTATAGAATTTATTATTTTCATAGGCATTAGCACACCACTCATCAAGTTCATTTAGTTGAAATTTTCATTGTTCGGCGGCTAAGTTTATATCTAAGCTTAAAAATTTTAGCGACCTATATGCATGATGTTCTAATTCTACTGGAAGATGACACGCTTTTCCTTATACTAAATGAAAAGGCGTACAACCGATAGCAGCTTTGTATGTCTTACGGTAAGCCCAAAGGGCGTCATCGAGCTTAAGAGACCAATCTTTTCGATTGGTGTCTACCGTCTTCTCAAGAATAGGCTTCAGTTCCTTATTAACTACCTTCACTTGGCCGCTTGTTTATGGGTGATAAGCGGTGGTGAGTTTGTGAGTGACTCCATATTTATCTAAAATTTTAGCTAACTGGGTATTACAAAATTGTTTGCCACAAACACTCACAATTGCACGAGACATGCCAAAATGACAAAATAAGTTTTTCAAAAATTATACGATAACTCCCGCATCATTGGTGAGCAGAGCTTGCTCTTCTGCCCACCTTGAAACGTAGTCAATCGCAACTAAAATATAATGATTTTTATAAGAAGGAGGTAGAGGACCTATAAACTCTATTCCCCATACATCGAATATTTCACATTCTATAAATAAGTTTTCGGGCATTTCGTCCGGGTGAGAATTATTACCTGACCGTTGGCAGCTATTGCCAGTGCATACCAATTTCTGAGCATCTTTGAATAAAGTGGGCCAAAAGAAGCCCAATTCAAGCACTTTCCGAGCAGTCTGGTTTGCTTGATAATGTCTGCCTATTTGTCCTTCGTGGCAGTGCCGCAATATTTTGACATCTTCCTCATCTGGAATACATCTCCTAATTACTTGATCCTCACAGAGTCGGAATAAAAATGGGACTTCCCGAAAATAGTTTTTTATGTCAGAAAAGAATTTCTTCTTTTGCTGACTTGAAAGTTTTTTGGAATGACTTGGACCACTAAAGAATTGGCCAAGTCTGCAAACCAAGATGTAGAGAAATTTATTACCATTTCTATGGCGAGGAAGCATTATTCATGGAATTTGTCCTTGATGTCGGCCCCCACTTGCATATCTGTAGCAGTATTCTTTAATCGAGAAAGGTGATCGGCCACCAAGTTCTCTAAGCCATTTTTATCTCGGATCTCCAAGTTGGATTCTTGTTGGAGGAGAACCCAGCGTAGTAGACGGGGTTTGGCATCTGCTTTACTTAGTAGATATTTTAAAGCAGAATGATCAGTAAAAACTATTACTTTAGATAACGTTATTGTTAACCCCTCAGTCCGCAACACCTACAAGATTCCAAGGTCACCAATTTCATTGTCCGCGGACACAATTTGGCAGTTCGCCTGGCCCGTCGATGTCTCGGCATAGCTCTAAGGTCCCTGGCTTTTCATAGGCAGAGTCGGTTTGGCAGTCCGCCAAGCTCGGCAGAGCAGCAACATTCAGCCGTCCCAAGGCTGATCCCTTAGCGACGGACTCAATGCTCCGTCTTCCCAGTTCGCCATGCCTTTGGATCTCCTGGATTGTTTCCACTTCGGCGGACTCACTGTCCAGTCCGCCAAGGCCGCTGTCCTCCAGCAGGATCATGCCTTACAGCAGCAGATGGAAGCTCCAGTCCGCGAGCCCACTCCGCCCCTTTTGTGTGGACCGGAGTGTTCTTTCTTTTTGCTTCACGTCACCATTGCCCGATTCTCCTGTACCCCGGGCAGACAGTTATTTTGTCCCTGCCCGTTTGGGCAGGCCCCCATCCTATAAATAGGGGGAGGTGGTGCACCCAAAGAACGCTGACTCATGCCCAGGAGCCTACTTGTTAAAGGCTGAGGACTCAAATCTCAGGCTTTGCGGACTCCAGTATGCTCAGTTCTTGCCTTTTTCCTTTACTCCACTTGTAATCAAACCCTTCTTCAATCCAAGGAAAGCTCGTCTCTAGAGAGTCATTCAGGTCGCGACAGGCGAAGTCTGTTGTTGTCGTGGCTCACGACCCTGCTGTTCTTTTTACTCTCGTCTGCTTAGTAGATTGCTACTCGCGATTTCTCATTGCCTTTCTATTCCCCCATGCTCGAACCGTTAGCTGGTGGTGCTCGACTCTCTTTCCATTTTTGTGCATCAACAACTAACACGCGGCCTTCAGATTCGAGTAGTATTTCGAATACAGCGGACAGACATGCCAGACCGCCGAGCTCGCTACTCAGACTGCTCCAACTCTTCAGAAGATTCTCTTTGGGATGCCATCAAGCAGGCTTGTTTTGAGGCTGAGCAATCCCGCAGACAGACCGATCAGTGTCTTGATGCAATCAGCCAGTCCTTGCTGGTGTTGACCCAGCGACTTGCTCTCCAGGCCGCAGCAGAGCCAACAGACTCGCCAGTCCGCAAGACCCCAGCTCACCGAACTCCATTTCGGCAATCTACAGTCACTCCTCACCATCCTGCTCAGTCCGACACTCCTCTGAGGCCTCAGGAGGATAAGTTTGCCTCCTTCATGAATTGTTTCAGGGAGGCAGACAGGGGCACTCCTGCCTGCCAGCTCCATTTCACGGATCGCCAGTCCGCCAAGCCTGTGGACTCGTCCAGCTTCAGTCCACCCTTTTTACCCTGCTGAGTTTGAGACTCCGTCTCCCTTCGTAGATCGAATCTGATGGGAGTCGGCTCCAAGTAACTTCAGGGAACCCCGTCTTCCATTCTACTTAGGGGAGACTTATCCAGTCGCCCATCTCCAAGTGTTTGAAGGGGCAGTTGCACTGATATGCCTCTCCGACGCCATCAAGTGCAAGCTTTTGGTGACCACTCTCGAAGGACAAGCGAGAGAGTGGTTTTATAAGCTGCCTTTGACACGATTTCTTCCTTCGCTTAGCTTCGCAGCGAACTGTTGTTGAGGTTTGCTACCTCAAGAAAGAGAAAAGATGGATCGGCTGCTCTCTTCGAGATCAAGCAAAGGGACAACGAATCAGTTGTACGGTTTGTTGATCGCTTCCAGAAAGAGATTCAGGGGGTAAGGAATGTGAACCCCGACTAGTACAAGGTTGCCTTGATTCATGGCCTCCGGGAAGGCCCCTTAAAGTTTAAAGCAACAACGAAGGCACTAACAACATACCAGGAGTTGATAGCCATGGTTTATTGCTTCATTGAAGGCGAGAATGCCAACCCCACCTATGTCTCATCCATGGCAGCTAAGGCTAAAGGAAGGGATGCTTCCGGCTTTTCTTCTCATAACAACCACCATCACAACAAACCTCCTCACCCTGATTTCCAGCCTCCTTCTCAAAGGGGCCAGAATTTTCGCCACAAGAAACCCTTCCTCGGCCATCAACAGTTTCAAGATCAGAGACTGTCGTTGGCCTCCACTCCCACCGTACCGCTGCAAGCACTTCCCATCCTTCAGCAAGAAGCCCTGCCTGCTCCAAGCTAGTGTGATAGCAACTCCGTGGAGGAGATTACTAGTCTGGATGTTGACGAAGTCATCTAGATCTTGCAGAAGAAATCAGAAGAGAAGAAATAAGGGCCTGAGAGAGAGTGGAGGCCAAGGAACAACACACATTTCTGCCAGTTTCACAAAGAGAAGGGTCACTTGACCGAAGATTGCAAAGCCCTTCTTCTGCTGATAGAAAAACTGCTTGCTGAGGGCAAGATTGATTTGAGTAAGAAAGACTCTTCTTCGAAGCCATCTACCTCCAAGGGCAAGGAGGTAGCTGAAGCCTATCAGTAGTGTGTGGAGGTAGAAGATGAAGGCCATCTGGGGCTAATCAAAGTTCTCGTTGAATGCTTTGATGCGGATGATGAAGGAGTCCTGGGGCGACTCTTCTTCATTCATGGTGGGATAGGAACCGATTCTACTCAGAAGTCCTCAATATTTAGGGTCACTTGAGCAGAGGTTTCCACTTCCTCTTCCTCTTCCTCTACTCCATCAGGGGAGGACATCACTTTTGGCCAAGCTGATCTGACTCAAACAACAAATCCATTTGATGATGCAGTCGTGATTAAGGCTATTATTGGAGATTTTATGGTTGACAGGATTCTCATTGATACTGGTAGCTCAGTCAACCTGCTCTTCAAATCAACCATTGAGGCCCTGAAGAATGGAAAGCCTCTGCTTTCCACCGAAGGGCCACTCTACAGCTTCTCTGGTGAGAGAATAGAAGTTGAAGGAAGCATCACCCTACCGGTAAAGCTTGGAGGAGCAACCAAGCAGGTTTAATTCATAGTCGTTGACACTCCCAGCAGTTATCACACCATCTTCGGCAGACCCTTGCTGAACAAGTATCAAGTGGTGGTCTCAACTTACCACCTCGCGATCAAGTTTTTTGCCGATGGACGGATGTGTAGGGTCAGGAGTGACCCAAGGAGAGCAAGGGAATGTTATGTTCGCACTATCAACATGGCTGAAGGCAGTCCTCCCATTGCTCCACCAGCAACTGCAGAAGCCTCTCCAAGTTCAGAAACTGCTGTAGATGGGGGGGCTCACCTGGAACCTGCACAGGTGACGCAAGCAGTCCACATTGCTAAGGGGGAGGAGAGGAAGCTCTCCATCAAATCGGAGTTGCCTGAAGATCAGAAGGCCGAGTTGATCTCTTGCTTCCTGAAGAACCTAGATGTCTTCGCTTGGTCAGCGGAGGACATGCCAGCCGTGGATCCGGATGTTGCTTGCCACCACCTTAATGTTGATCCTAGCTTCAAGCCTCTGCTATAGAAGAAAAGAGATGTGGCATCGAAGCTTGCTGAACTAATAAGAGAGGAGGTCACGAAGCTCCTCAAGGAAAATTTTATTTGTGAAATTCAATAACCTACCTGGATATCCAATGTTGTAATGGTTAAAAAACCAGGAGGGAACTGGCGCATGTGTGTAGATTTTACAAAGCTTAATAAAGCGTGCCCCAAAGATTGTTACCCCTTGCCTTGGATAGATTATTTAGTTGATTCTGTGGTAGGGTACTCCTTTATGAGTTTTTTAGATGCATTTTCTGATTACAACCAAATAAGAATACATAAACCTGATGTTCCTCATACGTCATTCATTACCAATGATGGTTGTTACTGTTACCTTGTGATGCCCTTTGGGCTTAAAAATGCTGGTGCAACCTACCAACGCATGATGGACCATGTATTTAAGTAATAGAAAGGAAGAAACCTCAAAGTGTATGTAGATGATCTCTTGATTAAAAGCAAGTCTTCTTCACTGCACCTGCAAGATCTAGCAGAGACGTTCACTACTCTGTGTAGATATAAAATGAAGCTCAACCCGTCGAAGTGTACCTTTGGGGCGAGTAAGGGGAAGTTCCTCGGTCACCTCCTTACTCCAGAAGGGCTTTCCCCCAATCCAGACAAAGTAAGAGCTATTCTTGATATGGCTCCCCCCCCATTCGCCAAATAAAGTTCTGTTGGATCCCTAGTTGATTTGGGCTAGGTTCACTAGCTTAGGATGTGACCCAACATGTATAGCCAGGGTCAATTTTATGTCCTAGAGTCTAGGCCAAGTCCTTAGAGTCAACTTCAGATGGACCAGCTATCAACAAGACCATCAGAGATCTCAAGACTTAGAAGATTTCAAGACTAAGTAAAATGAGTTCGACGTTCGTCGAACTCAGGTCGACGAATGGCGTGCTGAGCTCGACGATCTTGAGGTGTTTCTTTGTGCTGAGCTCGACGATCTTTGTTCTCTGTTCGATGAAGACTGAGATACTTCAACAAGCTAAAGTCAGGATAACTCCAGATTTTTCTAAGTCCAACTTCAGGCTTTAGTCGACGAACAAGATTCTGAGCTTGACGAACATGGACCTCAAGTTCATAACTTCTTAGGTCGACAAAGTCAACTTCTCAGGTCGACGAAGTCAACTTCTCAGGTCGACGAATTCAGTACTCTACTCGACGATTTCTGGTCTATGATTTGAATCCTTCTCAGTCAGAGACTTCTCAGATTCTAAGTCCACAATCATTCTTCGGTCGACGAATTTGGATCTCTGTTCAATGAATAATGATTGATAGTGATGATTATCTGTTCGACGAATTTGTTTGTCTGTTCGACGAATGAAGATTGTCAGTTCGACGAAGATTGTAGCAGAATTGACAAGATTCCCTTGAAGACAAAATGCTATTGTCTGGTCGATGAATTCATCAGCCCAGCTCGATGAACTGTGAACTCAGCTCGATGATTCCTGTTCTTCGTTCGACGATTCCAGACTAGGTCTTCTCCAGTTTTCCATCCCCTTTCTTAGCGATGATTTCTGAGTGATTAATCCTCAATCCTCTCGGAATGTTACCGTTAGAACGAGCATTGATCATGGATTATTACATGCCGTTTTCCATGGGACAGTTAGGGAATTCATTGATTGTCGCTTCCTTCCCAGGCCGACTGCATTTACTGCTCAAACATTCAAATTTTGAATGTTCCTTGGTCAGTCTGAAGTCAGAAAAGAAAAGAACAAGTAGTACTACAACACAAGCAGTGATACAGACATACATATAGACATAGCACTGAAGAACAGTCTTACAGAAATCAAAAGTTCTTGTCTACAATAAGCCTAGGCCAGAGAACATCATCAAGAAGAAGAAGAACATTCAATCTCTATCAAGTGTCTTCTTCCTTCAATTCTCAGGACAACTTCAGAAGGACAACAAAACTCTATCTGTCAAAGAAGTTCCTGAAGAAATCTCTGGTCCAGGCACTCAAGCTTTTGAATACATGTCACCCTGAAGCAGTGCTCCAGAATTCCTGATCCATTCAAGATCTCAGGGGGAGCAATCTGCTGAAATCAATCCACAAGTATTCTTAGTTGTTATTGAGAAAGAGAAGACATCATCACCCCTTTTTCCATCCTCTGTACAGGGTTTTAATTCCCTTCAAAATTATTCCTAGTTGCAAGTCTCCTACCAAAAGACTTGAGATTTTGGTTTTTGAGCACATGAACAAAAGCTCATTGGTGTCAGACACCTAATTAAAAACCTGAGTGGATTCCTACCTGGGTGGTAGAAGAGTGGATGTACCCAGGTTGTGAACCACTATAAATTTCTTGTGTCGTCTGGTTGCCCTTTTTCTTTTGTTTTGGCTATGCTCTGTGATTGGTTAGGTTGCAGTGCTTATTTCTATGCTTATTTCTTTATTTACTAATCTGTTCACTTAGGATTACAGCAAAAGTTGTAAAAAGTTTGTAGTGAGCACAATACTATATTCACCCCCCCCCCTAGAGTATTTCAGATCTAACCTGCACTTTCAATTGGTATCAGAGTCAGGTTGGTTAAACTCCATACCTTGCCAGGTTGGTTAAAATACCACACATTAAGAGGTTACTTGGTTGTACAGGCTAACACCTGAACCATAAAGATCCCTCTTGTTAGATCTGATTGTTTTGTTTCCTTTATTAGATTTATTTCTTCACAGAAATGGCTCAAAACAAAGATTATGCAAGCATCAGACCTCCAGTATGCAATCTTAACAGATTTGCCATCTGGAAGGCAAGAATCAAACTGTACATGAATTCTATTGATGAAGATATTTTTTCTTCTATCTTAACAGGTGTACCTCCAGCGCTTGCAGCTTCTACAAGCACCTCTACCAACAAGACTGCAGTACCTCCTCCAGAGAATAATGATGCCTATAAGAAAGCCAAAATTGCAGATGCAAAGGCAATGAACATCTTGGCTCAAAATATGTCAGATGACATATTTTAGAATGTAGCTGAGTGCACCTCAGCGAAGGCCATTTGGGACTCCCTCAACCAAATGGTAGCTGTCTCAGCAGAGGAAAGGAATGACAGGAGATCAAATCTCATATCCCTGTATGAGAATTTTAAGAGGGATGAGACTGAATCAGTGGCTGAAATGTACAACAGGTTGAGCTCAATCATCAATGAGCTTAAAACCTTGGATAAAGACATCACCCTTACAGAGGTGAATGACAAAATCTTGATGTGCTTCCCTAGCTCTTGGGATTCAAGAATCTGGCCTATCAAAGAAGCCAGAAGCCTAAATGAGATATCAATTGAATCTCTGCTAGGTAAATTAAAGTCTTATGAGCAGTTGATTAAGTCAAGTGATAAGTAAAGTTTGTTTTAAAGAAGTTAGATTTGGTTTTATATAATCTTTTGCGTATGTAAGTCTATCTCTTTTTTTTTACTTATATTCTGTGGATTAAGGTAAGAGTACCTATCGCATAGGAGTATATTATTTTGTAGAAAATATCAAGGTCGTATTTTTCCTAGGATCGGTGTTAATTATTCTACTTTTTAGAACAGACTATTATTTTATCGAATGAACGGAGTGGAGTGTATAAAAAAAACAAAAGAAAAAAAAATTATATATACATGATTTTGTTAAGATAGGGACTTAGAAGGTAGTCCTCGATTTCAGAATTACTTTGAGAGAATATTAATTCACATATTAAAGAACAACTTTATTCCTTAATTACCTAACTTAACGAGAGGGTCCCTTTGGTAGCATCACTGACTCGAAAGTACGATCGGGGAGGCTTGCGTTTAAAACGGGTTAACGTAAACGTAGTGTCTCTTCACCTGGTATATGATCAATTAACAGAAAACCCTAGTTAGGATAACTAGAAAGTAGAGTTGAAATAGTTGAAAATAATATCCAGCCCAGAGCTCATCTTGACCAAGTGCTAAGGATTCTTAGCCTCTTCTCAGGATGGGGGCGGTTTAAAGTACAGAAAATAATATCTACCTATCTATCTTAATCCAGGACTTAAGCTTTCGCTTCGCCTTTCATTCGGGATATGGTAGTAAAATCTAAAATTTTGTAGAGCTTTCGCACTATCTTAATCCAGGTCATAGGCTTTCACCTCGCCCTTCATTCGGGATAGTATGAAATAATAAGGTTTTGAAAATAATTTTGAAAGCAATTTCACGCTATCTTAATCCAGGACATAAGCAGAGCTTCGCCTTTCATTCGGGATAGTATGAAAAAAATAAAGGTGAATAAAACTGAAATTAAAACAGTAAAATACTTAGAATTGAATTTGAAAGAGTGTATTTTATAAAGTCCAAAAAATATTACAACTTTCTAAAAAGCTGAAAAGAAAGCTAAAATATTACAACTTATAGAACTTTTGAATACTTGAAAGCTACTACCAGATCCTTATCAGAGAGCTGGGGAGTCCTAACAGTTCTTAAGAAAGCTGCTGGTGTTTGAATAATTCTACTCACCCCTGCCCCTCTTTTTCTAGGAAAAAAATAAATGCATTTGAAAAAGCACTTTTGGAAAAGTTGCCAAACAGCTTATGGAAAAGTGCCAAACACGTTTTTGCAAAAACTAAAAATCTGCTTATAGGACAGCTTGACACGTGGCGGTTTGGATATGGATGGAGCTGACATGGCTGGCTGGATAAGAACTGCATCTGCTGATGGAAAAGCAGCTGATGGATAAGCTTGGCAGCTGGCTGATTGAAAAGCTGCTGATGGAAAAGCTGGCGGGTTGGCGGGTGAACAGGTTGAGCTGGCGGGTTGCAGGTTGACGGGTTGCGGTTAAATTTGCGCAAAAATGCAACGCCTGGACTTGAACCACGAACCTGTTGAAAATCAACAGAACTCCCACTCCACTAGGCCAATTGATCTTCTATATTTGAAACCTGCATATAATATATTTATAATATAATAAATAAAGATTTTATTATACTATAATTCTTACAATTTTATATTATTTTAAAATATAATTATATTATTTACAAGATAATAAAAAATATTGTTTTAATAATATTTTACATTCGTAATAAAATTTGATTTAAAAGATAATATACATAATATTACTGGCCGTCCAAACCGGTCAGATCGTGAGCATTACCACAAAACAAAATATAGTAGATTAAAGTGATGGTTAAAATTGACAAACAAACTAATTGAAGAATAAAACTAAAACAAACCGTTTATTTAAGTTTTTACATGAAGTATTACAACCTTAAATTAGAATTGATATTAAAACATAGACCAAAACATGTATAAATAATCACTCATCAAATACCCCCATACATAGATTTTGTTATTCCAGAGCAAATATAGAGTTGAGTAAGTTATAAAATTTTCTATTTACTCTCAATTTAATTCTTCAAGATAAAACAGGTATAAACATCTGTTGAATAAATAGTTAAATGCTTCCGTATATATATATATCATTGATATCAGAGTTAAAATTTATAGCCATAAAAAGTTTTTGAAAATAAATAGTAAGCACATATTAAAATCAGATATAACAATGATAGAGTGGCTTTATGACTACTATATCTTGAATTAGATGTGTTGAAAAATTACAACCTATTAATTATGCTCTCTCAAAATTTTAAGAAAAATTAATTCAATTTTGTAGTGGTTTTATGGGATATCAACTTGGTGGTTTTGCCCATGTAGGAGGTGATGAATTTTATCCTCTCACCTTTTTTCATATTCATGCATTGTTACAACTATTTTAGGAAAATATTTTCCAAAATAGCAAAAAAAACTTTACAGAAATGAACTTTGAATTAATCCAATGCATATGTTTAGGAGCACATACTCCATTTCATATGATCTTTTAATATTTATTGGATTCCTATGTTTACAGAATTTTTTTTTATTCCCATGGACATATGATCTTTTCTTTTCTAGGAGCACATACTCCTAGATGCTTGCATGCGTAAAGAAACATGCCAAGTGAAATAGTAGGTAGGGGTTGTAAAAATAATTTTGATAAAAGATTTTGAGAGCAATGGTAATAGCTTGATATTTTTTTATATTTTAACAAGATTGAAGTAATGATAATTATAGTCTAAAATTGTTTGGTGAACATAATATGATAGCTTCTATTGTATATATATGTATTTCTTTTGATATATTAAAGCAGGCTTGCTAAAAAACTAACTCCGATTGTAATGAAATTTTACAAGGTAGGTTTTACAAGTTTATTCCAGATATTTATATCTATCTAGTTATGAGAAGGAGTAGTAAATTTGAAAATTGAATAAGTTGCATTTTTATCAACTCAGATTTTTGGAATATATTTACATAGTATGGTTTTGAAAATTTTGACTTGTTTTGGATGAGTAATAAAATAAACAATGTTTTTATTTTAAAAGGAAAGATATAACATAAAAGTGATAAAAAATTGCAGCTAAAAGCACCCCCATACTTATGTTAGGCATATGTATGAAGTGAAAAATATGTACAGAATATACAAAAACATAAAAGATGGAAATATACAAGTGAATTTATATTTCAAGGTTATGGAGTAGTGTTAGGGTTTCAGGTTCTTTTTGAAAAGGGTCCCCAGTAAAATATAGTTTTAAACGGTGCCCGTTTACTTTGAAAGTTCCTAGTTCAGGGTTACAAATAAGAACGGTCCCATATGGCCAGATTTGTTTAACAGTATAGGGTCCGGTCCATCGGGATTTTAATTTTCTTGGAAATAATTTAAGGCGTGAGTTATATAGTAGGACAAGATCACCTGGTGAAAAAGATTTTGGCAATTTAATTTTCCTATCATGATAAAACTTAGATCGCTCTTTATAAAATTTATTATTTTCATAGGCGTTTGCACGACATTCCTCAAGTTCATTGAGTTGAAATTTACGTTGTTCGGCGGCTAAGTTTGTATCTAAGTTAAGAAATTTTAGCGCCCAGTATGCGCGATGTTCTAATTCTACAAGTAGGTGGCATGCCTTTCCATATACTAAACGATAAGGTGTACAACCGATCGCAGTTTTGAATGTTGTACGGTAGGCCCAAAGTGCATCATCTAATTTGAGGGACCAATCTTTTCGATTGGTATATACAGTCTTTTCTAATATGCGTTTTAGTTCTCTATTGAATACCTCCACTTGGCCGCTTGTTTGGGGGTGATAAGCGGTAGCAAGTTTATGAGTAACTCCATATTTGGCTAACACTTTATCCATCTGGGTGTTACAAAAATGAGTACCTCGATCGCTAACTATAGCCCTAGGCGTGCCAAAACGTGAAAATAAGGTTTTCAGATATTTAACGACGACTCTCGTGTCAGCAGTGGGAAAAGCTTGCGCTTCAGCCCATCGTGAAACGTAATCGACCGCTACTAAGATATACCGATTTTTAAAAGAAGGAGGTAAAGGGCCTACAAAATCTATGCCCCACAGATCAAAAATTTCACATTCTAAGTAAAAGTTTTGGGGCATTTCGTCCCGACGGGAAATGTTACATGACTGTTGGCAGCGGTTGCAAACGCTTACCAATTTTTGAGCGTCCTTGAATAAAGTAGGCCAAAAGAATCCTGCTTCAAGGGCTTTACGTGCAGTCTGGTTGGATTGCTAATGTCCGCCGGATGGTCCTTCATGGCAGTTACGTAGTACTTTTAGTCCTTCCTTGTTCGAAATACATCTTCTAATTACTTGGTCGGCACAGACTCGGAATAAATACGGGTCTTCCCAAATGTAGTTTTTCAAGTCAGAAAAGAATTTCCTCTTTTCTTGAAGTGAAAAAGTTTTTGGAAGGACTCGGGCTACTAAATAGTTAGCCAAGTCTGCGAACCAAGGAATAGAAGAGTTTGTTACCTTTTCGAGGGTGAGGAGACTTTCTTCAGGGAATTTATCTTCGATGTCGGCTTCCACGAGTGTATCTATTGCAGCATTCTCTAGTCGAGAAAGATGATCGGCTGCCAAATTCTCTGCGCCTTACTTATCTCAGATCTCTAAATCAAATTCTTGTAATAAGAGAATCCAACGTAATAAACGGGGTTTTGCATCTGCCTTAGTTAGTAAATATTTTAAAATAGAATGATCCGTAAAAACTATAACTTTCGATAGCATTATATAAGATCTAAACTTATCAAATGCAAATACAATTGCCAGTAGTTCCTTTTCCGTGGTCGTGTAATTGGTTTGTGTGGATGTGAGAGTTTTACTTGCATAATAGATAGGATGAAAATATTTGTCTACTCGTTGTCCTAAGACAGCTCCTACCGCATAATCACTCGCATCACACATGATCTTAAAAGGAAAGGACCAGTCTGGGGCTACTAAAATAGGAGAGTTGATAAGTTTGACTTTAATAATATTGAATGCTACTAAGCATTCACTATCGAATATAAATGAGGCTTCTTTTTCTAATAAATGTGTTAACGGTTTTGTTATTTTAGAGAAATTTTGAATAAACCGTCTATAGAAACCTGCATGGCCTAAGAAACTTCGAATAGATTTTACATTTGCTGGAGGAGGAAGTTTTTCAATTATTTCTATTTTGGCCTTATCGACCTCGATTCCCTGGGAAGAAATTTTATGACCGAGAAGTAAACCTTCACGGACCATAAAGTGGCATTTCTCCCAGTTCAACACTAAATTCGTGTCTTCACAACGTTGAAGAACACGAGCGACGTTATCTAAACACGTATGGAATGAGTCTGCAAATATGGAGAAATCATCCATAAATACTTCCATAACGTCCTCTACTAACTTGCCAAAAATAGCTAGGATACATCTTTGAAATGTAGCTGGCGCATTACAAAGTCCAAACGGCATTCGCCTATAGGCGAAAGTACCAAAGGGGCAAGTGAACGTAGTTTTCTCTTGGTCTTCAGGGCTATAGGAATTTGTAAATACCCTGAATAACCATCGAGAAAACAATAATATGAGTGACCCGAGAGTCGCTCTAATATTTGTTCAATAAACTGTAGTGGAAAGTGATCTTTACGGGTGACATCATTTAATTTTCGATATTCGATGCACATCCTCCAACCCGTAACAGTACGTGTTGGAATTAGTTCATTATTAGTGTTTGGCACTACCGTTATATCGCCCTTCTTAGGGACGACTTGTACGGGACTAACCCATGTGCTATCTGAGATTGGATAAATAATTCATACGTCTAATAATTTCATTACTTCAGCTTTTATGACATCCTTCATATTAGGATTTAAACGTCATTGGGGCTGGATAGATTTACGAGGGTTATCTTCCAAAAATATTTTATGCGTACAAAAAGATGGGTTGAGTTCTTGGATATCAGAAATTTGTCATGCTAATGCATGGCGATGTTGTTTTAACACTTCTATTAATTCAGACGTTTTTTTATCATTTAATTCGGCAGAAATGATAACAGGGAGTTTAGATTCGGCTTCAAGGAAAACATATTTTAAATGTGCGGGAAGTGTTTTCAGCTCGAGGGTTGGTGGTTTTTCATACGAAGTTGGGGTTTTTAGAGTTGTAGAAGTTAAGGATATAAAAGGTTCTAAAGGGTCATCGGTAGGCATTTCTTGTGAAAGGAGTAAGTCTGCCAAGTCCGATTCTTCTACAGTTATTGAAAGTAAATCAGAATAGGTAAAACCATTTTCGTCAAAAGAGGCTTCCGCAAGATAGCAGGAATCGTCGTTTATTAAAGAATTTTTCATAGAGGGATCTATATCGATAGTAACCTCGTCATCTCCTACTCGTAAGAGAAGTATACCGTTACTTACGTCTATTATCGCGCGAGAGGTTGCGAGAAAAGGACGACCGAGAATTATGGGAACATCGGCGTCTTCCTCTATGTCAAGTATAACAAAGTCTACCGGGAAGATAAACTTGTCTATTTTGACCAGAACATCCTCTACTATCCCTATTAGATATTTAATAGAACGATCTGCTAACTGGATGCTCATTTTTGTTGGGCTGGGGTTACCTAATCCTAGTTTTTGAAAGAGCGAGTAGGGCATTAAATTTATGCTAACACCTAAATCTGCTAACGCATCTTTTATTAATAGATTACCGAAGAGACACGAGATGGAAAATCGTCCCGGATCGTTTAATTTTGGGGGTAATTTATGTAATAAAACGGCTAAACATTCGGCGTTAAGGAAAACTCTCGAAATATCTTCGAGTTTCTTTTTATTTGAAAGTAACGCTTTTAAATATTTTGCGTATTTAGGCATCTGTGCAATTGCCTCGCAGAAAGGTATATTGATTTGAATTTGTTTTAGCATTTTTAGAAAGTTTTTATATTGTTCAACTTCTCGTTCTTCTTTTAATTTAGATAGATAAGGTAAAACAACATGTGGGGAAGAAATTCGCGGGGGTTGAGGAGGCCGAGAAGTAACAGGAAGTGGTGTAGGAAGGCTAACCTTAACTTCTTTTTCTACCCTAACGGGTGGTGGTAGCTCCCTGCCACTTCGTAGTTTAACGGCTTGTAAATTTGATGGGTTACTGGAATGGCCAGTATCCCGCGGATTTGGTTCCATATTTCCTGGCAAATTACTAGGTTGGTATTCCGATAGCATTTTTGAAATTTGTCCAATTTGTGTTTCTAAGTTTTTAATTGATCCGGTAAGGTTCCGGATATTGGACTCATTAATACTGACATATTTCGTAAATATGTCTTTTATCGGGGTTGGCCTAAATTGGTGCGGTTGTGGTGGTGGTATTTGTGGTTGTGGGGGTTGCGGTGCAAATCCACTTGGATTTGCAATCGGAGGGCATTGAGCATTATTGGGGTTGCTCCATGAAAAATTAGGCTGGTTCCTATATCCTGGATTATAAGAATTATTATTATTATTATTTGGATTATTGGAAGGTCTATATGAGTTCCCCATATAGTCGACTTCTTCATTATTATTAGTTGAATTAGGCGGATTCCAAGATGTAGAGGCAGAGGAAGCAGATATTCCTGCCAATTGTTTAGTTAAATTTTCTACTTGGAGTGCTAAAGTAGAAGAAGTGTCGAGCTCATAAATCCCAGCTTGTTTAGGGCGTGACCTTGGCACGTTCCACTGGTACGCGTTCATGGCCATCTCCTCAAAGAGTGTTTGAGCGGCCTCGGGGGTTTTGTTATTGAGCGTGCCCCCAGCGGCAGCATCAATGGCTTGCCTGGTTTGAATATTCAAACCATTATAAAATATTTGTACCTGGAGCCAAGTTGGCAGTGCGTGATGTGGACACCGACGTAGATATTCCTTAAAATGTTCCGAAGTCTCATAAAGAGAGTCGGACTCGCCTTGCACAAAGGAAGAAATATCCGCACGCAGACGTGCGATTTTTGCAAGTGGAAAATACTTTGTAAAGAATTTTTCGGTCATTTCAGCCCAAGTGGTAATAGATCCTCTGGGGAGAGAACCTAGCCAGTGTTTGGCTTTTGTTCGTAGCGAAAAAGGAAATAAGCGAAGACGGATGACATCATCAGTGACGCCATTTATCTTAAATGTGTCGCATATTTCTAAGAAGTTGGACAAGTGTGTGTTTGGATCTTCATCGGGCAATCCATCAAATTGAACATAATTTTGAATCATTTGGATTATACTCGATTTAATCTCGAAGTTATTATTAGCAATTGTTGGACGAACGATACTAGACCCGGTGTCATCTAAATTGGGTCGTGCATAATAAGACATGGTCCTTTGGGGGACCATCTCTGGCATTTGTTGTACTGCTGCAATTTCTTGTACGTGTACGGTGCCTACGGACTCTTCCAGATTTAATACAAGCTCTTGATTCAGAGATTGGAGACGCTTGCGAAAGGTGCGATCAATTTCAGGATCAAGTTCAAGAGTTAAATCCGATGGAGTTCTGCGGGTCATACACTAAAAAAGGCTTTTTGAGCAAAACAAAAAAAAACTTAAAAAGCAGGTTTTATATAAACACGGGTTTTATATAAACTAGTTTTTAAAATATATTTAAACATACAAATACAAACACACGAAAAGACTTAAAACGGAAAATAACTAAAAACAGGTTTTTTATATAAAACAGGTTTTCTATAAAAAGTGGTTTTATAATAAAAAGCAGTTTTTATTATAAACTAGTTATTTTAAAAAGAAAAGTTTTATATAAAATACGTTAAAATAGTAGGTTAAGTTTTTTTTTTAGAATTCGTTAGTGGTTAATAAACTTGTTAATAAAAAGTTAGGTTTTATAAAAATAAATTTTTAAATTCAGAGAATTTTATGTTTGTTTTATTTTTATAAAAACTAAGGTTTTTAAGTAACAAGAAAAAAAAAGAAAAATTAATAGCGTTCTTTTATTTTCAAATATTAACACATATAAACTAATCCCCGGCAATGGCGCCAAAAAGATTGATAAGTAAAGTTTGTTTTAAAGAAGTTAGATTTGGTTTTATATAATCTTTTACGTATATAAGTCTATCTATTTTTTTACTTATATCATGTGGATTAAGGCAAGAGTACCTATCGCATAGGAGTATATTATTTTGTAAAAAATATCAAGGTCGTATTTTTCCTGGTCGATGTTAATTATTTAACTTTTTAGAACAGACTATTATTTTATCGAACGAACGGAGTGGAGTGTATATAAAAAAAAACAAAAGAAAAAAAAATTATATATACGTGATTTTATTAAGATAGGGACTTAGAAGGTAGTCCTCGATTTCAGAATTACTTTGAGAGAATATTAATTCACCTATTAAAGAACAACTTTATTCCTTAATTACCTAACTTATCGAGAGGGTCCCTTTGGTAGCATCACTGACTCTAAAGTACGACCGGGGAGGCTTGCGTTTAAAACGGTTTGACGTAAATGTAGTGTCTCTTCACCTGGTATATGATCAATTAACAGAAAACCCTAGTTAGGATAACTAGAAAGTAGAGTTGAAATAGTTGAAAATAATATCCAGCCCAGAGCTCATCTTGACCAAGTGCTAAGGGTTCTTAGCCTCTTCTCAGGATGGGGGAGGTATAAAGTTCAGAAAATAATATCTACCTATCTATCTTAATCTAGGACTTAAGCTTTCGCTTTGCCTTTCATTCGGGATAGAGTAGTAAAATCTAAAATTTTGTAGAGCTTTCGCACTATCTTAATCCAGGTCATAGGCTTTCACCTCGCTCTTCATTCGGGATAGTATGAAATAATAAGGTTTTGAAAATAATTTTGAAAACAGTTTCACGCTATCTTAATCCAGGACATAAGCCGAGCTTCGCCTTTCATTCGGAATAGTATGAAAAAAATAAAGGTGAGTAAAACTGAAAATAAAACAGTAAAATACTCAGAATTGAATTTGAAAGAGTCTATTTTATAAAGTCCAAAAAATATTACAACTTTCTAAAAGGCTGAAAAGAAAGCTAAAATATTACAACTTACAGAACTTTTGAATACTTGAAAGCTACTAGCAGTTCCTTGTCAGAGAGCTGGGGAGTCCTAACAGTTCTTAAGAAAGCTGCTGGTGTTCGAATAATTCTACTCAGCCATGCCCATCTATTTATAGGGAAAAAATAAATGCTTTTGGAAAAGCACTTTTGGAAAAACACTTTTGGAAAAGTTGACAAACAGATTATGGAAAAGTGACAAACAGTTTTTGCAAAAGCTGAAAATCTTCTTATAGGACAGCTTGACACATGGCGGTTTGGATATGGATGGAGCTGACTTGGCTGGCTGGATAAGAACTGCATCTGCTGATGGAAAAGCAGCTGATGGATAAGCTTGACAGCTGGTTGATTGAAAAGCTGGTGATAGAAAAGCTGGCGGGTTGGCGGGTTAACAGGTTGAGCTGGCGGGTTGCAGGGTGACGGGTTACGGTTAAATTGGCGCAAAATTGCAACGCCTGGACTTGAAACCACAAACTGTTGAAAATCAACAGAAATCCCACTCCACTAGGCCAATTGATCTTTGATGTTTGAAACCTGCATATAATATATTTATAATATATAAAAAACAGATTTTATTATACTATAATTCTTACAATCTTATATTATTTTAAAATATAATTATATTATTTACAAGATAATAAAAAATATTGTTTTAATAATATTTTATATTCGTAATAAAATTTGATTTAAAAGATAATATACATAATATTACTGGTCGTCCAAACCGGTCGGATCGTGAACATTAGCACAAAACATAATATAGTAGATTAAAGTGATGGTTAAAATTGACAAACAAACTAATTGAAGAATAAAACTAAAAACAAACTGTTTATTTAAGTTTTTACATGAAGTATTACAACCTTAAATTAGAATTGATATTAAAACATAAACCAAAACATGTATAAATAATCACTCATCATCAAGAGAAGCAGCTGAACAGAAAGCAACAACTCTAGTGAAAAAGGATCACAGTATAGCCTTCAAGGCATCTGAGGAAAGTGAGACCTCAACATCCAATGAAGAACTCATGAGCCTCTTTGCAAAAATATTTTATAAGATGGCTAGAAAGGATTTCAGAAGAAAATCATCCAAGCATGATGATAAGCCCAGATTTGACAAGACACCAACCAAGGAGGTTGTATGCTTTGGATGCAGAAAGCCTGGACATTACATCTCAGAATGTCCAGAAATCCAGAAGAAGGAGAAAAGCAGAGAAAAAGACTCTAGAAGAAAACACAGCAACAGACCCTCCTCCAGCAAGTACAAAAATAAAGACAAGGGCTTTGTTGCTGAAACATGGAGTGATACTGAAGAAGAATCATCCTCTTCCAGTTCAAGTGAAGAAGAGGAAGAAGCACGATCCAAGGAGGTTTACCTTATGGCAATTGATGCCTCCAGGAGCTGTTCAGGATCAGAAGGAGAATCTGAAGATGAGGCAGCCTCAGACTCAGAGGCAGATCAGGTTCTTTCAAGCTTTGATTTTAATTATGCTTTATTTAAAATTGAATTCAAAACTATGTGTTTAAATTTAATTAATTCAGAGAAAGAAATAAAAACCCTTAGAGAAAGACTAGGAAATCTTGAATCTGTTAACTCAGAAAATATTAAACTAATAGATCAACTAACTATAGCAAATGAATAGATAATTAAATTAAAATCTGATTTATATGATGCCAAACAACTTGAGCAATCTCTCAATGGAAGAAGACTTAAGCTGATGGACATAACAAACACAGTAAATGCCAGATTAAATGGCAAGCTGGGCTTGGGTGCTTCATCAAGTTTGTCCTCCATAATTAAGAAAAATATTCGTACAACCCCCATTAAATTTGTTTCTGCCAAGGGAAAAGAAAAGATAATGAACAAACCAATGTCTGCAAACAATCCAAAACCCAGTGATAAGAGAAATAAAAATCAGAAAACAATTGATAAAAACAAGGTTCAGCAGCATTCGTCGAACTCAGATCGACGAAATGTGGCCAGTTCGTCGAACCCAGATCGACGAACGCTGAACGCAAACTTCAGTTATAACAATTCATCTAACTGCGATCGACGAACTTTGTATGATTCGTCGAGCAGAGGTCGACAAACATGTGGCACAGAAAATGACTACTGTCATTCTCTGAGCAGAGGTCGACTATCTCAGCCCTATTCGTCGAACTCTGGTCGACGAACATACAAGAATTCGTTGAACCTAGAAGGACCAAACATAAATCATTTCTCTTACAAAAATTCTAGGCCAACTAATAAATCATTCAATCCAGTAACTGATTGAGTTATTCCACATAGGAGATATCACCCCTTAGGTTATAAATCCCATCCTAATTAGTCAGTTATATCCAGTTTTTCATTTCAACCAAATAAAGGACCCAAGGTAACCTGGGTCAAGAACAATTGAGTTTTGTTTTTCATTACAGGTACAGGTGAAGAGCTGCCTAAGGGTGAGTCAGATCTGGTACTTGGACAGTGGTTGCTCCAAGCATATGACAGGCAGCAAGGCCAATCTATCCAATTACAAGTCCAAGCTAGGACCAAAGGTGATTTTTGGTGATTCAAATAGTGGCCAGTCTGAAGGATATGGAACAGTAAAGATTGCAACAGTTACCTTCAAGAGAGTAACATATGTAAGAGGACTCAAACATAACCTAATATCCATAAGCTAATTATATGATGAAGGTTATCAGGTACACTTTAACTCTACCTCCTGTTCTATTATTGATAATGAAAACAAAATTGTTTTAATTGGAATTAGACAAGGTAACATATATCTAGTAGAGTTTATTTCTGCCAAAATTGATGTTTGTTTACTCAATATCACTAGTAACCAAAATGAGTTGTGGCATAAAAGATTAGGTCATGTAAACCTTAAGAATAAAGCTAGGTTATCTAAAGACAACCTTGTTAGAGGCTTACCTTCTGGCCCCTAAAAGAAGGAAAACCTTTGCAGGGCTTGTCAATTAGGCAAGCAAACTAAAACTAGTTTCAAATCCATTAATAAAAGTGATTCACCTAGGATTTTGTATTTGCTTCAGGTGGATCTATTTGGACCCATTGCTGTATAAAGCATAGGAGGGAAGTCTTACACTTTAGTGATTGTTGATGACTTCTCTAGATTCAGTTGGATGGCCTTTTTGAGAGCTAAGTCAGATACATTCAAGGTTCTTACAGATTTTCTTAGGACCATACATATTGAGTTCTCTACTCATGTTGCATTGATCAGAAGTGATCATGGCACAGAGTTTGAGTCTCTTCTTATGCATGAGTTCTGTGAGAAGGAATGTATCATGCAGTGCTTCTCAGCTCCTAGAACTCCACAACAAAATGGGGTAGCTGAAAGGAAAAATAGGACACTCATTGAATCTGCATGCACATTATTGGCAAATGCTTATATGCCTCTATCCTTTTGGGCAGAAGCAATAAACACTGCTAACTATGTCCTGAATAGAAGCCTCAAACATAAGCTGAAAAATAAGACCCCCTATGAATTACTTAAAGGGAAGAAACCTAAAATCACATATTTTAAAGTTTTTGGTCGTATATGCTATATTCACACAAACAATAAAAGATACATTAGAAAGTTTGAGGCTAAGGCTGAAAAATGGATTTTTCTAGGATACTCCAAAGTAAGCAAGGCCTATATGGTTTTTAATAAATTCACTCTTAAAATTGAAGAGTCAGTCCATGTAACTTTTGATGAAGCTAACATGTCTTATAAGGAGAAAGAGATTTCTACCAATAGCTCTTTACAGGTTCCACAACTTGTGAGTCTATGGATGGACTAAACCTTACCCAAGAGGTGTCAACCTATCCTTCTCCACAGGTTGCTGAAGATAGTGAAGAAGAGATTTAAGTGGAAGTGGCTGAACTTCCCTCAACAGTTAATAACATTCCTCAAGAGGAATTAATTACAGAAGCTGTTGCTGAACAAACTCCACCAACTGATCTTGTCATACTTAGAGATCACCCCAGATCTCAAGTGATTGGAGACATTTCAGCAGGTGTATAGACAAGGCATCAACTCAACCAAGACTTGATGCATGCCTATTTTATCTCTCAGATTGAACCTCTCACCATCCATGAAGCTGAGCAAGATCCCCACTGGATCATTGCAATGCAAGAGGAACTAAATTAATTTGAGAGATGTAGAGTTTGGGATTTGGTTCCAAGACCTCATAACTACCCAGTTATTAGAACCAAATGGGTCTATAGAAACAAGCTAGATGCTCAAGGGAACATTGTGAGAAACAAGGCTAGGCTTGTTGCTCAAGGTTACAGGCAAGAGGAAGGAATTGACTATGACCAAACCTTTGCCCCTGTTGCAAGGTTAGAGGCCATAAGAATATTCCTTGCCTATGCAGCTCACAGGAGATTCAAAGTTTTCCAAATGGATGTCAAGAGTGCATTTTTGAATGGAGTGCTTCAAGAAGAGGTTTATGTGGAACAACATTCAGGTTTTATCTCTCTAACTCAACCCTCTTTTATATTTAAATTGCATAAAGCTCTCTATGGTTTAAAGCAAGCTTCAAGAGCTTGGTATGAGACCTTATCAAGCTTTTTTTACAGCATAAATTTACAAGAGGAACCATAGATAAAACTCTTTTCACTAGACGTCATAAGGACCAAATATTGTTAGTACAAATATATGTGGATGACATCATCTTTGGGTCTGCTGATCCCAAATTATGCAAGAGATTTGCCGACCTCATGCATTCCAAATTTGAGATGAGTAGCATGGGTGAGCTTTCCTACTTCCTTGATCTCCAAGTGAAGCACCTCCCTGATGGTATCTTCCTCTCCCAAGCTAAGTATGTTAAAGAGCTTATTAATAAGTTTGGGATGGGTGATGCTTCAGGAATGAAAATACCTATGGCTACCAATGCTGTTGTGGATTCTGATGCAGCAGGGAAACCTGTAGATCAGAACCATTATAGGGCAATTGTTGGATCCCTATTATACCTAATAGCTAGCAAGCCTGATATCATGTTTGTCACATGCCTTTATGCTAGGTTCCAAGTGAACCCTAAAGAATCTAACCTAATTTTCTTAAAAAGAATTTTGAGATATATAAAGAGTTATCCTAATCTAGGACTCTGGTATCCTGTAGAGTCAGAGTTTGAGTTAACTGGATACTCAGATGCTGATTATGCTGGATTTAGAGCGGACAGGAAGAGTACCTCTGGAACTTGCCAGTTCCTGGGTAGGAGACTAGTCTTCTGGTTTTGTAAAAAGCAAACATATATGTCTACATCAGCTGCAGAAGCAGAATACATGGCAGCTGGCAGCTGCTGTTCACAAATGTTATGGATACAAAACCAACTCCTATACTATGGTGTCAACTTAAATAATTCAACATTATTTTGTGATAATACCAGTGCCATTGCTATAGCATAGAATCCAGTTCACCATAGTAGGACTAAACATATTGATATAAGACATCATTTTATTAGAGATAATGTGGACAAAAAGAAAATTAACCTAATCCATATTCCTACTGATTTACAGAGAGCAGACATTTTCACCAAACCCTTGGATGAGAAAAATCATCTGTTCTTTATAAATCAACTGGGAATGATCAATGGAGAAGAGTTAAATTAATTTCTGTCTACATTCGACGAATTTTCCAGAGTTCGTCGAACGGAGTTCGACGAATTAGGGAACGTTTGAGAGATGCTCGTCGAACGGAGATCGATGAATTCTCTGTGTGGGGACAATTTTCGTCGATCGAAGAACGACGAACTTTGCTTCAAAAGATATTTCGTCAAACTGAGTTCGACGAACTATTTTCGTTTCTTCTGATGAGATCGACGAATTATTTGTCTATAATTTATTTCGTCGACCTCAGTTCGAAGAACTGTTTCTTTTTCATGGAACGGAGATTGTCGATTCATATTCTGGAAAACTTATATCTAGGTTTTCTTCGACCTCCATCCCGCGCTTTCTGTTCTCTTGCACTTGATCGCCGTTTTCTCTGTCTCTCTTGCAGGTCATCAATGGCGATTCCAGTGAGCACCTTGGCTGCTATGAAATCCGACACCGGTTTTGACATGGATTTTGATTCATTCCGTCATTCTGACCCAATATTTCTCTACATTCTGGAACTACTAGAATAACTTGGTCTCAAGGATTTTATGACCAGAAGGATTAAACTGCATGCAACTGAAATTAGAGAATGGGTATACACTTCTTATGTTTTTAGGAAAATGTCTTGACAGGAAATATCAGGAGTAATGCTGTTTCTTTATCTCCCGCTGTTCTTTCTGAAATTTTTGAGTTGGTAAATGGAGAAGACGATCTGGATGTTGATTCTGATGAGTTTAGTGCAATGCTGAATCTGATGGGGTTTACTGGGAGTAACCCTAACAAGTTGTTAAAGAAACAACTCTCTGCCGCCTACCAATTCTTGGCGGACATTGTGGGAAAAGTGCTGATGGGCAAGCACTCCGCGCATGATTACATCACAAGATACCAATTCCTTGTTATATGTGCAGTGGTCAACAAGAGACATGTCGATTGGGGAAAGATCTTCTTTGATTTGATAAAGAAGAAGAACAGTAAGAAAGAGGTCTGCTTCAGAAGAATCTTGGGGATTTTTCTTCAAGAAAAAGCTTGTGAATTCATGGTTTCCCCGACCATCTTCATCAATGCCAGCAAGCGCCTCACATGCGCTTTGTTTGGCAGATGGGAGAGGATTATCTCCAAGCCATCCAAGGCTTCCTCCTCTTCCATCCCAGCTTCTGAGAGCATCAGGGCTGTGAAGGCCACTCCCCACCCTGCAGAAGAGGCAATTCCATCTCCACCATCTCTTCCAGCACCCCTTCCAGCAAAACAACTCCCTTCCTCTCCCATTCCTTCTTCAACACTTCAATCTCCACAACATACTTCTGTGCCTACTCCATCTCCATCTTCACCACTTGACATTACTAACATTCCAACACCCCCTGCTTCACCTCATGACACATCTATTCCTACACCACCACAGTCTCCACTTCCCCCACATTTATCCTCCATCCCATCTTACACCCTACCCTCAGACACTGCAATGCCAGATGCCACCTTTCCATCTTCATCACAATCCACTCCTTACATACATGCTGTTCCACCCTCCATTCCATCACTACTTGCTCCCTCCTCCACACCAAATGCAACATCCTCTCCCTCTTCCTCATTTGATCCCACTACCATATCCTCCATCCTCACCATCATTACTCCCCTCATCAAATCCCTAATCACAGAGGCCATTACACCTCTTTTGAATTCTGTCAATTCTTTATCTGCCCAAGTGTCTCTTCTCTCTACTGCCCCCTCTTTATTCAGGGGCCTGGATCCAGGTTCTCCTGAACCAAGATAGGGGGAGATGCTCAGTGATGAAGCAGCAGCAGATGCAGATGCAGGAGTAGCAGCAGCAGTTTCAGTAGCAGACAAATCAGCAGTTCCTTCTACAGCAGTTTCAGATGCAGATGCAAAAATTTTGCCAGAATATGATTCTGAGTTGATTGAATTGATTCATTTTATGGATACTGACATTGACTTAGATGAGTCAGTACCAGAGCAGATCAAAACTATTGGTGATTTCCATTTAAATCCCACAGTTAATTTGACTGTTTTGTTGAGAAATTTTGATACACTTTATGTACAGTTACCCTCTACTAAGGCACAGTTGGCTATTGTTCCTTATACTTCTCCTGCTAGTCCAGTAGTTGCTAAGCAACTCTGTGATAGTTTTGCTATTCCAGCTTTAGCTTCAACCTCTGCAGTTTTTCCATCCTCTCCAGAAGCTATCTCAGCACCTATTTTTGTTATGGATGACTCACCTATGTCTGATCTGGATGAGTTAATTTTGGCTGATATTGAAGAGGAAAATAAGGTAGCAGCTGAAAGCTCTGTCCCAATTACGTCTGCTTCTTGTATAGTTTCTTCCTCAACTACTTTTGAAACTCCAGTTGGTGAAACTTCAACTTCTGCCCCCGTTACAGCAAAGGCTATCATTGATGATAAAGCTTTGAAAGCTCTGGATGCTCTTTATGATAACCCTCAGGGTTCTGGCAGTGAAGATGATGTAGATGATGATGAAGATGATTCTGATGAAGAAGCTTCAAAGAAAAAGAAGAAAATGTTGTCAAAGAAAGGGAAGGCTCGTCCTCCTGCTCCTAAGCCCAATCCCACTACTGACACTCCCTACTACATTCTGCATAATGGTACTCCTTATAAGGGAATGCCTGCATGGATGTGGTTATCTAAGAACCAGTAAAAGGAAAGGAAAAGAAGTAGGAGATATTCTCCTCCACCAGTTCACAGATATAGAAAAGATCCACCACCTCCTCCTCCTCCAGCAGCTGGTGCCACTGGCTCTAGCTCTCAGAGATCTGCCCCCATGCAAACTTATCAGAGACATCTAGGGAGATCCTCTGGAAGCAGTCAGCAAAGTCATCAATCTTCAGGAAATCAACAGCATCAGCAGCAACAACAACAAATATCTGAAGAACTAAAAGCTGACAGTCCTAAAAGACCTTACTCTGCTCCTATTCCATTTGAGGATCCTGAAACAGCCAATACTGCTAAAATGGTCAGGTTCCAGGAACTTATTGGTCTTTCATTGATTAATAAAGATTGTTAAAACTTTCTCAACGTGGTCAACAAGGTAGCCCAAACGCCAAATTAATATCTTCGAAACTACCCAGTTCTGACGTTGAACCAGGGGAAAACCAAGGAACAAAGGTTAATCCCAACAAACAATGGAAGCACAAGCAGATCTTTTATACATTCACTTCTTTACAACACGAGGCATACATATCGAGACATGATTTCGCTAGTATAACAGCTGTAAACAGAAAGCACCAAAACCCAAGCTGGGCGGACAACACCGGAGTCCGCCGAGACCGCCGAGGTCGCCGAAGTCGCCGAGTCCGCTGAGATCGCCCGAACTAAGCTGCAATCCGCCGAATAGCCACGTAGTCCGCCGAAGCCGCGAGGCCGTGCGGACACACCATTATTCATCTCCTGTTGAAGCTGAACTGAGGAACACCCCCTACCCGCCTGAAGCCGGCGGACAGGTTATTGAAGCTGGCAAAGTTGAAACAGAGTTGATAAGCCGCAGAGCAACCTCCTGGTGAATCCGTAGAGACTGCACAACTTCCAAGTACTTGACCGAAGTCAAAGCCAAACTCCTGGCTCCTTGAAGCTACCCGCGCGACCTGCACACAGCAAACCGTCAGCCCTGAATCAATCCGCGCGGACAGACAAACTGATACCGCAGCTCCTTGCCCAACCCAACTTACTGTTCACTCAAGTTACTATAGATGTGCCAGGTGGGTCCTATTTATAGGCGAGGTGAGGAGTGTGGTCACCGCCCTCGAGATAGCGACACCGCCCTAGCCCGCGCGATAGCAAAACACCGTCCGCCGAGTCCGCAAGGACTTAGCCGGATACCAAGGAAAACCGCCAGGAGCAACATTGGCGAACCCTCTCCAGTCCGCCCAAGCTATGCGGACAAGGCATCAGCCCGCAAAGCCTCCAACCACTGCAAGACAGCAATCCTCCTTCAATGGCAGTCCGCACAACCCCGAGGCAGTCCGCAAGACTGACACCTCAATCCGCCACAAGTCCACGACCAAAGGCAGATAGTAACAGTCCGCCCGGTCACAGCGGACTTGGCGGATACGGCGGACACCATGGTCTTGGCACAGAGTGTGACCAAGTCCAAAACCATCGAAGGCCAATGCGAACATGGCGGACTCAAACTCCCGTCCGCCAAACACCGTAGCACAGACCGCCAGTAGTCCGCAGGCTACTCGCACACCTGCCCCATCGCAGCAGCCTCCTCCCGGACTCCAAACAATAGTCCGCCAAAGACCTCCACAGAAAAACACCTACTGTAACACCAGAGCTCGATAAGGCCTCAGCCAAGCTCTAAGCCCAGTCCGCAACAGCCCACACCGCGGACACGCCAGTCCGCAAGCTTCCCGCGGACACGAGCCAAACCGCCAAACAACACAAGCTTGCACCACGGCCACTAAGCAATGCACCAGTACGCAAGCCTCTATCCGCTCATGCCGCTCCTTGGCTAAACCAAAGCCAACATCCTATCCGCAGATCCCAGGCCGCACAGTCCGCGGACATCATGCAAACAACCCGCTCGGAAGACAGCCGGCTTTTCACTAGACCTTCCACCAGGCCGCACATCACAGTCCGCCCAGTCCACCTAGTCCGCCAATGTTGTCCGCCCAGGCCGCCCGGCCTGTCCCGTCAACCACTTCCACTTCACAAATTTCAACACTCCCCCTTGAAGTGGGAAGTGGTGACCAAGCCCAGCAAGCTGCGCAAGTGCTCAAAGGGCCCCTTCGACAGTGGATTCATGAAGATGTCAGAAAGATTATCTTCACTCCGAACATGCCCGACCAGCAGAGACCCCTCCAACACCTTCTCCCTGATGAAGTGGTGATCAATCTCTATATGCTTGGTCCTGGCGTGACACACTGGATTGTTAACCAGTTTGAGAGCACTCTCATTGTCACCCCGGAGTAAAGTAGGCCCTTGCACTTCTTCATGCACATCCTCTATAAGCCTCCTCAACCAAACGGCTTCCCGAGAAGCCAAGGCCGAAGCATTATACTCCGCCTCCGTGGTTGAAATCGACACTGAGTCCTGCTTCTTGCTACACCACGAGATGCTAGCTGAACCGCAAGTGAACACATAACCTGAAGTGGACCTCCGATCATCCGAATCACCGCCATAGTCAGCATCCGTGTACCCGAGCAACGCAAACTCCAAGTCCCTTCTACAGAGGAGTCCCATGCCAAAAGAAGCCTTGACATACTTCATAATACCCTTCGCCGCCACTAGATAAGATTGCCTTGGTTCAGCCATATACCGACTTACTCGGCCAACAACATAAGCAATGTCCGGCCTTGTAATCGTCAGGTAAATCAAACTCCCAACAAGAGCCCTGAACACCAAGGGATCATGAAGAACCCTTCCCTCATCTCGTCGAAGCTTCAGCCCAGGTTCCAGTGGAGTAGAGCACTTCTTCCCTTCGCCCATGCCGAACCGCTTCACAATGCGATCAGCATACCCTTTCTGGCAAATGAGAACCCCGCACTCCTTCCTCTCCACTTCAAGATCGAGAAAGTGATGCAACTCTCCCAAGTCTTTCATCTCGAAGCGTATAGAAAGCTCTGCCCTGAGCCTTGCTACTTCCCCCTCCGAATTCCCTGTGATGATCAAGTCATCCACATACAGCAGTACCAAGACTTGTAGCTCTCCCTTCTTCTTGACGAACAAGCTTGAATCCGAGTTGGAAGCAAGGTATCCACAGAATTGCAAGTACTCTGCAATCTTCCCATACCAAGATCTAGGAGCTTGCTTCAACCCATAGAGAGCTTTCCTGAGTTTGCAGACATAGTCCGGATGCTTTTCAGAGACAAAACCAAGCGGCTGATCCATGAAGATGTCCTTGTCAATCTCTCCGTAACGAAAGGCATTCTTCACATCGAGTTGCCACAACCTCCATCCCTTGCTAGCAGCCAAGGCGATCACCACCCTTACTGAAGTCATCTTCGCAACTGGACTGAATGTCTCCTCATTGGCTTCTCCATACTGCTGTGAGAATCCTCTAGTGACCAGGAGAGCCTTGAACCTATCAATGCTCCCATTAGCCTTCTTCTTCAACTTATACACCCACTTGCAAGTAACCAGAGTAATGCCATCAACCTTGGGCACAAGGTCCCAGGTTTCATTCTTCTTCAGAGCATCAATCTCTTCTTTCATAGCATCTTCCCACTCCTTCACTCCAGTGGCCTCGTTGAAGCTTGCAGGCTCTCGCTCATCCAGAGGACCTGCAAAGAAGTAGGAGACAAAACTCACTACATTCCCATCACAGTACCGAGCCAGTGGCTTAACCACCCTCTTCGATCTCCGAAGGGTCGGCTCCTTGCTCACTGCTTCCGTTGCTTCTTCGGGCTCAACTCCTACCTGGGGCAAGCATTGAGCAGTGCTCCCCCTGCCTCCTGAGCCAGAAGGCTCAGCCTCGGAGTTAGAAGCAACAGGAGCTACTGGTGAAACAGCAAGCTCCTCTTCCAAGCCTTCAGCAGCCACCACCGGTGCTTCATTAACCTTGCTACTTCTGGTTAGCTCCATCGAGCCACCTCCATATGACGTCAGCTCGTCAAAGACAACGTCTCTTGACACCACGAACTTCTTCGTCACAGGGTCCATGCATTTCCATCCCTTCTTCTGCTCATCGTAGCCAACAAAGACAAGTTTCCTTGCCTTCGCATCCAGCTTTGTCCGTGAAGCATCCGGGACATGCACATAGCAAGTTGAAACGAACACTCGAAGGTGTCCAACACTCAGCTTCTCCTTCAGCAACAGCTCAACAGGAGTCTTCATGTTGATAGGGCTGAGTGGCATCCGGTTGATGACGTAAGCAGCACAAGACATCCACTCTGCCCAAAAGGACCTTGGGATATCTTTCGCATGAAGCCAGCATTTGCAGGTCTCCGTCAGATGACGGATCTTCCGCTCCCCTACCCAATTTTGTTGTGGAGTGTGAGCACAAGTAAGCTCTCGTTAGATCCTGTGCTTCCTGCAGAAGTAAGAAAACTTGGAGGAAACAAATTCACCCCCGTTATCAGTTCTAAGCTTCTTAATCCGCAAGCCAAGTCGGCCTTCTACCAACTCCTTAAACTCCACAAACAAACGGAAGGCTTCCGACTTCTCCTTTAAGAAGTACAACCAAGTATACCTTGAGTAGTCATCAACCAAGACAAGCATGTATCTGCTTCCACCAAGGCTGGCAGTAACCGTCGGTCCCATCAAGTCACCATGAATGCACTCCAATGGTTTCTTGCTCCTTGTTTGTGATTTATCAAACGGAAGGCGATGTGCCTTACCGTATTGATAGCCCGCGCAAACATGCCCGTCACCAAAGGAGGACAACTTCGACAACCCCTTCACCAGACTTCTACTCGCCATCGCCTTCAGCTTGTCCATGTCAACAAGCCCCAGCCTCTCATGCCAGATAACAACGCTATCATTGGACCTCATCCTATCAACATAAGAATTGGTGGCAAGAACAAACAAGTTCTTCACCCTCCTCCCTACATGAGCAACATCAGCCTTCACCGCTGATACGTTGCGAAGGAACCTCACGTCTGTTGGCCCAAACAGAACGTGATACCCAGCGTCCACCGCATTGGTCACCGAGAAGAGGTTTTTCTTCATGCCCGGCACGTGATACACACTCCTTAACGTGAGTGGCCCCTGATCACTACCCAAAGACACGACCCCCTCCTTCTCTACTACATAAACAGTATTATCAGCAGTGATAATAGCTTCATTACCTGAGTAAGCCTGCATGGAGATGAACTTCAACTTGTCTCCGGTGAGGTGATGACCACACCCGGAGTCCACGATCCACTCGCCATTGAAGTCCTCAGCAGACAAGGCCCGGACACAAGTGCCCGTCATAAAAGCTCCGCCGCATTCTGCTTCTTCACTTCTCGAGCAAGTTTCCTCCTTTCCCGCAGCATGCCCAGGCTATAGTTTGACCTTGCAGTCCGGCTTGAAGTGCCCTCGCTGATGACACCGGTAGCACTTCAGGTTCTTCTTCCAGTCCTCAGGAGCATTGCTCCTCTCCGGCTGATATGAAGTTGAAGTCTCCTTCTCACCAGCGACCTGCACCTTCTTCTTCCTCTTCCCTTCCCATCCTTTCTTCTTGCCTGAGAAGAGAGCTTCGCTGCCTTCCTGATTCAGGTTCACTTCAGCCATCTGCCTTGCCAAGCTCTCCTGTAATGCAAGCAGATTCTCCAGCTCCAGCAAAGACGGCTGAGTAGCCCACGCTTGAACAGATGTTACAAAGGCCACATACTCCTTCTGCAAGCCGCGGATAATGTGCCTTTTCATCTTCGCCTCAGAGATAGGCTCATCAGGATCCAGTGCCGACAGCTCAGCACACATGCTCTACATCTTTAAGAAGTACTTGGAGATGGAAAGGTCTCCCCGAGTTGCCCTGGCCAACTCATTCTCCAGGAACTAAAGCCGCGCCACATTCTTCCTATTGAACAACTCATCAATGGTTGTCCAAATATCAGCAGCCGACTCACATCCAACGATGAGATCAAACAGTTCCGGAGACACGGCCCTCTTCAGAATGAACTCTGCCTTAGCATTTGTTCTTCTCCAGAGCCTAACCTGCTCAGCAGTACCGAATGAAGCCGTGACTTCCTGCCTGTCGTCACCACCGACGACTTCCCATAGCTCCTCGCCTAGAAGATAACTCTTCATGCACGACTTCCACTTCTTGAAGTTAGTCGGCGTTAAGAGTTAAATACCCAGACCTCTTGCAAAGCTCCCTTCCATTGCAACACCTGTTGGTAACCTTTCAGAAGCTCCGAGCAACAACATAGGTTGATCACCACTCAATCCCTAAGTAACAACACTGGTTGACTACCGCTCACGCAACTGAACCTCCCTCTGATACCATGTTAAAATTTTCTCAACGTGTTCAGCAAGGTAGCCCAAACGCCAAATTAATATCTTCGGAACTACCCAGTTCTCACTTTGAACCAGCGGAAAACCAAGGAACAAAGGTTAATCCCAACAAACAATGGAAGCACAAGCAGATCTTTTATACATTCACTTCTTTACAACACGAGGCATATATAGCGAGACATGATTTCGCTAGTACAATAGCTGTAAACAGAAAACACGAAAACCCAAGCCGGGCGGACAGCACCGGAGTCCGCCGAGACCGCCGAGGTCGCCGAGTCCGCTGAGATTGCCCGAACTAAGATGCAATCCGCCGAATAGCCACGGAGTCCGCCGAAGCCGCGAGGCCGTACGGACACACCATTATTCGTCTCCTGCTGAAGCTGAACTGAGGAACACCCCCTACCCGCCTGAAGCCGGCATACAGGTTATTGAAGCTGGTAAAGTTGAAACAGAGTTGACAAGCCGCAGAGCGACCTCCTGCTGAATCCGCAGAGACCACACAACTTCCAAGTACTTGACTGAAGTCAAAGCCAAACTCCTGGCTCCTTGAAGCTACCCGCGCGACCTGCACACAGCAAACCGTCAGCCCTGAATCAATCCGCACGGACAGACAAACTGAGACCTCAGCTCCTTGCCCAACCCAACTTACTGTTCACTCAAGTTACTGTAGATGTGCCAGGGGGTCCTATTTATAGGCGAGGTGAGGAGTGTGGTCACCGCCCTCGAGATAGCGACACCGCCCTAGCCCGCGCGATAGCAAAACACCGTCCGCCGAGTCCGCAAGGACTTAGCCGGATACCAAGGAAAACCGTCAGGAGCAAGGAAACATTGGCGAACCCTCTCCAGTTCGCCCAAGCTATGCGGACAAGGCATCAGCCCGCAAAGCCTCCAACCACTGCAGGACAGCAATCCCCCTTCAATGGCAGTCCGCACAACCCCGAGGCAGTCCGCAAGACTGACCCCTCAATCTGCCACAAGTCCATGACCAAAGGCAGATAACAACAATCCGCCAGGTCACAGCGGACTTGGCGGATATGGCGGACACCATGGTCTTGGCACAGAGTGTGACCAAGTCCAAAACCATCGAAGGCCAATGCGAGCATGGCGGACTCAAACTCCCGTCCGCCAAACACCATAGCACAGACCGCCAGCAGTCCACAGGCTACTCGCACACCTGCCCCATCTCAACAGCCTCCTCCAGGACTCCAAACAACAGTATGCCAAAGACCTCCACAGCAAAACACCTGCTGTAACACCAGAGCTCGACAAGGCCTCAGCCAAGCTCTAAGCCCAGTCCGCAACAGCCCACACCGCGGACATGCCAGTCCGCAAGCTTCCCGCGGACACGAGCCAAACCGCCAAATAGCACAAGCTTGCACCATGGCCACTGAGCAATGCACCAGTCCGCAAGCCTCTATCCGCTCAGGCCGCTCCTTGGCTAAACCAAAGCCAACGTCCTATCCGCAGATCCCAGGCCGCACAGTCTGCGGACTTCATGAAAACAACCCACTCAGAAGACAGACGGCTTTTCACTAGACCGTCCACCAGACCGCACATCACAGTCCGCCCAGTCCGCCTAGTCCGCCAATGCTGTCCGCCCAGGCCACCCGGCCTGTCCCGTCAACCACTTCCACTTCACAAATTTCAACAAAGCTAAAGCTGAAGGTAAAGACATTTCAGGATATTCTACCATGTCTATGTATAGGAAAGAAGAATTAAAAAGGTTTGATAAAGCCAACAAGCTTTTCAATGTTGATGATTATATGAAGCTCCATCCTGAAGCAGTTGTCCCCAGAGCTAAATCACTGAAGATTATTGGGGCAGCTGACATGACAATGACTCAGGCACATGCTCTAGATCCTAACAGAGAAATTATCTTTAAAAAGCCAGGAGAGAAGAAAAAAGAAGACAAGCCTTTGCAGAAAAAGCAGAAGAAGTAATCTTTATCTTGTTTTAATTTCTTTCTGCATTTGTTTTCAAACTATATTATTTGTTTAAACAAAGCCTATGTATATATATATATATGCTGCATGTGTTAGTAATTCTCTGCCAGATATATTTCTTTTCTTGCTTTGTTTATCTGTTTGTTTATGTTTTGAGTCTCCTAGTGACCTCACCCAAATAGGGGGAGATTGTTGGATCCCTAGTTTATTTGGGCTAGGTTCACTAGCTTAGGATGCGACCCAACATGTATAGCCAGGGTCAAATTTGTGTCCTAGAGTCTAGGCCAAGTCCTTAGAGTCAAATTCAATATCTACAACTTTCATGTTGATCACTTTTCCTAAAAATGCATGTACAAAGCGTAATATAGAAATATGCCCAGATTTTGCGCCTTTCAAAAATACGACTTGTACATGCTATTTCAGGAAAAGTGTTCAACACGAAAGTTGTAGATCTCGTCGAGATCTACAACTTTCGTGTTGAACATTTTTCCTGAAATTGCATGTATAAGGCGTATTTCGAAAAGACACAAAAAGTTAGGAGACCATCAGAGATCTCAAGACTATCAGAGATCTCAAGACTTAGAAGATTTCAAGATTAAGTAAAATGAGTTCGACGTTCATCGAACTCAGGTCGACGAAAGGCGTGCTGAGCTCGACGATCTTGAGGTGTTTCTCTGTGCTGAGCTTGACAATCTTTGTTCTCTGTTCGACGAAGACTGAGATACTTCCACAAGCTAAAGTCAGGATAACTCCAGATTTGTCTAAGTCCTACTTCAGGCTTTGGTCGACGAACAAGATTCTGAGCTCGACGAACTTGGACCTCAAGTTCATAACTTCCCAGGTCAACAAAGTCAACTTCTCAGGTCGACGAAGTCAACTTCTCAGGTCGACGAATTCAGTACTCTACTCGACGATTTCTGGTCTACGATTTGAATCCTTCTCAGTCAGAGACTTCTCTAATTCTAAGTCCACAATCATTCTTCGGTTGATGAATTTGGATCTCTATTCGATGAAAAATGAATGACAGTGATGATTATCTGTTCGACGAATTTGTTTGTCTGTTCGACGAATGAAGAATGTCAGTTCGACGACGATTGTAGCAGAATTGACAAGATTCCCTTGAAGACAAATTGCTATTGTCTGGTCGACAAACTCATCAGCTCAGCTCGATGAAATGTGAACTCAGCTCGACGATTCCTGTTCTTCGTTCGACGATTCCAGACTAGGTCTTCTCCAGTTTTTCGTCCCCTTTCTTAGCGATGATTTCTGAGTGATTAATCCTCAATCCTCTCGGAATGTTATCGTTAGAACGAGCATTGATAATGGATTATTACATGCCGTTTTTCCATGGGACAGTTAGGGAATTCATTGATTGTCGCTTCCTTCCCAGGCCGACTGCATTTACTGCTCAAACATTTAAATTTCGAATGTTCCTCAGTCAGTCTGAAGTCAGAAAAGAAAAGAACAAGCAGTACTACAACACAAGCAGTGATACAGACATACAGACAGACATAGCACTGAAGAACAGTCTTACAGAAATCAAAAGTTTTTGTCTGCAATCAGCCTAGGCGAGAGAACATCATCAAGAAGAAGAAGAACATTCAATCTCTATCAAGAGTCTTCTTCCTTCAATTCTCAGGACATCTTCAGAAGGACAACAAAACTCTATCTGTCAAAGAAGTTCCTGAAGCAATATCTGGTCAATGCACTCAAGCTTTTGAAGACCCATCACCCTGAAGCAGTGCTCCAGAATTCCTGATCCATTCAAGATCTCAGGGGGTGCAATCTGCTGAAATCAATCCACAAGTCTTCTCAGTTGTTATTGAGAAAGAGAAGACATCATCACCCCTTTTTCCATCCTCTCTATAGGGTTTTAATTACCTTCAAAATTATTCCTGGTTGCAAGTCTCCTACCAAAAGACTTGAGGTTTTGGTTTTTGAGCACCCAAACAAAAGATCATTGGTGTCACACACCTGATTAAAAACCTAAGTGGATTCCTACTAGGGTGGTAGAAGAGTGGATGTACCTAGGTTGGGGAACCACTATAAATTTCTTGTGTCGTCTGGTTGCCCTTTTTCTTTTGGTTTGGCTGTGCTCTGTGATTGGTTAGGTTGTTGTGCTTATTTCTGTGCTTATTTCTTTATTTACTAATTTGTTCACTTAGGATTACAGCAAAAGTTGTAAAAAGTTTGTAGTGAGCACAATACTCTATTCACCCCCCCCCCCCTCTAGAGTATTTCAGATCTAACCTGCACTTTCAAGTTCAACAGTTAGGGGGGAGGTTAGCAGGTCTCAGGAGGTTCCTCTCTCGGGTTGGAGACAAGAGTGCTTATTTCTTTAAAACTCTTTGAGGAGCATCCAAATTTGAGTGGATAAAAGAGTGTTCTCAGGATTTTGAACAGTTAAAGAAGCAGCTGACTTCAACACCTTTGCTCCAGAGTCCCCGGTTAGGGGAGATGCTTTTTGTAACAGCCCATTTTTCAGCAGGCTCATTTTTGGGGTGACAAGGCTTGGGACACCGGCGTGTCCCACGGTGTGTCCTACGTTTGACAAAGTGTTCCGGAGGAACACACCCAGTGTCATGGGTGCGTCAGGGGGCATGACCACCCCTGTCGACACTTGAGTCCTACGGTCGACGAAATGAACTCAACATTCGTCGAGAGCGGGAACACGCCTGGTGTCACGGGCATATCCCATCCGATACAGGCTTGTCTCAGGGCGTGACACCAGATGAATTTGAGGTGGGGCGTGTCACAAGCCGTGTGAGTCTCAGGTCATTTTCAGATTTTTCATCTTGATGAACACGGCCACAGACACGGGTGTGTCTGAAGGCGTGTCAGGTGACACGGCCCATGACACGGGCGTGTCACATGGGCGTGTCACTAGATTGGATAAGTCGGTTGAGCACCTCTTAGGGAACACGGTCATGGACACGGGCGTGTCACAGGCCGTGTCAAGTAAAATTTATGATTTTTGGTGAAATCGTGGCCATCCAGTCCTTCGGCCTGGATCTAAGGGATGAGAGGCCTCCCTGTATTCTTAAGGCCGAGAATGGGTTGGGGAAACTCATTTGGCTTTTGACTTTCTCTTACTACACTTCTATAGAGAGAAAGAGAGGAAGAAGGAGGAGGAGGAGAGGGGGTTGATCGCCGGTGGTGCTGCAGTTTGCCGACGAGACATCTGAGGCCGACGTTGCGGAGGAAAAGCTCTTGTGAGTGGTTCGAGCCAGCTTGGAGCTCATGGCACCAAAGAGGTCTTCAAGGGTAACGACTTTTCTTCCTAGCCATGTGAAGGCTTCCTTTTTGGCATATGTATGTGATTCCCCCACCAAAAGGTGGCTGATTTTGGGAGTCTTTGGGTGGATTCATGAAATCCCCTTTGTTGGCATATAGATCTGGAATTGGAGTACGGAATAGGCATGCTGTGTGAAGCCCATCTGGACAGGTTGGTCTGGATTGGTGATGTTGAATAAGAACCGGAGAAGTCTCCGTGATAAACGCGTAGTTTAGGAGTCGACGGGTTGGACCTGTGAAAGAAAGTAGCAGGAAGTACTTGAGTGGTAGTCCAGGAAAATACCCGTAGAATTCTTGTGCTGCTTGTGCTATTGGGTTCGACCTGTGAAACGAAGTTGCAGGAAGTACTGGATTGGAATTCCAGGAAATACCCTTTATGATGCTTAATGTTCTTTGGGAGTCCACCTGTGAAGCGAGTAACAGGAAGTACTGGCATGGTAGCCAGGAAAGACCCCTGACATTGGTGATATTTGCGGTGTCCACCTGCGAAGAGAGTAGCAGGAAGTACTGGTGTGCCCAGGAAAGACCCGCTGATGTTGTGATATGAATGGGTGTAAGAGAAATACCCATGCTTGAATGCCAGAATAGGATTGGTGAGACTGACCCGCGCCTTTTGTAGCCGCGAATACGTCGTACTCGGTGATGGCAAGGTGATTTGAGCAACGGGGGGTGGAGGATCCGACCTACGTTATGTCCGTCCGAAGTGAGACCAGAAGGTGTGGTCTGTTGGAGTGCATATCGAGAGTCATAGGCCTGCATGCCATGACACAATGGGGGGTTACAGGCCCATCCCGGTGCATTACGACTAGAACTCCGGCTACACGCCATGGAGTAAATGCTCAAGTGTGTTGCCGTTGGGCTGTGACTCTGATACGGTGGTGGGCAACTGATTTGCCAGTACACCAAGAATGTGCCCTGAGTGCACCGACCGTTGGGCCAGTAGGCTGACGGTTGTGATGGAATATGTGCGTGAAAGTACATTATATGAGAGATATATATACATGCTTGTGATATGATATGCCTGCAGGGACGGATACCACTGCCCCGAAAAAGGGGTAGGGTCGTTATAATTTGGTCAGCTGAATGCTGACCGTTGCCTCTGTTTGCCACCCTTGGGTAGAATGTCCCTGTGCAGGTGCTAGAGAACCGAGCGGGACGCATAAGGGTTGAAGTCCCTACTGCTTTTACTACTGCCGCTGCTAGCCTTCGAAGGCTATTGTGAATGTACATGTGATGTTTTCTTTTGTTGTGGCCGGCCCGCGTGCCAATGTTTGGGTCACTGTTTGAAAGCCCTGTAAGGCCATAAGGCCAACGATGTTTACATGTTGGAAGACATTCCTATAATATATAAAATGTGGAGTTTTATATGTTGGACATTCAAGAGAGGAGTTCAAGTGTATAGGCTTTCGCTAGAATGTAATGTGTTAGGTGCGCTGCGCTTCTCTGGTATCATTCCGTAGCTTCATCATCTATTTTGTGGTATATGCTGTGGGGCCCCGACCGGACCTTCTAGGATATATTATATGAACAGATGGGGTTGTTATATTTTTTGTATCAGCTGTCTTGGTCTTTCCCACTCGAAGTCGTGGTCGACTTATTTTGTGGGGTGGCGAGCACATGTCTGTGCAAACCATGGTAACACGTTTGAAGTCCTGAATGTCCATGATAGGAATGCAAATTCTTGTGTTTGAGGAACCTGCGCATTCCTATTTTATGTTGATTGCTTGTGTAAGGCCGCTAATGTGTGTGTCTTGTCCCCTTTAGGTGACTTGGAGTGGTGCGGGGCAATCGGAGCCCCAACGTTCGGATGAAAGTATGACACCAACTGAGGTGCCTACACCTCCGCCATCTGTAGAAACCGTGCGACAAATTGCTGAGGCTTTGTTTGCGATGGTTCAAGGGTAGCCGGTTGGGCAGGCGCAAGTGCAGGCACAGCCGGCCGTGCGGCCAGAATAGGTGGAGGCAAGGCCAGAACTTGTTGTGGTTGTGAATCCTCGAGCCGTTGAGAAGCAGTTGACGCAGTTTATGAGTTTTCACCTGCCAACATTCTCGGGTGTGGGAGCTGCTGCACAGGCTGAGGATTGGTTATCACGCATCAAGCGAATCATGACGACGATTGGAATGGAGGAGCATCAGAAAGTGACCTTAGCTACCTTCCTTCTTGAAGGAGAGGCTAGACTGTGGTGGGACGAGATGGAGCTGCATCACTTGGTGGGTCATCCCTTAACACAAGTATCGATGGAAGAATTCTCTCGACTCTTCCTAGCGAAGCACCTTCCTGCGGCGCAACGGATTGCCATGGAGAATGAATTCCAAAGGCTGACGCAAGGTGATGGCAGTGTGGAAGCTTACCTGCATGAGTTTACACGCTTAGGGCGGTATGCGGGTTCGATATTTGCTGATGAGCAGAGAAAGACGAATAGGTTCTACGAAGGACTGCGGGACGAGCTGAGGTTCCTGCTTTCTAGTTCTGTGAACCAAGGCTTCCAGGCGTTGGTCGACACTGCAAGCACGTTGGAAAAATACATGAAGAGAGTGCAAGGGAAGAGGGCATTGGCTGTGTCACAGCCGGAGTTTATAGTGCCCCGACCGACTAAGTAATTGTATAAGAAGAAATGGGGCAAGAGGCCCAAGACGGCGGGACAAGCTCCTTCTTCTCTTGCATCGGGAGCAACGTCGGTGGCCAACTCCAAGCCGGATACGCGTACATGCTTCAATTGTGGCCGGGTGGGGCATATAGCTCGAGATTGTCGGGTGCCTCCAAAGAGTGAAAAGAAGACGTGAGCGTCATATGCGGAAAAAGTAAAGGCGGTGGTGGACTCCTCTGCCTCTCAGGCGCAGCCCTGGGTCTACAATCTTGCCCTGCAGGAGGCCATCAAGCAGAGTGACATCATCACAGGTATGAGTTTAGTGTTTGAGTATTTTTTGTATGTTTTGCTTAATGCCTCTGTGGATGCGGCTTGTGTGTGTGACATGATTGTCACAGGTTTTGTGATGATTCGGGACACGCTAGCGCGAGAACTGTTTGTTACAGGTCCATCGCATTCTTTTCTGTCTCGTGAGTTTATAGCGCGGCTTGGGATACCTAGTCGTGTGAAGACAGATAGCGTTAGAGTGGTCTTGCCGAATGGCTGTTGGATGCTTGCGGATCAAGCTTGTGATGTGGCGGTCCAAATAGGAAGTCGGGATTTTAGTTTGACTGCATCTATATTGCCGATATCAGAATTCGACGTGATATTTGGTATGGATTGGCTTGCGGAGCAACATGCCATGATTGATTGCCAATCCAAAGAAATCACGTTGGGCCAGAATACCGAACAGGAGACAAAGTTCGCGGGTATGCGAGGAGTGGGCGGGACGTTGTTGTCTGCACTCCAAGTCTTGAAGGCTGTTCGAAAGGGTGCGGTGTGCTACTTCGCCTTGATTTAGGCAGTTGAGCCTAAGTCCAGTGTGGGTGATGTTCCGATTATGTCGGACATTGCAGATGTGTTTCCCAAGGATCTCCCTGGGCTACCACCCCAGCGTGAGATTGACTTCACGATCGAGTTGTGCCAGGTGCAAAACCTGTGACCCGCTCACCATATCGCGTCGCGCTAAAAGAAATGGCGGAGTTGAAAGTCCAACTGCAGGAATTGATGGAGCAGGGGTATATACGCCCAAGCATGTCTCCTTGGAGCGCCCCTGTGCTTTTTGTGAAGAATAAAGACGGTGCCTTGCAATTATGTATTGATTACCGCGAATTGAATAACCTAACAGAGAAGAATAAATATCTGATTCCGCGGATTGATGAGCTGTTTGATCAGCTAGTGGGATCGTCTATCTACTCGAAGTTGGACTTGAAATCCGGTTATTACCAATTGAGAATCCGAGAAGAAGACATTCCAAAAACCGCATTTGGAACACGGTACGGGCACTATGAGTTCACGGTCATGCCATTTGGACTGTGCAATGCGCCTACGATATTTATGGACTTGATGCACTGAATATTCCGTAATTACCTGGATCTGTTCGTGATAGTGTTTATTGATGATATCCTAGTATACTCGAGATCGGAAGCCGATCATGAGAAACATTTGCGGTTGGTGTTGAATACATTGAGGCAGAATCAACTCTATGCCATGTTCTCGAAGTGCGAGTTTTGGCTATCATCGGTGGATTTTTTGGGCCATGTGGTGAGTGGAGCGGGCATAGCTGTGGATCCAGCGAAGATAAGGGCCATAGAGGAGTGGCCAGTGTTATCTTCAGTGGCTGAGGTCCGGAGTTTCCTTGGACTAGCAGGCTACTACCGAATATTTGTTGAAAACTTCTCGCGGATTGCTTTGCCGCTAACCACGTTGACGCGAAAAGAGCAGAAGTTCGTTTGGTCGCCAGAGTGCGCGGGAGATTTTGAAGAGCTGAAGATTCGGTTGACCACGGCGCCTGTGTTGTCATCGCCATGTGGTACCGATGGATTTGTCATCTATAGAGATGCTTCAGGAAGCGGCTTAGGCTGCGTGCTTCTGCAAAATGGAAAGGTGATTGCTTATGGCTCACACCAGCTGAAAGTGCATCAGCGGAACTATCCCATCCATGATCTTGAGTTGGCGGCGGTGATCTTTGCACTAAAGCTGTGGCGACACTATCTCTATAGTGTTAAGGTGGAGATCTATACAGATCACAAGAACCTGAAGTACCTATTGGAGTAGAAGGACTTGAATATGCGACAACGAAGGTGGTTGGAGTTCCTCGGGGACTACACCTTTGAGATTCACTATACTCCCGGGAAGGGGAATGTTGTCACAGATGCCTTGAGTCAGCGGACTCCGGCAAGAGCAGCTTGGTTGCAAAGGCATGATGAACGTCTCATCTAGGAGCTGGAAGCATTAGAAATTTCTTGTGTTGACAAGAATGCCACTGCCAATGCATGTTTGAACTGGACGGAGGTGCAATGTGACCTTGTGGACCGAGTTCGACGAGAAACGGAGTTGGATGAAGATCTCCTACACTATGCGAAAGCTGGGCTAGAAGGCAAATTCTCCTGGAATGACGGTCTTTTGCGGAAAGAGGGCCGTTTGTGCGTCCCAAATGTGGGTAAATTGAGGGGAGAACTGATGTATGAAGCACATTATACGAAGTACTCAATCCACCCAGGGAGCACGAAGATGTTCAGAGATATGAAAAAGCTATTTTGGTGGCCAGGGCTAAAGAGATATGTGGCTCTTTATGTGGCCAAATGCCAAACATGTGCGATGGTCAAGGCAGAATGCCAGAAGCCGGGCGGGTATTTGAAGTCACTGACGATTCCAGATTGGAAGTTTGACGATATTTCTATGGATTTCGTGCACGGGTTGCCGAGATCTCAAAGAGGGAATGATTCCATCAGGGTGATTGTTGATCGGCTGACGAAAGTGGCATATTTTCTACCAAACAAGCAAGAGGATTCGGTAGAAAGTTTGGCAAAGCTATACGTGGAACAGATTGTACGTCTTCACGGTGTTCCTCGGAGCATCGTAAGTGATTGAGATGGGCGATTCACGTCAAAGAATTGGAGGCTAGTTCACCAACTGTTGGGCACGAAGTTGACTTTCAGTACGGCCTTTCATCCCCAAACGGATGGCCAAACTGAACGAACCAACAGAACGATGGAGGACATGCTCCAAATGTGCGCCCTAGACTTTGGAAAGAGATGGGAAGATCATCTCTACATGGTGGAGTTTGCTTATAATAACAGCTACCAGGCGAGCATCGGGATGACACCGTATGAAGCTCTATATGGAAGGAAGTGTCGTACCCACTTGGCTTGGGTAGAAGCGGGCGAAGCTAGAATGTATAAGCGGAATGACGTCGATGAAGCAAACTCAACCATTCATGCTATTCGAGAGAAGCTACTCATAGCCCAAGATCGTCAAGCGAAGTACAACAACGCCAAGCACCGGAACGTGGAGTTCGCGGTTGGTGATTGGGTCTACTTGAAGATCAAACCCTTCAAAGGTGTCTCCAGGATTCGACGTTTGAAAAAGTTGAGTCCAAGATATTTGGGTCCATTTGAAGTGGTTGAGTGAATCGGAGAAGCTGCGCATCGGCTAGCTCTTTCAGCAGACTTGGGTGGACTACATGATGTGTTTCACATCTCGGTGCTTCGAAAGGCCGTTAAAGATCCAGCTCAAGTGATCACGGATGATCGTGTGCTGGTGGAGTATGGGCTAACAACGAGGGTTAGACCCATTCAGATCGAAGATCGAGCCGAGAAACAGTTGCGGAACAAGACGGTCGGGATGGTAAAAGTCCGATGGGACAATTGCGGTCGTGAGGAGCTTACATGGAAGCGAGAGCAAACCATACGAGTGGAGTTTCCAGAGCTATTTTTGTAGCAATTGCATAGTGAAAATTTTATTGTAACATAAGTGTTTCATGTTATAAAAATGTTTGGTTGCTGGCTGCCTTCCTGTATACAAATTTCGAGGACAAAATTTCTTGTAGGAGGGGAGGGTTGTAACATCCCATTTTTCAGCAGGCTCATTTTTGGGGTGACAAGGCCTGGGACACGGGAGTATCCCAGGGCGTGTCCTGCGTTCGACGAAGTGTTTAGGAGGAACATGCCCCGTGTCACGGGCATGTCAGGGGCGTGACCGCCCTTGTCGACACTTGAGTCCTGAGGTCGACGAAATGAACTCGACATTCGTCGAGAGCGAGAACACGCGTGGTGTCACGACCGTGTCCCATCGGACACGGCCTGTGACACGGGCGTGTCCCAGGGCGTGTCAGCCCGAAGAATTTGAGCTGGGGCGTGTCTAGTGTCGTGTATGGCCACACGGGCATGTCACAGGCAATGTGACTCTCGGGTGATTTTGAGATTTTTCATCCTGATGAACACGGCCACAGACACGGGTGTGTCTGAACGCGTATCGGGTGACAAGGCCCATGACACGAGCATATCACATAGGCGTGTCACTGGATTGGATAAGACGATTGAGCACCGCTTAGGGAACACGACCATGGACACGGGCGTGTCACAGGCCGTGTCAGGCAAAATTTATGATTTTTGGTGAAATCGTGGCCATCCATTCCTTCAGCCTGGATCCGAGGACTGAGAGGCCTCCCTGTCTTCTTAAGGCCGAGAATGGGTTGGGGAAACTCATTTGGCTTTTGACTTTCTCTTACTACACTTCTAGAGAGAGAAAGAGAGAGGAAGAAGGAGGAGGAGGAGAGGGGGTTGATCGCTGGTGGTGCTGCAGTTTGTCGACGAGATATCCGAGGCTGACGTTGCAGAGGAAAAGCTCTTGTGAGTCATTTGAGCCAGCTTGGAGCTCATGGCACCAAAGAGGTCTTCAACTGTAACGACTTTTCTTCCTAATCATGTGAAGGCTTCCTTTTTGGCATATGTATGTGACTCCCCCACCAAAAGGTGGCTGATTTTGGGAGTCTTTGGGTGGATTCATGAAATCCCCTTTGTTGACATATAAATCCGAAATTGGAGTACAGAATAGGCATGCTGTGTGAAGCCCATCTGGACAGGTTGGTCTGGATTGGTGATGTTGCATACGAACCAGATAAGACTCCGTGATAAACGCATAGTTTAGGAGTCGATGGGTTGGACCTGTGAAAGAAAGTAGCAAGAAGTACTGGAGTGGTAGTCTAGGAAAATACCCGTAGAATGCTTGTTCTGCTTGTGCTGCTTGTGCTATTGGGTTTGAATTGTGAAAGGAAGTCGCAGGAAGTACTGGATTGGAATTCCAGGAAATACCCTTCATAATGCTTAATGTTCATGGGGAGTCCACCTGTGAAGCGAGTAACAGGAAGTACTAGCATGGTAGCCAGGAAAGACCCCTGACATTGGTGATATTTGCGGTGTCCACCTGCGAAGAGAGTAGCAGGAAGTACTGGTGTGCCCAGGAAAGACTCGCTGATGTTGTGATATGAATGGGTGTAAGAGAAATACCCAGGCTTGAATGCCAGAACATGATTGGTGAGACCGACCCACGCCTTTTGTAGCCGCGAGTACACCGTACTCGGTGATGGCAAGGTGATTTGAGCAACGGGGGTGGAGGATCTGACCTGGGTTATGTCCGTCCGACGTGAGACCAAAAGGTGCGGTCTGTTGGAGCGCATAGCGAGAGTCGTAGGTCTGTGTTCCATGACACAATGGGGGGCTACGGGCCCATCCCGGTGCATTACGACTAGAACTCTGGCTGCACGCCATGGAGTAAATGCTCAAGTAAGTTGTCGTTGGGCTGTGACCCTTATACGGTGGTGGACAACTGATTTGCCAGTACACCAAGAATATGCCCTGAGTGCACGGACCGTTGGGCCGGGTGGCTGACGATTGTGATGGCATATGTGCGTGAAAGCACATTATATGAGATATATATATACATGCTTGTGATATGCTATGCCTGCAGGGAAGGATACCACTGACCCGAAAAAGGGGTAGGGTCGTTATAATTTGGTCAGCTGGATGCTGACCGTTGCCTCTATTTGCCACCCTTGGGTGGAATGTCCCTGTGCAGGTGCTGGAGAACCGAGCGGGACACATAAGGGTTGAAGTCCCTACTGATTTTGCTGCTGTCGCTGCTAGCCCTCGAAGGCTATTGTGAATGTACATGTGATATTTTCTTTTGTTGTGGCCAGCCTACGTGCCAATGTTTGGGCCACTGTTTGAAAGCCCTTTAAGGCCATAAGGACAACGATGTTTACATGTTGTAAGACATTCCTATAATCTATAAAATGTGGAGTTTTATATGTTGGACATTCAAGAGAGGAGTTCAAGTGTATAGGCTTCCGCTAGAATGCAATGTGTTAGGTGCACTGCGCTACTCTGGTATCATTCCGTAGCTTCATCGTCTGTTTTGTGGTATATGCTATGGGGCCCCGGCCGGACCTTCTAGGATATATTATATGAATGGATGAGGTTGTTACACTTTTATTATACTTAGGAGTTGGCCCTGCGACGTCCAGCTCCATTCTTCTTCGAGAAGAGAGCGGGAGGCAGTTCCCATTTTATTAGGTCAGCCATATTCTGAAAAGTGTAGAGACACGCTATCCGATTCTGGAAAAGTTAGCCTTGACACTAGTTCTGTCTGCTCGCAGACTCCATCCTTATTTTCAAGCACACTCAATTCAAGTTGTTGCTGATCAACCTTTGAAAAGTGTGTTGGAGAAACCGGAGCATTCTGGCAGATTAGCTAAATAGGCAATAAAATTGAGTGAATTTGAAATTTCTTATGTGCCCACGGATAGCTATCAAAGCTCAAGTTCTAGAAGACTTCTTGATTGACACAGTAGAGTCTAGTTCTGATCAGGCAGAAAGATCTCTTTTGGCTTGGACTATCTATGTTGATGGTGCCTTAGGCAGAAATTCTTCCAGAGCAGGAGTGGTTCTGATCAACCCAAATGGCATCAAACTTGAGAAGGCAATCAAGTTCTACTTTCTAGTGACCAATAACCAGGCCGATTATGAAGCTTTGCTGGCAAGCTTGAGATTTGCAAGAGAACTTGAAATTGATCATGTTCACATCAAGACTGATTCTCTAGTGATGGCATCACAAGTCCTTGGTAACTTTGAGACCAGAGAGCCAATCTTGAGGGATATCTTTCTCTTGTGAAAATAGAAGTCGGAAAATTCCAAAGCTTTACATTGAGCACATCCCTAGAACGGAAAATGAGAACACAGATGTTCTTGCCAAGAATGGTCTGCCATTAGGGGGAACAACTTCCGAACTCTTCCGCCCGGCAGTGGATGAAGAAGAGTTTATGCAGGTTGATCAGCGTCCCTCCTGGATGGATCCATTCATTCTTTATCTCTCAACAGGGAACTTTCATCATTCAATTAAGGATCAGAAAAAGTTCAGAATAAAAGCAGCTCACTATTACTTGGTGGCAGGAGTCCTCTACAGAAAACCTTCCTGTCTCCTATGGCAAGGTGTGTTTCAGAAGAAGAAGCTCTTGCTGTTTTGCAAGAAGTTCATTCTGGTGAGTGTGGAAGTCACTCAGGAGCAAGAACGCTAGAAAGACGGATCTTGCAGCAGGGTTATTTCTGGCCTACCATGAAGAGAGATTCTGAGGCTTATGCCAGAAAGTGTGTTCAGTGCCAGACGTTTGCTCCACTTCAACATCAAGCTACTCAGTCACTCAGATTAATTGCAACTCCTTGGCACTTTGGAGTTTAGGGGATGGATCTCATTGGTCCCTTTCCCATGGCAAGCAGACAACGACATTTTATCATTGTGGTGATTGACTACTTCAGCAAGTTGATTGAAGCAAAGGCATTGGCAAAGACAACGACTTAGGTCGTCAAGAATTTCATTTGGGGAGAGATTGTCTGCTAGTATGGAATACCAATGGCAATAATCACTGACAATGGGCCACAGTTCAACAATGCAGAGATGATCAATTTTTGCAAGCAGATCGTAACAGAACTGCGATTTGCATCAGTCCATCATCCCAGAGGCAATGGACAAGTTGAAGTAGCCAACGAGCAGGTCCTCAATTTACATAAGAAGAAAGTGCAGAATTTCAAAGGCAGCTGGGCTGATCAACTTCCATCGGTCCTCTAGTCCTTAAGAACAACACCTTCATCTGCAACTGGTGAAACTCCGTTAAAACTTTCTAATGGCTCAGAGGCCCTCATTACTGTTGAGTTTGAAGTTCCATCACCTAGAGTCCTGCTTGCAAGGCAAGGTTCTGAGGACTGGCTTGAGCTGAACAATGAAGAGATGAAGTTCAACCTGGATCACATTGAGGAAATCAGAGACAAAGCATCAATAAGACAGGAAGAGATGAAGAGAAGGATGGCCCGATACTTTGATGAGAATGTGATGATCAAACACTTTCTAGTGGGAGATCTGGTTCTTAAAAAAGTTGACGCTGCTATAAGATCCAGCTCAGTAAGAAAGCTTAATCCGAATTGGGCTGGCCCCTTCATTGTCAATGAAATGTTAAAGAGCGGCACTTACCGCTTGCAAACATACGAGGGAGAGGATATGCCACATACATGGAGCGGAGATGATCTCAAACGGTTCTATTGCTGAACCTCCTCCTTTTATTTCCTTTCTATGTAATCTCTTCAAGAATCATTATGAGTAAAAGCCGATTGCTGACATTTCTTCAAGTGTTTACATCTCTTGAATAGTAACAGTTAGCACATTGAGCAAGGAAGATTCCAAAAAGGTTCTATCTTTGAACACTCTTTTCTCTCTTAAGCTAACCTTGCAAAAATCTTCTTATTGATCAAAGAATTCGTACTAACACTTTTTCTAGTGTTTTCTCCTTCTCTCCCGAACATCAATAACGGTTGTCTGATATCCAGGAGACATCGCCGAGTTCAGCAAACCTCCCCTAGAGCCGTTGTCATTAGCATAACACCACAAAGACCACGTGTTACGAGGAGATTTCGCACTGTGTAGTGGGAGCTTGCAGGTTCTAGTGCGGTAGGATACTGAACTTTGGATCCCGGCTAGTACCTGACCCCGCCTCTGCATTAAGGAGGGGCAGGGTGGGAGTTAAGCTATACCATGCCACTTTAGGGATATCATTACAACTTCGATGATCGCGTGTTAAAAGTTATGCCGCTCCGGCCGCACCTGCCTACGGGTCATCTTAGTTTGTAACCCTCGAACACTCCGTTGTACCCTCAAGCAGTGCCTGCAAGAGACCCACAACCTAGTTGATCTTGGAGAAAAGTAATGCCACTCTTGGTCGCAGCTGCTAGAAAGATCAACTCAGACTGTACTCCAGGCAAGAGGGCAGTGGACCGTTCCGTTGAGTGTGCAAGCCTTGAGGCCCGGTTTGAAAAGCAATGCCGCTTTGCCCTCACCTACCCACTTGGTCACAAGTCTACAGCTTACTCTTTACAGGGAATCTATTCAGTGCGGACTGCATTATTGTATCCGCTCAGTCCGCCAGTTTTCTTGGGTTGATCTTATAGCTTGTGGCTCGGTGTAAAAAGTTATGCCGCTCTGGCCACACCTGCCCGCTTGGTCACAAGCTATAGATCATTTAACTATTCAGGATGGACTACATTATTGTATCTGCTCAGTCCGCCAGTTTTCTTGGGTTTATCTTATAGCTTGTGGACCGGTGTGAAAAGTTATGCCGCTCCGGCCGTACCTGCCTGCTTGGTCGCAAGCTATAGATCATTTCACTATTCAGTACGGACTGCATTATTGTATCCGCTCAGTCTACCGGTTTTCTTGTGTTGATCTTATAGCTTGGGGCCCGGTGTGAAATGTAATGCCGCTCCGGCCGCACCTGCCCACTTGGTCACAAGCTATAAATCATTTCTATTAAAATCTGTGAGAACTGTGAAATTATAGCCGCCCAGTCTGCAGGATTGGTCCCCGGTTTGTTTTTTCAGCTCGCAGTTTGACAGTAAATATAAGGCCACAATGCTTATTATCATTAAGCTTAAAAGATTTGTCGACAAAGAGAATCGCGGACTATTATTGGAACTCATCAGAGTCCGCTTGATCTTTTACTTCGGCAACCAACTAACGTTTAGTCTCATTCTTTTTGCGGCGAATAGTGGTTGAATTATTTAATAAAAGTTCCTAATTAGCAAGTCAGAAACTTATACAGTGCAGATGATATTTGCATTGCTCGGACTGCTACATGGAGATCGCACTTAACTACATCAGTACAATAACAAAAAAAACAGAGAACATTACAGAAGACACACTGATACCGAAATATCCTCTTCTATTCGGCGGACTTCAAACTTAAGTCTGCTCTCTTTACAAAAATGTTAAAAACAAAAAGTACATTATTCCGCTTCGGCAATCTTTTGTTTCTTCTCTGCAGGAGGGCTTAGGCTTTCGACATCAACCTCTGGAGAATAGCACTCCGAGCCACTTCCACTACTGCAATTTGAACTGATGCTGGCCGCGGACTCACTATGCGAGCTCTCGCCAGCAGAGGTAGATGCAGAGGCGTCGGACTCGGCGGACTGATCTCCGCCTTGCTGGCTCGAACTAGTGTCGTCGGCAATTGTCTCGGCTTCTCCGCCTTCTCCGTTTTCTTCTTCTCCTCCTTCTTCTTCTCCTTTTTCTCCTTCATCCTCTTCTTCCTCAACAATGACTTCTTTTCCTTTGGCAGTCCGCTCCATTGATGTGACCTGCTCCTTCAACTCGGGGAAGAGCTGCAGGAAAGGGACGCCGTCCACCCCTTCTTTTGCAAAGCCACCGTGGATAAATCACTCGATAGCGATCTCAACGGTTTCTTTCACAAAGGGGAGCATGGCAGACAAGAAGCTATCATTTTCCAAGTCATAGGCGACCTGCGAGAAACAAAGGCACAAACATCAGTTCACGGCGAACTTCAAACTGAGACCGCTGTAAATATAACTTACCGCCAGCTCTTCTTTCTACTGAGCGACCCTTTTCCCTAGCCGCAGGTTTCTTTCCTTGATCAACCTTTTTTCTTCCTGAAGTTGCTCATTCTGCCTGAGCAGGTCTCTGGCCAGGGAACAAACAAAATGGTTTGTCACCGCGCTGTTTGCATTTGCCTGGGCGGCCAGGAGAGGGAGGTAGGCAGCAACAACCTTCTTCAAGTCACTCAAGTTGCGCTTCCCGTATAGCACGGAGATCGTGACATGTGCGTGGCAGGTTATCTTCGAACTCTTCCATGATGGAAGCACTATCGACAGGAGGACATGCTTGTTCTTATTGTGCCAGTGAATCATTGGGTTCCCCCTCAGATCTTTTTGGCGGTTGCCAAAGCCCTGCATCGCAAAGCTTTTAGAAGAGGAGTACTCCGCCGCGGGATCCCGCTCTTCTTTCCTTTTCTTGTGACTTCCTGCTCTCCTCTGTGTAGGGGTAAACCCGCTTGGCGTTTGTGGCAGGTTTGCGGGCACGACCAAGGTCGCTGGAAGAAAAAGAACGTGTTAGCACACAGGTCATGGCAGATACAAGAATGAGTCCTCAGAAGCTTACTTTCTTCGCGATTTACATCACCCAAGCTCGCTAGTAGAGGGATGTAGTGCTCTATGTCCAGCCTGGCTCCAGCAAGGAACTCGACAATGGCGAGCTCCACCGCATCAAGCCGGATACTCTTGAAGGAGGAGTCTGCGCGCTCCTGCGGATAGGTTTGAACAAACCCAAGGTCGCCCTCGAAGATCAAAAACCTCGAGGTCCAGTTATGGATCTTATTGCGCAGACCCATGACCTTCATTCCTCTGCAGTAGAAATAGATCCCCCCTTTGTAAGGGAGGCCTCCACACGGAGTTATTGAGCGAGCTGAGAAGATCTTGCGGAAGATGTTAATGTAGAATTTTATCTTCTCAGACCGCAAGTAAGAAAGGAAGATATAAATGGCAGCGAGAGTGTTGGGCGTGAGCTGGCTTGACACCAACCCGTAGTGTTCGAATATCTCTATCATCTCCCATTGCAGTGGGAATCTGAACCCGCTATCGAAGTGTTCGATAGGTACAGCTATCTGGGTCGCCGTTCAAAAGTTTAATCTTTCTTCATGCATAAGAAGACGGACAAGCAGAGTAGAGTCCGCCATATGTCTCTCGACAAAAGCCTCAAGGTGCTTTTTCCTGTGATCGGACAAGCCTCCGTCAAAGTGCATTTCCTGTGATTGGCAACGTGGAAAGCAACCGCGACATCAGTTCTGCGAACACCATGTCTATAGGCCGCATGAAACTCTGTTACAACTGTTTTCTCGCATAGAGGAGACAACAGGGCAATATTTATAGTAGCAGAGGCCTGACAGCTTATTGGCCAGGCCGTGCAGCTCGACTATCGAGTCCGCAAAATTCACACCACAGCTTTTTCATGCAGCAAAAATAAAAACAACGCGGACACAAAACTCAAGTCCGCTCTCTTTGCTATTTCCAGTCTCCGGAATACCTGCCAATCAAAGTTCAAAGCACAAAATAAAGCCGACAAAACTTCAGTCCGCCCAGCTCGTGATACTTCCTACCATAAGACTAATTCATAAGTTAAATTCTGAGAAGCGGACACAGCATCTGTCCGCACAGTTCGTCACAGCACAGCAGGAGAAATAAGCGCAATCAAACGACAGAATACGTGAATATAGCATTTAGTCCGCATAAAGCACAGTACAGTTCATCACAAGCCACAACATAGAGCATTGTTTAAAGCAGAAATAATTATACATCAACAAATCAAATAGTTCGCAGTTTTGCGGTCTCAGCGGTCTCTATTTTCAGTTCACGCTGACCTCTCCGTCATGTCCCTGCACAAGTGCACTGCCTAGTCACTAATCTGAATAACTTCACTATACAAGCGACAGATGTGATGATGAATGGAGTTAATGGTCCAATGCATGTGAGCGGCCTCCCGGAATACCCGACTCAGGGGAATCATCGGCTCTGTTGCCGGCCTCAGCTCCACGTCTGCGGCGTGCTGGCTACACTCTACTGGTACTACTGCCTCTGGAGAGATGCGATCTGGCCATCACGATCTCTGGTCGGCGACCTCAGCAGCTCGCTTACCTTTCTCTTCCCGTGCCATCGCCAAGTGCTTTCCATTGTTGAAGCGGACATCATCAGCAAGTCTTTTCTTCTCTCTATCAAACCTCTCCATCACCCTTGAGATGCTGGCGATCTGGTCCTTTAAGGCTTTCTCGCGCTCTGCCGATGCCTTCTCGCGCTCTTCCGCCTTCCTTAACTCCGTTCTAATTTTTTGAATTTTGGCTTGAAACTTCTTTTCTAACTCTGTGATGTTATCCATGTTGGGCCGCTCGTCTCTTGTGGACTCATCATGTGAGCCCGCGTCAACTCTGGTATTCGGCATAGTCACAATCTCCCCACTCTCGATAGAACACGGTGGCGACTTCCTGCCTGCAACAAAGATGGTCAATGTCATATTCAAATACGGTTCGTCGCGGACTCAATGTACAGAGATAAATGATCACGTTTGGCAAAAGCAGCAGCGAGTTGCCGGCTATTGAAGATAGGTCGCCTTGCCCACTCCAGATCAAAGGCGTTTAACCATTTCTTCCATTCGCGATGGACTTTGATTCTCTTTTCTGCCGCAGATCTTGTGGAAACAACAATGCCATCGGTCTCGGTGACGATCTTGATTGGCCTCGATTTCCGCTGCGGCGACCTGTAAAGCCACTAATGCATAAAGTATTTAGGAGCCGGTTGGAGGTTACCTGTCTGCAGCAGCTCTGCAGCAGTCCGCAGATCTTCAGCTTCTTTGTCCTCCGCGGCCTTCTTCGAGCCGCCTCAACCGTGGCCACATGGATGGTGATCTGCTTCTTCTGCTCGGCGATCTTCTCTTTCAGTCTTTCCTTCTCTTTTTCTTTAGTAGTGGATAATGTGGGGAGCTCGCTGATCTTAACAACCAAGATTTCTACCTAAGGATGCAGCACATCCAGCAAGGATTTGTTGATGAGATCGAGTTGCTCGACGTCTATGGAATTTAGTATCTCTTCAGTTGACAAACAGACCGTGGAGAGGGAATTGTCTCCCTTGACTTGGGCCTCCGGTGTAACTAGGTCTCTTTCAGAAACTTCTTTTTCATGTGGCCTGTGCTGCAAGTCCGTATCCCCAGTCCGCATGGAGATATTTTTCTTTTTCATCTCCCGCAGCTTCTTTTCAAACCACTCGGCCACAGTGAACTTATCCCTTTTCCACTTCTTTCCAGAAGGGGCCTTTCCCTCAGTCGAGTATGCAGCAGCCTTCCCTAAGTCTGGCTGGCTCTCGCGGACTGTCTCAAGTTTTGTAGTAACCAATGCCTTTGAAGGCACATCTTTCTCAACATCCTCTCCTACAGACAGCCTATCTTCATCAAGTTTAACGATGAGCTGCTGGGCGTTCGGGGATGATACTTCGGTTTCGTTATTTGCGCAAACTGTGTCTGCCAAGTTCGCAGTTTTCTGAGTGTTGCCAGTGTCTGATGGATTCAATATCTTATCCGCACCTTTTGATGGTTGTTCAGTGTGAGATGCGGTGGCGTCCTCCTCCCGCATAGGCTCATCAGCATGGCGAGCTGCTTCCTTAGTAGGCTTCTTGCTATGAGAACTCTCTCTAATAGAGCAGAAAGGCTCCGCTCTCATCACTCTCTTTATCACTTTCTTAGTTTTCATTGGTGTTATTGGTTTTTCAATCTTTGCAGTAAGTCTTGTGAAGAAAGCGCCGAGTCTCGCCTTGCCGGACTACAAAGTTGAGACCGCAAGAGGTGAATAACGCCCCATGTCACTGGAACTTTTGACGAATCCAGCCCCTCCAGCGATATGTATAGCGCTGACAACATTAATGAGATTTACAGACTTGGCAGTTAAGCGAACATTTTCGAAGTTTTCTGGAAACTTAAAAATGTGTGGGGATTATGTTAACCCCTCAGTCCGCAACATCTACAAGATTCCAATGTCACCTATTTCATTATCCGCGGACTCAATTTGGCAGTCCGCCTGGCCCGGCGATGCCTCGGCATAGTTCCAAGGTCCCTGGTTTGCCATAGGCGGACTCGGTTTGGCAGTCCGCCAAGCTCGGCAGAGCAGCAACATTCAACCGTCCCAAGGCTGATCCCCCAGTGACGGACTCAAAGCTCCGTCCGCCCAGTTAGCCATGCCTTTGGATCTCCTGGATTGCTTCCACTTCGGCGGAGTCACTATCTAGTCCGCCTAGGCCGCCGTCCTCCAGCAGGATCACGCCTTGCAGCAGTAGATGGAAGCTCCAGCCCGCGAGCCCATTCCACCCCTTTTGCATGGACTGGAGTGTTCTTTCTTTTTGCTTCCCGTCACCGTTGGCCGGTTCTCCTGTACCTCGAGCAACCGTTTATTTTATCCCTACCTATTTTGGCAGGCCCCCATCCTAAAAATAGAGGGGAGGTGGTGCACCCAAAGCACGCTGACTCGTGCCCAAGAGCCTACTTGTTAAAGGCAGCGGACTCGAATCTCAGGCTTTGCGGACTCCAGTTTGCTCAGCTATTTCCTTTTTTCCTTTACTCCACTTGTAATAAAACCTTTCTTCAATCAAAGGAAAGCCCGTCGCTTGAGACGCATTCAGGCCACGACGGGCGAAGTCTGTTGTTGTCGTGGCTCACGGCCCTGCTGTTCTTTTGGCTCTCGTCTGCTTAGTAGATTGTTACTCGCAGTTTCTCTTTTCCTTTCTATTCCCCCGTGCTCGAACCGTTAGCTGGTGGTGCTTGACTCTCTTTCCATTTTCGTACATCAACAGTTATATATGATCGAGACTTATCAAAAGAAAATACAATTCCCAGTAGTTCCTTTTCCATAGTGGTGTAGTTGGTTTGTGTAGATGTGACAGTTTTACCTGCATAATAAATAAGATGAATTTACTTGTTTACATGCTGTCCTGATACAACTCCTACTGCATAATCACATGCATTACACATTATTTCAAAGGGAAAGATCCAATCGGTGCATCTAGAATAAAGAATTGATAAGTTTTTCTTTTATAAAAGTGAATGGTGATAAGCATTCGTTATCAAAAATAAAGGAGATTCTTTTTTTAGGAGGTGGGTTAACGGTTTAAAAATTTTGGAATATTTTTGAATAAACTATCTCTAAAAACCTGCGTGGCCAAAAAAACTTCGTATAACTTTTACGTTTGTAGGTGGGTGAAGTTTTTCGATAATTTCTATTTTGGCCTTATCGACCTCGATTCCATGGATAGAAATTTTATGACCGAGAACTAAGCCTTCTCGAACCATAAAGTGACATTTCTCGCAGTTTAGTGCTAAATTTGTGTCTTTGCAGCATTGAAGAACATGAGCGAGGTTATCTAAACAAATATGGAATGAGTCTCTGAATATAGAGAAATCATCCATAAACACCTCCATAACATCGTCTACTAACTTACCAAAAATGGCCATCATACATGTTTGAAAAGTATTCGACACATTGCAAAGGCCAAACAACATTCTTCTATATGCAAAGGTGCCGAAGGGGCAAGTAAAAGTGATTTTCTCCAAATCTTCGAGGTCGATAGGAATTTGTAAATACCCCGACAGACTATCAAGAAAACAATAATATGAGTGGCCAGAGAGCCACTCCAAAATTTGATCGATAAACGGCAGTGAAAAGTGATGTTTTCGGGTGACATCATTTAGTTTCTGTAGTCGATGCACATTCTCCAACCCGTAACAGTACGAGTTGGAATTAATTAATTATTAACATTTGGAACTACCATTATGCCACCCTTTTTCGGGATGATGTGCACGAGACTAACCCACGTACTATCTGTAAGTTGGTAGATACTCCCTGCATCCAGAAGTTTCATTACCTCAGTCTTAACGACATCCTTCATATTAGGATTAAGTCATGATTGAGGTTGCATGGCTTCGCAATGATTAACTTCTAGAAAAATTTTATGTGTACAGAACAAGGGGTTAATCCTTTGAATATTAGTAATCTGACATGTATTGCATGACGATGTTTTTTAACACTTCCACTAAATCGGAAGTTTCCGAATCATTTAATTTCGAAGAAATAATAATAGGGAGTTTTGAATTTTCTTTGAGAAAAATGTATTTTAAATGATCGGGAAGTGGTTTAAGCTCGAGGGTGGGTGGTTCTTCATAAGATATTTTTATTTTAAATTTTTTAGAAGTAATGGTTTTAAAAGTCAAATTATTAGATTTTTTGTATGAAATAGGTAAGTTTGCAAAGTCTGTTTCTTCTAAAGTTTTAGAAAATTAGTTAGAAAAAGAAAAAAAATTCCTCAAAAGAGGCTTTCAGTTGAAAGCAGGAATCGTCGTTTGAAAGCGAATTCTGCATAGAGGGATTTATATTAATAGTAACCTCGTCATCCCCAAACCAAAGGTTGAGTCTACCATTACTTACATCAATTAAAGAGCGGGAGGTGTCGATAAAGGGGCGACCGAGTATAATGGGTACATCAGCGTCCTCCTTGATGTCAAGGATAACAAATTCTACCAGGAAGATAAACTTGTCAACCTTTGTTGGGTAATTTGCCCACAATGTCCCTGATTTGAAGAAGTAAATCATGTCAATGATATACATAAGGTTGTATTTGATGTGTGCTTAAGTTCATGCATGCAGGTTTTCCTTGAAACATTGATAGGATGGGTATTCCAAGTGATTGGACAGGTGGACACAAAGATAGATGCTAGATATGCATGAATTTGCCTAAGGCCACGGGTGTTGAGTGAAGCTTACTCACTCAATGCCAGGTGCAGGAATTCGGTTAAGTCCACAGTTGTTGAGTGAAGTCTACTCACTCAGCGCCAGGTAAGTAAATGCGTTGAGTGAAGACTGCTCACTCAACGCCAGATAACAGAAGAATATTTGTTAAGTTGTTTCGCGTTGAGTGAAGCTTACTCACTCAATTCCAAGTGACAAAATCTGTCTAAGTTATATGGCGTTGAGTGATGAAGGTTCTCTCAACGCCTAGTAACAAAAAGTGGTCGATGCAAAAAGCATTGAGTGATGAAGACACACTCAACGCTCTCAACTCCAGAGAAGCATGAATATTTTGTATTGCAAAAAGCATTGAGTGGACTCAATACTCTCAACTCCTAATGACAGAGAAATTTTTCTAAGCGTTTTGGCGTTGAGTGGAGGTTGCTCACTCAACTCCCAATGACAAAAAAACTTTTTAACTATTTTGGCATTGAGTGAATGTTGCTCACTCAACGCAAAGTGATATAATGATTGGCTAAGGACAAAAGCGTTAAGTGAAGCTTCTTCACTCAACGCCTGAGATAGACAAAAATCTGTGTAATTGTTTTGGCATTGAGTGATGCTTACTCACTTAATGCCTATACAACTGATGCTTGATTTTGGCTAAGTCCACAGATGGTGACGTCAATAAAGTCAACAAGTGAACTGTGTTCAAATTAAGTTCGGGAAAGCTATAGAACATGACAAACACTACCGGAAGTCTACTGTATGACTTCTTCCATTAAAGCAAGATGCAGTTGTATGCTATAGGTGGTCCCCCACAAGCTTCCTGAAGCAGTTAATCGGAGGAAGATAAAAGGGACAGCTTCCGGATTTTGGAGTAACTTTTAGGGTTTTACTCAATAAGAAAAATAGTCGATGGACATCATCTTCCTCAGCATTGCTGTCGAGAAAAAGCTTGAAGTATTCTAGTGAACAAAACGTTCTGTTAGCTGTAGCATTTTCTTTTGCTACAGTAAGAACAAAAATATTTCTGATAAAGAATGTAAGGAGAGCCTTCAATCTTCTGGAGGTTCAGTTAGCTGTTTGAAAAGCTAAAGACCTGCAGATCTTCAGTCTTCTACAGTAAGTTTAGAAAATACATTCTGAGTTACTTCCAGCAGAGGCAGCCTTCTATTGAAAAATATCTTCCTACTACTGTGAAGAAAGTTAGAGCTGAGATAACTCGGCATTAGGTGTTGATACAGAGAAATTTCTTTGTGTTAAATTCATTAAAACAACTATTTTTTTGTATGATCCTTTTAGATCTAAGCTGTAGTGCCTTTGGCCTGAGGTAGGTCAAATTTGCCTGAGTTGTAGGAGAGTGTTACTCTCTGAGTGTAGGATCCAGCTTGGATCTGAGATAGGTGATCTTTTGATCACTGAGTTGTAGTGCTTTTAATCCTGAGGCTAGGTTATCCTCCTAGCCTGAGTGGTATGACATTTATCCTTAGGAAGGTGATCTATTGATCACAGAGTTGTAGGGATTAGTGCCTGAGCTATAAGTCTTGGAGGAGAATGAGAGATCCTGAGGGATCTGAGGTGTAAACTCTTTGACCTGAGTTTTAGAGAAGTGCCTTGTATAACTGAAAGTTAGTAAGGTGGGAGGAGAGTGGATGTACCCATAATTTGGGGGACCACTATATTTTTTGTGTGTGCTTTTCTGTGTTGTTTATTCATTACAGGTTCTTGAAAGCCTATAACTACTAACACAACAATCACTAAAGGAATAAACTGTAACACATCCATCCGTCATATGAAATATAATAGAGGGTCTGTCCGGGGCCCCACACCATATTCCACAAACAGGCGGCAGGGTTATAGGTTAATATCACAGACTACTCGCATCCTAAGTCAGAGCATTCTAGCGGAAGCTTTATGGTTACTTGAACTCAAATTCATTTGAATGTCCTCAATATATAAACCATCATTTATATATTTATATAGGAATGTCAATTACAAATACACAAAAGTGTTTGGCCATAAGGCATTACAGTTAAACTTAACCATTGTGGATTACATACATCGGCATGCAGGCTAGTTACACATGAAAATAGTAAAACTTTTCCACTTGGGCTACGAGGGCCAGATTAGCAACAAGGGCTTTAGCCTGCTATTTCCCTCTTGGCTCCCAAACACCTGTACAGAGATAATCCACCACGAGGGTGGCAACCAAGGCAACGGTCAGCATTTAGCTGACCAATTTATAATGACCCTACCCCTTTCCTGGGGCAGTGGTTTTCCTTTCCTACAGGCATAGTATTAACACAAGCAGACATATCACAGAACGTGCACTCACACATAGTTCAATATATCACAAACATCGGTCGCATGACTCGATGCTCCGTGCACTCAGGGCACATTATCGGTGAACCGGAAAACCAGAGTCCCACCACCGTTCACAGGTCCCAGACCCAATGGTAGACATTGAGCATTCATGCTCCATGACCTACGGTCGGAGACTTTAGTCTTGATGGTGTACAACCCAAGACCCTCATTATGTGATCCTAACGAACACCAATAACTTAGGCACTCAAGTTCTACAACCGTAACGCGGATACAGTTCAGACCTTGCCCGTTGCTCAAATCACCACTTCAATGTCTAGACTGATGTGGGTTGTCTTCCCCTTGTCCGTTCGTCTCACTGGCCTTTAAGAGTTCATAGCTCACAATAGCCACACTATCCTCTAAGGACTGGCTTCACAATCAAAAAGGGAGTTAATGCCAGCATTCCTCACGACCACTTGGCGGGGCCAATATAAGCTCTCTTTCTACGCCCAAACTCAACCCAAACCTTGCAATATCCTGTAGTTCCAGAAACACTGGTCTTTCCATAGCATACAACACATGATTTTCGAGGGTATTTTCCTGGAACTCTATTCCAGTACTTCATGTTACCCCACTTCACAGGAACAACCCACCGACTACAAAAAATACTCGTTTATATGCGGATTCTTCTCCGGTGTATAAAATAAAGCATGATCAGTCCAAACCGACCTGTCCGGATGGGCTTCACAAAACATGCCTATTCTGTACTACACATTTCTGGATCTATATGCAACTGTAATTGGGGATAACATGAATCGACCCAACAAAAATCCCTCGATTGTCCACCTGTTCATTTGGGATTCCATGTACATGCCAAACTAAGGACTTCACATGTCCAAGAAGGAAGATTGTTACCCTTGTGGTTCTCTTCGTAGCCATGGCAAAACTTTTCTACGCGGATGGAAGTGATCGCCTCAATTTCCCCTTCGTGGATCTAGGCTCTGTCCTTGATTTTACCCGCAAGATCTTCTCCAGCAACCAGTCCAGCACTTCTTAGTTCCTTCGTCAAAGAACACTCAAAGGAGATGAAAGGAAGAAAGAGAGAATGGAGAAGGGAACAATGAATTCCTCAATCCACAACCCTCTATATATATAGCCTCAGGTTTAACCCCAACCACATGATCTCATCTCATCCTAAAGCAACAACCATGATTTGAGTTGAAAAGTCAAACCTCCGCTCATCGGCCGCTGTTATTCCAAACTCCGTTCGAATTTCATCTAGCTCGAGAAGGCAATTAAATGTGAAGGCCGTTCGACGTTTTTCGAACTTAAGATAGTCGTTCGTCATACACGCTGTTCAACATTTGTCGAACATCAGTCTACATTCGTCGAACGACGGTTCGACATTCGCCGAAAGAAGTGTAGTAGTATAACAACACCACACTCTTCGAGTGCCGATTCGACGTTCGCCGAGCATCAGTTCGACGTTCGTCAAGCGTCGTTTCGATGTTCGTCGAGCTCCAGTTCGACGTCCCGGTTCGACTTTTAGCCCGTTTCTGCCTACAAATTTTTGGAGTGTTACAATCCTCCCCTCCTTACAGAAATTTCTTCCTGAAACTTGCATACAACTATAAAGAGACAGTAACAAATATGTTACAACATATAGTCTCTGAACAACAAAAATGTTACAACATTTTATACAAATAACACGGGAAATTCAGCACGCATTGTTTGCTCCCGCTCCCATGTTAGCTCCTCACAGCCATAGTTGTCCCATTGGACCTTGACCAACATGATCATCTTGTTCCGCAGCTGCTTACTCGCCATATCCTCAATCCAAATGTGCCTAACATTCATCATTAGACCAGATTTGATCGGGACTCAATTATTCGCGATCACATGAGCTGGATCTTTCATGGCTTTCCGAAGCACAGATATGTGGAACAGATCATGCAAGCCACTCAGTTCTATCGAAAGATCTAGTCGATAAGAAACTTCTACAACTCACTCCACTACTTCGAACGGACCAAGATACCTCAGACTTAACTTTGTAAAGCGCCGAATCATGGACATACCGTTGAATGGTTTGATTTTCAAGTACACCCATTCGCCAATTGCAAACTCTATGGTTCGGTTAGCCTCTTCGGCTTCCTTATGATTATAAAACTTAGACTCGTATGTTTCCGCCCAAGCAAATTGTTTACAACACTTCCTATCATACAAAGCTTCAAAAGGTGCCATATTTATGCTAGCTTGATACCTATTATTGTAGGCAAACTCTACCATATAAAGATGGTCTTCCCACCTCTTCCCAAAATACGTGGCGCAAATTTGAAGAATATCCTCTATCGTTCTATTGGTCCTCTCGGTCTAACAAACTGTTTGTGGAAGAAAGGTCGTACTAAACTTTAATTTAGTCCCCAAAGATGGATTAGCCTCCAATCATTTGAAGTGAAGCGCCCATCTCGAACACTTACGACGTTACGGGGCACACCGTGTAATCATACGATTTGCTCGACGTAAAGCTTAGCCAAGATTTCCACTGGATCGTCCCTCTTGTTCGGATTGAAGTGAGCTACTTTAGTCAACCGGTCCACGATCACACAAACAGAATCATTCCCGCATTTAGATCTCGATAAACCGTGCAAAAAATCCATCAAAATGTCATCAAATTTCCATTCCGAAATAGGCAGCAACTTCAGGAAACCTCCTGGCTTCTGAAATTCTCCTTTCACTGAGGAACAGGTGTCACAACCCACATTTTTCACCGCATATAATAACTTATCAGATTAAGGGAAGATGCGCATCAAGATTCTTTAAGTTATTTTAATGAAAAAAAATCAGTTTAAATGCAGAAGTTAGCCATATCCCTCGGCTTAGTGGCTCATCTAGTCCACAAATCAACTATAATTATACGCTGTGAAAAAATACTTATTTAGATTGACACCAACATCCTACATGAGTATAAACGTCCCCAAAGGACATCTTATGCTATGCAAGACTCTAAATTTATAATAGTAGTAAAGATAGTTTTTCTTACGGTCGCTAAATATAACAAGTCAGAGTTTTAAATTATGCAATGCATGAAGTAATAATAGTAGATTTATACTTGAAAATACCTAACATGCATTCCTAGCATAAATCCTCCTAGAGAGCAAGTAATCTGCATCCACATATAGAGAAATACATAACTAGCAAGTATCTAAAAATAACAATTCTGTGGGCGCCAACAAATGACACGAACCCACTTACAGAATAGTAAGTCTGAACCAGTAACTAAATAAACAACAAACTACCTCGCTGAGACGAGGTAACAACCACGACCAACACTGCCACCCAGAAACTCCAAAACTAGCTCTGTTATCGGCTACTGCTCTGAACCTGAGGCCTTTCAAAGACAGAACACCTCAACAAGAAAGCACAAATGGTGGCAGAAATTAATAGGCCAAATAAGCAAAGATCAAAGGGCTACCAACCCAAGACCAACAGTACTGAAATAATGCGCAAAATGAGGAATAAGTCATCATCGGAAAAAAAACTCTTACGTGATTCATCACGTACAACAATAGTACACCAGATGTACGAGGCTATAAGGTGACAACATGAAGAATTCGTAAGGAAGAAATACAAAACCTTTATTAGGCACCTGTGGTCGACTATACCCAAAAATACGGGCGAGGTGGTCACTCGTGGACACACCATCCAAAAATACGGGCTAGGCGGTCGCTCGTGGACACACCCTCATGAATATAAAAATTCTTCTGACTGCGAAGGAGTCTCATACTCTCCACCGTACACCGCAGACGCCCAAAAGCCAGGTAGACTTCCATAGGGCACTAATGAAGGAAACAAACACTGTGGAGGTGGAATCGTCCACTAACTCCCGCAATCAAGAAAACCACCAAGAAAATAGAACATATCTCGAGATTTGGCTCGTCAGATTCTACTTGACATTACTAGATACAAGACATGGTTGATCAACCCTTAGGAATGATTTACAAACATAATTAAACTCTAATACGTTCAATAATGGTAAATAAGGCATTTGAACCATCAATAAGACATATCAAGAATGATCAAACATATCCGGATAAAAAAATTGAGTACACCATGACAAAATTTGAAACAAGTGTAGAAATATTTTTAAAACAATCGGACAATAACAATAATTTGGAAGAACAAGTGTAAAAATGTTTAAAGAAACAAGAAAGCATAGTCATTAGCATCAAATCGGACAAGGAGAGACGAGAGAAAACCACCACTTGTCTTGATTTTTACCGGAAAAGTCCTCAGAATCACTCCATGTCGTAGATCGGGGCAAAATGATGCGGGAGGAATTGAAATCTGAACAAGAACGGCCGAAAAAGTGGTTAGGGCCAAAAAACCCTAACGGGAAATCTCAAGAAACTGGGAAGATATTAACACGGTGGCGTAGCTCTCCGCGAGAGCTTTCCAGATCTATATTCGGTTGAAGATTTCGAGCACCGGAGCACCGTCGGTGGCCACCAGAAGGTTAACGAAATAGAAACTCTCTCTCTGATGCCGGCTCGTCTCCCATCCCCTTGCCCGTTGATGCTAAGAGTGCTCGTGATTAAGTTGCTGTGGATGATGATCAAGTTGCTCGTGACCAAGTTGATGCGGCGCAACATAAAGATGCTCGACGACCTTCTACCGCGACTCGTGACCTTGGTGGCTACAATCTTCGTTCGCGGCGGGCTTAATCCCTTTCCTTATTTGCACCTTTAATTTCCTAGTTTAATGTTATCATTATTTCATGTTGTCTTTTATTTTGGACATGTTTAATTTTTGGTGTGCTCATAGCCATCCAATAGATGATAAATTGGATGGCTAGATTTATTTTGCTTGTTTTGGGACTTGCCTATATATAGGCTTATTTGATGAGAAATGAAGGCATGCTACTTGAAAACCTAAATTAATCCTCTCTTGAGAATTTCGGCCACCTCCCTTTGGGATTGCCGCCCCCCCCCCCCCCTCTCATCCTCCTTCTCCTCCTTTGTTAGCCAATCGCTTGGGTGATCCAAGGCTTGTGAAACGCGGAGGCGGATGCTTCTCGGTGTGACTCCGGTGAAGAAGAAGGTTGCCGCTCGGTGTGACGCCGGTGGTGCGTGGACGTGTGACTCTTCCACTTTCCTTGTGTGATCTTCACCCCACCTTGGGGAGGGTAATATCTACATCTTTCCTTTGTGATTTCTTGTGAGATTTGGAATGGATGCAATGGCTTTTTATCCGCGATCTTGAATACGATCTTTTGGATTTAATCGAAAACCTTCTTGCGTTGATTGATGCCGGCTCGTCTCCCATCCCCTTGCCCGTTGATGCTAAGAGTGCTCGTGATCAAGTTGCTGTGGATGATGATCAAGTTGCTCGTGACCAAGTTGATGCGGCGCAACATAAAGATGCTCGACGACCTTCTACCGCGACTCGTGACCTTGGTGGCTACAATCTTCGTTCGCGGCGGGCTTAAGCCCTTTCCTTATTTGCACCTTTATTTTCCTAATTTAATGTTATCATTATTTCATGTTGTCTTTTATTTTGGACATGTTTAATTTTTGGTGTGCTCATAGCCATCCAATAGATGATAAATTGGATGGCTAGATTTATTTTGCTTGTTTTGGGACTTGCCTATATATATGCTTATTTGATGAGAAATGAAGGCATGCTACTTGAAAACCTAAATTAATCCTATCTTGAGAATTTCGGTCACCTCCCTTTGGGATTGCCGCCCCCCCCCCCCACTCATCCTCCTTCTCCTCCTTTGTTAGCCAATCGCTTGGGTGATCCAAGGCTTGTGAAACGCGGAGGCGGATGCTTCTCGGTGTGACTCCGGCGAAGAAGAAGGTTGCCGCTCGGTGTGACGCCGGTGGTGCATGGACGTGTGACTCTTCCACTTTCCTTGTGTGATCTTCACCCCATCTTGGGGAGGGTAATATCTACATCTTTCCTTTGTGATTTCTTGTGAGATTTGGAATGGATGCAATGGCTTTTTATCCGCGATCTTGAATACGATCTTTTGGATTTAATCGAAAACCTTCTTGCGTTTATTTTCGAAACCTTGCAAGAAGCCGGATCGGGTGGATCCTTTTGCTTGAGGAAGATCTTGGCATATGTTATTGATCTTCCTCTCAAAAAGGTGTGGCGACCTTTGCTTTCGATCTTCGGTGGGAAAGGATTGGACTTTAATTAGATCGTCGCTTTTAGTCCACTCCCCTCCGCGTGTTTGTGCGGGATGACGGTGAATCGTGCGGCTAGAATGTTTGTGTTATGACGCGTTACAACGTGTTACGTGGGCTTGAGTTGTAAGAAACTCCGTACGCTATTTTAATCCGACGAATCCCTACGTCAATTTGGTATCAGAGGAGGTTCTCGTCAGTTTCCTAATTGGCACTCCTCCCCCGCTCAAAATTCAAATTTCAAATTTCGAATTTAAAATTTCAAATTTCAAAATTTCAAATTTTAAATTTCAAATTTCAAAAAAATTCAAAATTCAAATTTCGAATTTCAAATTTCAAATTTCGAATTTCAAATTTCAAATTTCAAAATTTCAAATTTTAAATTTCAAATTTCAAAAAAATTCAAAATTCAAATTTCGAATTTCAAATTTCAAATTTCGAAATTCAAATTTCAAATTTTAAATTTCAAATTTCAAAAAAATTCAAAATTCAAATTTCGAATTTCAAATTTCAAATTTCGAATTTCAAATTTCAAATTTCAAAATTTCAAATTTTAAATTTCAAATTTCAAAAAAATTCAATATTCAAATTTCGAATTTCAAATTTCAAATTTCGAATTTCAAATTTCAAATTTCAAAATTTCAAAATTCAAAATTTCAAATTTCAAAATTCAAAAAAAACAAAGAGAAAACTGCGCTCTAGCATTTGGTTTTTAGGGTGTTAATGCGTACTCGGCACGGTACGGAGTACACGAACCCGTCTACCACCACTATGGTTGAACACCCTGATGAGGAAACTAATTCTACGGCTATCACTGAGCTTAGGCAAGAATTAGGAGAGTTGAGGGGTTTGCTGACACAACTTTTGGCGAACCAAGCTGCTCAAACACCACCACCACCTAACCATGGACAAGCCCCCCGACCACCCCCGGTGCATGTTGCGGAACATGATGGGTACTTCCCCGGAGCAGCCCGTCAAGTTCCCGATCTGGAAAGAGAGTTCGATATAACAAAAGCGATTCGTATGGAAGCCCCTCTTACGATGGTATGGGAGACCCCCAAGTCTTCCTTACATGGGTGGTTGACATAGAATGCTATTTTGATTGGTATCACCTTACCGATGAGCAAAAGGTTCAAGTAGCTCGTATGAAATTAAACGGGAGGGCCAAGACCTTTTGGTAAAATGAGGAGCGACGTTTAGGGACCGGTCATGGTGTACCCCTAGTTGGTTGGACGGTTATGAAAAATTTGCTCACCGACCAATACGTGCCCGCTTACCACCGAACTCAAATGTTCGACGATCTTGCCACCCTTCGGCAAGGTCCAAAATCGGTGGCTGATTACATGGGTGAGTTAAAGGATAAGATGGTGCAGTGTGAGATCCAAGATATGCCAGAGGTTAAGCTTTCTAGGTTCCGTAAGGGACTTAATCCGGACATTCAGAAGAAGCTTCTTCGATATGGCCACACTGATATTAATACTACTTTCAATGCCGCCTTGGACATTGAAAAACATCTGGCCATGAAAACCCAACCCCGTTACTCCCAACAAAAGGGAAAGGCCCCCATAGGCGCCCTTTACTCCACTTATTATGATAAGGGTAAGGCGAAGGTTGGGGAGTCCAAACCAATTGTCGTGACTGCGAGAAACCCTAGGCAGCCTAATAGTGAGAGAATCCCTATTGGCAAGGTGAGCAAGGCTAACACCACGTGTTACTCTTGCGGTATTCAAGGCCACTATGCCTATGAGTGCCCCACTAAGGCCAAGGCTACTTTAGCTCTTCTAGACGAGTCCACTAGTGACTTTGTAGATTTAGTGATTGAGGCAGATGAGGGTTATGAGACGGAAGATGTGCCTAGTGATATGGAGGATGGACACCTACTTAGCGTTATGCGTTGTATTCTGACGACCCGTCGCCCGTTTGACGATTGGAAGAGGTCCACTATTTTCTCCCTCATCTTTAAGAGTGGGGACAAATATTGTAAGCTCATCATTGATAGCGGCAGCTGTATGAACATTGTTTCTGAGAACGCCGTTATGCGGATGCATTTGGCTACCGAGCCTCATCCTACCCCTTACCAAGTGGCTTGGGTCAACAAGGTAACCATCCCGGTCACCAAGCGTTGCCTAGTTCCACTTACGATCAAGTCATATACGGATGAGGTGTGGTGTGATGTCATCCCTATGGATGCTTGTCATGTGTTGTTAGGCCGCCCTTGGCTCTATGACCGTGATGTCACCCACTACGGGAGGGCAAACCCATATGAGTTCAAATATAAGGGGAAGGTAGTCACGTTAAAACCCACGGCCCCAAAGGAACCCAATAGCCCGAGTACGGATACCACAATCCCAGTCGAGAAGAAATTGGTAAGCCTAATGGGTAGGAGAAAATTTGAGAGGGACCCCTTTGCGGATGGGATTATTTATGCATTGGTTCTTTTGAATAATAATAAAGAAAATGGGGTTTTAGAAGATTTACCCAAAGAATTAAAAAAACTGCTGGAAGAGTATAAGGATGTCTACCCGGACGAGTTGCCCCCTACGTTGCCCCCTCTACGTGATATCCAACATGCCATTGACTTTATGTCGGGCGCCTCATTGCCTAATCAGCCCCATTATAGGTTGCACCCCGCAGCCCATGAGGAGCTCCAAGCCCAAATTTCGGATTTATTGGCGAAGGGGTTCATTAGGAACAGCAAGAGTCCGTGTGCGGTACCGGCTTTGTTGGCTCCAAAAAAGGATGGTACGTGGCGTATGTGTGTAGACAGTAGAGCCATAAATAAGATCACTATCAAGTATAGGTTTCCCATCCCTAGATTGGACGATCTTTTGGATATGTTGTCTGGTGCCTCGATCTTCACGAAATTGGATTTGCGGAGTGGTTACCATCAGATTCGGATACGTGATGTGGATGAATGGAAAACTGCATTTAAATTTAAGGACGGGCTCTACGAGTGGTTGGTCATGCCATTTGGGTTGTCAAATGCTCCAAGCACCTTCTCACGCATGATGACCCACGTATTCCAACCATACATGGGACGATTTGTGGTGGTGTACTTTGATGACATATTGATTTATAGCACCACTTTTGACTCACATGTGTCTCACCTACGGATTATTCTATCTACACTTCGGGACGAAAAATTATATTTAAATTTAAAAAGGTGTATATTTTATGTAAAGGAAGTGGAATTTTTGGGCTACCTGGTTGGATCTGAGGGAATAAAGGTAGACCCCAGTAAGGTGAAAGCAATTCTGGAGTGCCCCGAACCCACAAGCTTGAGAGACGTTAGGAGTTTCCACGGGTTAGCCTCATTTTATAGACGATTTATTCGGGATTTTAGTACTATTATGGCTCCCGTGACGGAATGCATGAAAAGGGGTGAGTTTAAATGGACGCCAGCAGCTACCTAGGCATTCCAACACATTAAGAAGATGATGACTGAGGCTCCTATTTTGCGCTTACCAGATTTTAATAAAGTATTTGAATTGACATGTGACGCATTCGGAGTAGGAGTAGGAGGTGTCTTAAGCCAAGAGGGACACCCAATAAGTTATTTTAGCGAGAAATTGGCGGGTGCAAAACTTAATTATTCCAATTACGATAGAGAGTTCTATGCCATCATTAGATGCCTACACCAGTGGAGACACTACCTCCTTTCCAAGGAGTTCGTGATTCTCTCTGACCATGATGCACTCAGGCACATTAATGGGCAATCTAAAATCAGCCCCTGTCATGCAAAATGGGTATCTTATCTGCAAGAGTTTTCGTTCACCTTAAAACACCTTAAGGGCACTGAAAACCGTGTGGCCGACGCGCTTAGTAGAGTGACACTTTTATTGTCGATCATGGATGTAAAGGTTGTCGGATTTGAGAGAATAAAGGATGAATATGCCATGTGTCCTGATTTTGGAGAAGCGTATCTAGCGGCACACGATGACTCATCAATGATAGTGTCAGCATATGTATTGAGAGACGGTTATTTATTTCGGCACGCTAAGCTATGTATTCCCCGTACCTCCCTACGCCATCACATAGTATGAGAACTACATAGTGGCGGGTTGAGCGGCCATTTTGGGCGGGATAAAACGATAGCCTTAGTCGAGGAGAAATTCTATTGGCCTAAACTTCGCGTTTTAGTTGGGAAAATCGTAAGTAGTTGTCGGGTTTGTCAAGTGTCTAAAGGGGGAAAGACTAATGTGGGACTATACACTCCATTGCCTATTCCATCTAGACCTTGGGAGGAAGTGAGTATGGACTTTATTTTGGGGCTTCCTCCAACCCAGCGACGACACGATTCCATTTTTGTGGTGGTTGATAGGTTCTCTAAGATGGCTTATTTCATACCCTGTAGTAAGACTAATGACGCATCTCACATTGCAAAATTATATTTTAAAGAGGTGGTGAGTCACCGCGGCGTTCCTAAGACCATTGTCTCGGATCGTGACGTTAAATTCACAAGTTATTTTTGGAAGACGCTTTGGACATTAATGGGAACGAAGTTGTTGTTTTCCGCCGCATATCACCCACAAACTGATGGGCATACGGAAGTGGTAAATAGGAGTTTGGGAAACTTGTTGCGTTGTCTTGTGGGTGACCACAAAGGCACTTGGGATTTTCTCCCCCCCCCCCCCAAGCCTAATTAGCCTACAACAACTCTACCAATCGGTCTACGGGTATGTCACCAAATGAAGTAGTGCACGGGTACCTTGCGAATGTGCCCATTGACTTGATTCTGTTACCTCCATCTTATCATACAAGTCAATTTGCACAATCTTTTGCCGAGCACATACATGACTTACATGCCCAAATACGAACAACTTTAGCTACCACGTATGAGTCGTATCGATCCCAAGCGAATTTACATCGGAGGGAGTCTAACTTCCAAGTTGGCGATCTTGTTTTAGTGCGCCTTATTCCCACGCGGCTGCCTTCTGGCACCGTTAAGAAGTTGGCACCAAAGCGAGCCGGCACGTTTCGAATTATTAAGAGGCTAAGAGATAACGCGTTTGTTTTGGATTTGCCGACGGATTGGGGTATTTCACCCATTTTCAATGTTTCGGATTTAACGCCGTATGTTTCCATTCCAACTGAGTTGACTTCTACGCCTTCTTTTTCCCCCAATATTTCTTCCTCCACAAATGTCTCTTCTTGGTTGGTGAGTGGTAGTTCCGTGAGTCATTCTTCCATTGCACCTACAGGCCTAGCGACGGGTGGTAAGTCTTCTACTTTGCTTCCACATGCTGATATGTTTCCTAGATTTCCCTGTACATTTCTTTTCCCAGCTCAGGTACTTGCAGATGGCTACACTTCTCCAGCTGATGGCGGCCATCGCCGCTTCCTCGTTCGTTGGCGTGATCGTCCGCCCTCCGACGACTCCTAGGTTATTGAGTCGGATCTCTTTCGCTTGGATGAGGACCTCCTCCGCCGCTACCTTGCAACCCACTCATCGGTGTTGAGTGACTTTAAGGGGGGGAGGATTGATGCCGGCTCTTCTCCCATCCCCTTGCCCGTTGATGCTAAGAGTGCTCGTGATCAAGTTGCTGTGGATGATGATCAAGTTGCTCGTGACCAAGTTGATGCGGCGCAACATAAAGATGCTCGACGACCTTCTACCGCGACTCGTGACCTTGGTGGCTACAATCTTCGTTCGCGGCGGGCTTAAGCCCTTTCCTTATTTGCACCTTTATTTTCCTAGTTTAATGTTATCATTATTTCATGTTGTCTTTTATTTTGGACATGTTTAATTTTTGGTGTGCTCATAGCCATCCAATAGATGATAAATTGGATGGCTAGATTTATTTTGCTTGTTTTGGGACTTGCCTATATATAGGCTTATTTGATGAGAAATGAAGGCATGCTACTTGAAAACCTAAATTAATCCTCTCTTGAGAATTTCGGCCACCTCCCTTTGGGATTGCCGCCCCCCCCCCCCCTCTCATCCTCATTCTCCTCCTTTGTTAGCCAATCGCTTGGGTGATCCAAGGCTTGTGAAACGCGGAAGAGGATGCTTCTCGGTGTGACTCCGGCGAAGAAGAAGGTTGCCGCTCGGTGTGACGCCGGTGGTGCGTGGACGTGTGACTCTTCCACTTTCCTTGTGTGATCTTCACCCCATCTTGGGGAGGGTAATATCTACATCTTTCCTTTGTGATTTCTTGTGAGATTTGGAATGGATGCAATGGCTTTTTATCCGCGATCTTGAATACGATCTTTTGGATTTAATCGAAAACTTTCTTGCGTTTATTTTCGAAACCTTGCAAGAAGCCGGATCGGGTGGATCCTTTTGCTTGAGGAAGATCTTGGCATATAGTTATTGATCTTCCTCTCAAAAAGGTGTGGCGACCTTTGCTTTCGATCTTCGATGGGAAAGGATTGGTCTTTAATTAGATCGTTGCTTTTAGTCCACTCCCCTCCGTGTGTTGGTGCGGGATGACGGTGAATCGTGCGGCTAGAATGTTTGTGTTAGGACGCGTTAGAACGTGTTACGTGGGCTTGAGTTGTAAGAAAATCCGTACGCTATTTTAATCCGACGAATCCCTACGTCACTCTCTCTCTCGCTCGCTTCTTTGGTTAGGGAGAAAAATATCGGAGAAGATGAAGTTTGGTTCTAAAACCTAAGTCTAAATATATATATATATATATATATATATAATGTTTATAAAACGTTTTGTCAAAAACGGGTTATTACGAGCGATTTCGCGGGAACCAAAAAATAAAGTGTCTAGGATGACTCCAAAACAAAACGTGTCCAACATGAAAGTTGTAGATATCGTCGAGACAAACAAATTTTATGTTGACCAGGTTTTTGTACGACAACGTTTTGACCCTCAAAATGGTGCCCGAACCCATACTGTACAGACTACTCGAGAGGAAACTGGTTTACTCGAGATGGAGGTGTTTACTCGAGTTGGAGGGGCTTACTCGAGATGGAGACTCGAGTTGGAAAATAGTCACTCGAGTAGGTCCAAAAATTTACTCGTGTAGGTCCAAAAATTCACTCGTGTACCTGAAGAAAATAATTGCGTGAACAGTGATTATACTCGAGAGGCAGGAAATAGCTACTCGAGAGGAAATTACAGGACTCAAGTATATTGAACAGCAGAACTCGAGTATGTCAAAACACAACTCGAGTATGCCAAAACACAACTCGAGTATGTCATTACAGCAATCGAGTATACATTACAAAATTAACAATTTTTTTGCAGATATAACCCTATGATTAAACTATATCAATGAATAGTGTTTTTCATTTTTGAATAGTACTTTAATATCAAAATATTCATGTTTATATATTTTTGAATAAGGAAACTACGAGATCAAAACGGAGAACCGAACGGGCGCCGAATCAAACGAAATTCACACCGTAGGCGAACACTGACGTTACGAACACAACGGCGAAGTCAAAACCAAAATCCGACGAGCCATTCCCGAGATATTAATCTTCAAAGTATACGGCGAACATAAACAATCCAAAACTTCAATCGCGCGGAGAGACTCCAAAAATGCTCGGACTACGATGAAACTGGACAAGCAAGTCCACAATTACTTAACTTAGATTCCAAATGCAAAATTTTCCCATTACAACAAGAATTCGGCCGACTCGACCGCACGGACGCGAAAATGCCTTAACGGCATTGCGCCGTCAACTCGACGTTAAACGTAACGCCACGACGTCATAAATATGATGTTGCCCATTCAAATAAAATCATCGAAAAATCGGGGCGTTACAGTCACTCCACCTAAAAATAAGTTTCGTCCCGAAACTTAACACAACTCCAAAACTAAATCAAAACGATAAAATCAAACATAATTGAAAATATAAAGACATACTCGAAACTAAGAGAAGAGGTGCGGATAAGATTCCCTCATCACCGATTCCAATTCCTACGTTGCGCTCTCGATGTCTTGATTTCTCCAAAGAATCTTGACAATAGGGATGGTCTTTCTCCGTAACACACGCTCTTGAGAATCCAGAATACGAACAGGTTCTTTCATATACTTAAGGTTGGGCTGAATCTAGGGCATCGGCTCGAGGACTTGACGATCGTTACGAACACACTTCCGCAACTGGGTCACATGGAACACATCATGGACACCAGGGAAGGTTGCAGGCAACTCCAGCCTATAAGCTGACACTCCAATGCGCTCAAGAATCTGGAAAGGTCCCACATACCGGGGGTCTAACTTGTGGTTCCTTCCAAACCTTTTAAAGCCAAACATCTGAGAAACCTTCAGAAAAACCAAGTCTCCAACGACAAACTCCAGATCGACCCTTCATTGATTAACATACTTCTCATACCGCTCTTGAGCCACACAGAGCTTTTCTCGAATATGAGTCACAACACATTTCATCTCCTCAAGGGCTTCTGGACCTAGCAACGGTCTCTCACCAACTTCAGCCCAAAATAAAGGAGTTCCACAACGCCTCTCATATAAGGCCTCAAACGGGGCCATCTACAAACTCTCTTGATAACTATTATTGTATGCAAATTCCATGAGTCTGAGATGCTCATCCCAAGCACAACCATGATCCAAAATATAGCACCTGATCATATCTTCTATGATCTGATTTACCCTTTCCATCTGACCATTCGTCTGTGGATGATAGGTGGTGGAATACCTTAAATCGGTACCCAACCACTCCTGTAAACTCTTCCAAAAGCGAGACATAAATCTGGAGTCTCGATCTGATACAATGCTAACAAGCACTCCATGTAATCTGATGACCTCTTCAAGATATAGCTCGACTATCTTCTTCATCGAATACCCAACCTTAAACGGAACAATGTGAGCACACTTTGTCAATCTATTGACTATCACCCCAACAGAGTAGTGCCCACGGGGAGATTTTGGTAGACCGGTGATGAAATCCATTTAAATACTCTCCCATTTCCAACTTGGAATATCAAGAGGTGTCAACTTACCACCAGGCCTTCTATGATCAGCCTTAACACGCTGACACGTATAATATTCTGATACAAACTTCGTGATATCATTCTTCATCCCCGACCTCCAAACAATTTGCTTTAGATCTTTGTACATTTTAGTGGAACTAGGGTGGTAGGCTACACAGGAACCATGAGCTTCAGCATAGATCTTAGCTCGAATATCGCCAAAGGCGGGGACGCAAAATCTACCTCGGTACTTCAAGGTATCGATCTCGTCCAAAGAGAAATCAGGTTGCTCTCCCTTCACAGTTCTATTCCAGAGGTACAACAAATCAGGATCATCCTTCTGATGTGCCCGAGTAAGGGAAATCCAAGAGGGTTCTTCTGCTTCTAGACAAGTAGGCACAGTACTACTCCCAACCTGAATATCCATCAACAGGAATTCTTCCACTAAGGACTGTACCGATAGATTAAAAATTTTAGCGGTCTTTCTACATCAGCTACTACATTAGCCTTTCCTGGATGATAAAGAATTTCCACTTCATAATCTGCCACATATTCTAACCACCGATGCTGGCACAGATTCAGTTCTTTTTGAGTGAATACGTACTTCAAACCCTTATGGTCTGTATAGACTTTGCACAACCCGCCATACAATAAGTGTCGCCACAGCTTCAGTGCATAAATTACTGCAGTAAACTCCAAATCATGCGTAGGATAGTTTATCTCGTGAATCTTTAGTTACCTCGATCCATACACGATCACCTTACCATTTTGCATTAAAACACAACCAAGTCTGATGTGTGATGCATCAACATACACAACATACTCAACTCCTTCAGTAGATAGGGTTAAAATCAGAGTAGTACATAATCTCTTCTTCAGTTCCTGAAAAGCCTCTTCACACTTTTCACTCCAAATGAATGCAGTATTATTCTGAGTAAGTCTAGTTAGAGGAGCAGACAACAAAAAAAACCCTTCCACGAATCTTCTATAATATCCCGCCAGGCCTAAGAAGCTCCTAAAATCCTTAGGTGTAGACGGTCTCTCCCATTCCATCACAGCAGAAATCTTGGTCGGGTCTACGTAATAAGCCAATATCTTAACTCGTACTTGTGACGACGTCACTTTGATTTATGGCCTCCTGTTGGCCAAGGTTATACACTCATGGTTGCGCCTGGGATGCAGAGGACTCCACCACTGCCTTCTCTTGTCAGCATATGATGCTCCTGTCTTCCTTTCAACCTTTGGAGGACCAACCCAACAGTCACTGGCTAGATAACTAACCTTTCCTCATGTATAACAGACACGAGGGTCTTGCCTAGAAGTTGCTCCAGATGCAACTATAGAAGGAGCCTGCCTAGAAGACTTCGACTACTTACACTATTTCCTGCGGTAGCCTGACCTTTCAGGACTCGGTGCTTTAAACTTGGACTTTGTCGCAGCCAAGTCCTATTTGTCCTGTACCCGCTTCATACCTTGCTCCAACGCACGAGCTGTATCCACGAACGTTTGAAACCTTTGGTTCACCGAACTCAAGAGGAGGAATCTCAACTCATCCCGCAGCCCTTCATAGAACCGATTGGTGTTACGCTCTTCTTCATCAAAGATGGACCACGCATAGTGTCCCGATCGTGTAAACTCATATAAGTATGTATCAACACTACTTTCTCCCCGAGTTAGATGCTAGAAATCATTTTCCATTGCGATGCGCTGTGCTGATGGCAAGTGGTTTGCCAAGAACAGTCTCGAAAACTCCTCTATTGAGACTTATGTTAGTTGTCTGCCCGCTAAGTGGTGCAACTCTATTTCGTCCCACCATAGTCGAGCCTCTCCTTCCAACAGGAAAGTTGCCAAGGTGACTTTCTGTTCCTCCTCAGTTCTTATTGCCGTCAAAATCCTCTTAACACATGCAAGCCAAACCCTTGCCTGCGTTGGGGATCCAGCCCCCGCGAACATAGGTGGATTGAAGCTCATAACCTGCTTCAGTTGCCATTCTGCTTCTCGTACATCTACCATAACCTCCACAGGTTCTGCCCTCAAACCAACCTGTACAGGTACCATTGCAGGCTGTGCTAGCCCAATTGGCTGTGCTTGTATAATTGCAAACAATACCTCAATAACTAAGCGTATTGTGTCCATAGACGGGGGAGGTGTAGGCACCTTAGCTGGTGCAGTACTCTCATCAGCACGCTGGGGCTCAGACTGCCCCGCACCACTTCGAGTCACCTATACGTGTAAAAGACACACTTTAGCGACTTTGCAAAAGCAACAACAACTTAATAGGAATGCGTAGGTTCCTTAAACGGGTGTATTGACATTCCTTAGTGTACATTCTTGAGTTTATTTATGTTAGAATAGGTCGCACTTACACGTGTTCATCACCCCACAAAAGAATTTGACCACGAATTCGAAGGAGGAAGACCAAGACAAGCTGATACCAAAATGTAACACCTCTACCCGTCATATGAAATATAGTAGAGGTTACGACCGGGGCCCCACACCATATTCTACAAACAGACACCGGGGTTATAGGTTAATATCACAGACTACTCGCATCCTAACTCAGAGCATTCTAGCGGAAACTTTAGGGTTACTTGAACTCAAACTCATTCGAATGTCTACAATATATAAACCACCATTAATATATATATATATATATATATATATATATATATATATATATATATATATATATATATATATATATATATATATATAGGAATGTCAATTACAAATACACAAAAGTGTTTGGCCTTAAGGCCTTATAGTTAAACTTCACCAGTGTGGATTACATATATCGGCACGCAGGCTGGCCACACATAAAAATAGTAAACTTTTCCACTTGGCCTTCGAGGGCTAGCTTTTGGCAACAAGGGCTTCAGCCCGCTATTTCCTGCTCGGCTCCCCAACACCTGCACAGAGATAATCCACCACGAGGCTGGCAAACATGGCAACGATCGGCATTCAATTGACTAGTTTATAACGACCCTACCCCTTTCCTAGGGTAGTGGTATTACTTCCTCACAAGCATAGTTTTAACACAAGAAGACATATCATAGAACGTGCACTCACACAAAGTTCAATATATCACAAAGGTCGGCCGCACGGCCCGACGCTCTGTGCAATACGGGCACATTATCAGTGTATCGAAAAAAAAGGGTCCAACCACTATTCATAGGTCCTAGACCCAATGGTAAACATTGAGCATTCATGCTCCAGGTACAACGACCAGAGACTTTAGTCTTCATGACCTACAACCCAAGACTCTCATTATGTGATCCCAACGAATTCCAATAACTTAGGCACTCAAGTTAGACAACCATAACGTTGATACAGTTCATCCCTTGCCCATTACTCAAATCACCATTAGAATGTCTAGACTGATGGGGGTAGGCTTCCCAATGTCCGTTCGACTCACTGGACTTTAAGAGCTCATTGCTCACAATAGCCACACTGTCCTCTAAGGATTGGCTTCACAATCAAAAAGGGAGTCAATGCCAGCATTCGTCACAATTCCTTGGCGGGGCCAACAGAAGCTCTCTTTTTGCACCCAAACTCAACACAAACCCTGCAACATCCTACATTGCCAGAAATATTTGTCTTTCTGTAGCACACACCACTTGATTTTCGAGGGTATTTTCCGGCAACACCACTCCAGTACTTCCTGTTACTCCACTTCACAGGCACAACCCACCGACTTCACAAAAAACTCATTTATACACACAATCTTCTCCAGTGTGCAAAATAAAGCATCACCAATCCAGACCAACCTGTCCGGATGTGCTTCACATAGCATGTCTATTCCGTACTACACATTTCCGGATCTATATGCAAATGTAATTTGGGATAACATGAATCGACCCAACGAAAATCCCTCGATTCTACACCTGTTGGTGGGGGATTCCATGCACATGCCAAACTAAGGACTTCACATGTTCAAGAAGGAAGGTCATTACCCTTGTCGTTCACTTCGATGCAATGATAAAGCTTTTCAATGTGGATGGAAGTGAGCACCTCAATTTCCCGTTCGCGGATCTAGGCACTGACCTTGATTTTACTCACAAGATCTTCTTCAGCAACCAGTCCAGCATTCCTTAGTTCCTTCGTCCAAGAACACTCGAAGGAGATGAAAGGAAGAGAGAGAGAGTGGAGAAGGGAACAATGAATTCCTCAATCCACAACACTCTGCATAAGTAGCCTCAGATTTAACCCCAACCACATGATCTCATATCATACTAAGCAACAACCATAATTTGAGTTGAAAAGTCAACCCACCACTCATCGGCTGATGTTACTCCAAACTCCGTTTGACTTTCGACGAGCTTGAGAAGGCAGTTCACTGTGAAGGCCGTTCGACGTTCATCGAACTCAAGATAGTCGTTCATCGTACATGCTCTTCATAATTCATGAACGGGGGTCGACATTCGTCGAACTCCGATTCGACATTCGCCAAAATAAGAGCAGCAGTATAACAACTGAGAGCATTCGACGAATGCCGGTTCGACGTTAGTCGAACTCCGGATCGACGTCCGTCGAACGCCGGATCGACGTCCGTCGACCGCCGGATCGACGTCCGTCGACCGCCGGATCGACGTCCGTCGACCGCCGGTTCGACGTCCGTCGACCGCCGGTTCGACGTCCGTCGACCGCCGGTTCGACGTCCGTCGACCGCCGGTTCGACGTCCGTCGACCGCCGGTTCGACGTCCGTCGACCGCCGGTTCGACGTCCGTCGACCGCCGGTTCGACGTCCGTCGACCGCCGGTTCGACGTCCGTCGACCGCCGGTTCGACGTCCGTCGACCGCCGGTTCGACGTCCGTCGACCGCCGGTTCGACGTCCGTCGACCGCCGGTTCGACGTCCGTCGACCGCCGGTTCGACGTCCGTCGACCGCCGGTTCGACGTCCGTCGACCGCCGGTTCGACGTCCGTCGACCGCCGGTTCGACGTCCGTCGACCGCCGGTTCGACGTCCGTCGACCGCCGGTTCGACGTCCGTCGACCGCCGGTTCGACGTCCGATCGGGTTTTAACTACTCCTTTTTGGAGTGTTACAAAAACTTAAAGAAAGTCTCATGATACCAACAAACCTATTCACCCCCTGCCCTCTAAGTTGCAAGCAACCTTGAAAACAAAGATTTTCAATTGGTATCAAAGTGAGGTTTCTCAAAAAGTGTTTAACAATCTTGATGATCTCCAAGGGTAGCTTCAACTTTGTTTTTATGGGTTTTGGAGAGAGCCATAAGGAGCTAGATTCCATAAAACTCCCCATCTGCAGAAATGGCAATTTATGGAAGCTTATGACCTTTGTGATGGTAACGGAGGGGCCGTTCATCCCTATGAAGATCTCTATTCTGGATGCAAATGTCCAGACACATAAGACCTTTTTAGAAATTACCAAGGATGAGGTCATGTTGGATGCCTTGGACAAGAGAGCCCAGAATATCATAGTCAGTGCTTTTGATGATTCAATCTTTGAGAAATTCGTCCACTACCAGACCTCCAGAGAGATGTGGGACACCCTTGTGGTCTACATGGAGGGTACTAAAGAGGTAAGAGATTATAGAAACTCCACGCTTAAACAGGAGTATGAGTCTTTCAGGCAATCCCTGAAAGAGAACATAGCTACTTGCTATGAAAGAATTTTCAGGATCGTTAATGAACCGAGGACCTATGGGACGGTCTCCGGTCATTATGAAATAAGTGACAAGATCCTAAGATCTCTCACTAGAGACTGAGATACCAAGATCTATTCCATAAGAGAGGTGGCCAAGCTTGTTGAGACTCCTCCCCAAACATTATTTGGAAAGTTGCTCTCCTATGAGATGCAGCTAGCTGCCATAAAAGAGGAGGAGGCCACCAGTAGATCCCAAGCCAAAGAGAGGTCCTTGGTATTCAAGGTAGATAGCATCAGGAAGTGTAAGGAGAGGATTTCCTATCGTCCAAGAAGATCAGCTGATTCAGAAAACTCAGAGTCAGATGCATCAAATGCAACATGTCGGATGAGTACTTTGCTGTCTTCTCCAGTCATTTTCAGGAGCTCATGAAGAAGAAACAATGGAAGAGTAGACCTTCCACCTCTTCTAATCACAGGAGGAATCATTCTAAGGCTGATAGGTATGATTCTAAACCCAGTAAATACAATTCCTCTAAAGTTGTCTGCTACTGTTGTAGCAAAACTGGACATGTGATAGCTGACTGTCCAGTGAAGAGGAAGGAAGCTACCAAGAAGAAACAACACCAACACAAGGGTAAGACGGAGAAGTCCTTTATTTCCAAGAAAGAGAAGAGCTGGATATACTCATCTTCATCTAAGTATGAAGAAGAGGAAGCCTATATTGGGCTAGTTGCTTCTCCTACTGCTGAACAAGAAGCTGTAGCATTAGATGAAGACTATCCTGCTGCCAGGATAAGTATCAGGGCCACTCTTTCACACTCAGATAGTGATTTAGAGGTGTATGATGAGGATGAAGGAGATCCCTATAGATATTGTGGGTTGATGGCAATTACTGATGTGGAATCCAGACAGGATCAGCCTGGTTAAAGCAATGTAAAATCTTTATCAAGCACTTCTTCTGAGCCTGGATATGTGACTAGTCCCTGTACAAAGGCCTCTTCCTCAGGTGGTGAAGACTATTCTGAATCAGAAGGAGATGTCAATGATGGGTACATTGCCCACAATGTTCCCTAGATTTGAAGAGGCTGTAATTGTTTACTTTAGGATTGAAAATGACCTAGAGGGTGGTGAATAGGTCCAATTTAATTATGCCCCCTTTTCTTTAATCAGATTACTACTTTAATTGAAATGATTAACTCATTCAGATAATCAACATAAACCAAACAATAATTAACAAAATTAACACATTATGACAAATTAGCAAACACACATCACAATGCACACAGATTTATAGTGGTTCCCCAATTTATGGGTACATTCACTTGCCCATTTTGCCTATTTAGCAATGAACTAGATTCGACCAAACTCCTCCTCTTTCCTTTACTCAGATATTTAGATTTTACAGCTCAGAGCCCACCCGACTCCTACAACTCAGAATTCACAAGTCTTACCACTCAGATCACCAAGATCCTACACCTCAAGTTCTTCCCAAGAACTCTACCTTAGAATGAATCCTCACTCGTACTTGTTAGGCAACACCTGCCCTACACCTCTGAGAATTAACAACTTCTCCTACCTCAGGCAATTCAGCCCTACCTCAGCTTTTATAACACAGGCTTACAACAACAAGAGAATAAATCTACTCCACTCAGATCAACCGATAGATCTTACAAATTGAATATAACAGAAAATATAATCAGAAAATGTCACCCAGTATGAGATTTGAGTAACAACTTCTTGTTCTGATCTTGATGATTGTGCTTCCTTTGATTCTAACAAGATAGATCTGATCAAACCCTTCTTAGTTTTTCAAAGCTTATTGAAGTAGAAATTAGGGTAGATCTAGGCTGGAGAGATGTTGAAGATGATTATTTATCAAACCTCTCTCCACCATCTAAATTGTAACTGAAGCTTCAAACTTCGGTCTTTTCAAAATTGCGCTGCTTCTTATCTATTTTTTTTTATCTCTTCTTCTGAAGACTGAATCCCTTTAAATACGCTCTAACAGGAGTAACCGGCTGATCCGATTAATAACTGATAGTTCTGACATCTGTCAGTACCTCCCTCTTGATATATGTACTTAGGAAATAAGTCTGCTAAAGTGTTGAGATTTGGCTGTTAAATGTGTTGACACAAGTCCTGGGTGTCGACACAACTATTGTAGTAGTGTCGACACACTTTTGAATGTGTCGACATAGCTCTTCAACTTGTCTCGACACAACTTCTATAGAATGTGTCGACACGATTGGCGGCAATTCGGTGGAAATGGGCGGTGGCGGCGGCGATGCAGACGGTCGAAGCAAGTGCTCCTGGACCTTATCAGAGCACGATTTCCCTCACGCCGTCATCTCGGAACGCGAGTACCTGGATGCTCTCGGCGACCACGTCCCGCCGGGTTTTTCGGCGAGACGGCCCGGGGAAACAGAGAAGATCAACGATTTGTCCATGGACGAGCTCGCCATACCCCTGGCTCACTTTGAGGTGGGCCTGCGACTTCCCCTGTGGCCCGAGGTATGCCAAGTGCTGAAGTACTTCGGGGTCATCCTAGGTCAGATGACCCCGAAATCCATAGCCATTATGGCGGGGTTCGTCTGCTTTCTGCGAGAGGAGCGAGTCGAGTTTAGTCTCGCCGTTTTCCGGAAGCTATTCTCCTTCCGGGCGAACCGGGATGGTACCGCCTACTTCTCCAGCGCCCACCTCAAGGTGCGGGAGACAGTAAATAAGAGTCATAACTGGCTCAAAAAGTTCCTGTTCGTCAAAGGGGACTTCGACAACGTCCCCTTCTCGCCGGTGCAGCTCAGCGAGGCGAGTTACCGTCCGCCCAGCCTAGGGGGCCACGAGGCCGACTTGTGCGGGTTCTTCGCTGGGAAGAACTTCGAGGTCGCATATCTGCGCCGCCATCTCGATGACCTCGCCGCCTTCCCACCAGGGGGAGGTTTGCCACTTGCCACTGCTCTGCCTTACCCTTTTCTTCTCTGTCTCATCCCATCTTCTTGGCAGGGGAGCGGGACATCCCTCTTCATCCCCCCTACGAGAGTGCTCGGATTGCCCTCGGGGTTCTCTCCCGAGAGCAGGCCGCGGACGCCGCTCAGCGCGACACCTCGTCTGTCCCGGCCAAGAAGCGGCCGGGCGGCAGACAGCCCACTCCCCCGCCGAAAGTGGCGAAGACTTCGGGTCGGCAACCCGCTGTGAGCCAAAGGAAAGGCAAGGCCCCGGCAGATCTGCCGACCGAGGGCTCCCCTCCCGTGGTCGCTTCGACCAGCGACATTCCCGCCGGAGCGGCGGGTACTTCAGGGCCGCCAGACGGGTCGCAAACCGCCGCAAAGCCGGTGCAGAGAGGGCATCGCAACTTCGGCTACGGTGAGAAATACCTGGACGAGCGCGGCGTCCCGCTCCTGTCTTGGGACAAGGAGTCTAACCGCGCGGTGGTCTCGACTCTGTTGCCGAGCTGGCTGGAGCAGGACACCATAGGCGGGGAGGCGTATAATTTCTCTTTCGGCCTGTACTCGCGAGAAGACGCCGCCATCTACGACAAAGAGGCGACGCGAGTATTGGTTCACGAGAGCGCGCGGGCCCAGCTATGCGGCCTGGAGCTAGCTCATATGGTAGGGAGGCGCTGCACCCAGCTGGAGCGGAATGCCACCTCCCTGAAGAAGCTGGCGGACGAGAGGGAGGAGGCCCGAAAGCTTGCTCAGGAAGACGCGGACCTTCAGAGGAGGCGGGCCGACGCGGCAGAGGAGACCCTCGGGTAGTACCTGGGCGGGGTGGTATGTGCTCACCCTCAACAACCGCCCTTTCTCGCGAATCCACCTTATAACTTTCTTTTCCTCTTTTCAGGATGTCGCGATGGCCAGTCGGATGTGTGCTGAGATCGCCACCCTTGCTCAGGACAAGTCAGTGCTGGAGGCACGGGTACGCGAGGTGGAGGCCGCCGCCCCTGTCCCTCTGCCAGATAACAGGGGCTGCCCGCTCGCGCACCACTCCGACCACGAGTTGGAGGTGTTGATGCAAAAGAACGCCGCCAGCGCCGCAAAGTACACGATGCAGATGCTGCGACGCGCGGATCTTCTCAAGAGCGAGGCGGCGGAGCTCTTGGCGGGCGACGTTTTTCCGGCGATGTTCCTCCCCGCACCGGACCCTGGAGACCAGTCCTTCCAGCGCATTTAGGACTTCTCGCCCCGAATCTCGCGTCACCCCCGCTTTTTTGACATTTGTTTATTAGATGTATATATCATGTACGTTTAGCTGTTTTGAGACGTACGCGCGAGCTGTGCCTAGACTTCGTGATTTTTATCTACTATTGCTTTTATAAATGCTTTCTCGCCTGCCTCTGTATATTTGCTATTACCGCGCAGGGCGGCCTGCCTCTACGGCCCAGCCCTGATGACGCTGTTGCTTCGCCCATCAAGCGAGGCGAGCCGACTCGTCCTTTGTCTGAGTTATCAAACTTCTTATGGACTCTCGCCCAGGTTTTCGCCTCCGTTCGGCCGCCTTTCTTGGGGCTGGGGGGCTATGTTAGACCCCTCCCTTTTTGGTTAACTTTTGTGATTCCGACCTGCTATTAACACCATTCGAGTAGTTCCCAGCCTTGCCGGCTAGGTGGGAGCCCGACAGCGTGATTCGTTCTGGGTCGCAAATAATTGTCATCGAGTGACTTCCGCCCCCGCCAGCTAAGTGAGAGCCTGGCAGCGGGGTCTTATCGAGGCTAGGGATGACACCGAGTGACTTCCGGCCCTGCCAACTAGGTGAGAGCCTGGCAGGGGGATCTTCTCGGGGTCCAAAAACATTCCATCGAGTGACTTCCGGCCCTGCCAGCTAGGTGAGAGCCTGGCAGCGGGATCTTCTCGAGGCTAGGGATGACACCGAGTGACTTCCGGCCCTGCCAGCTAGCGGAGAGCCTGGCAGTGGGATCTTCTTGGGGTTCAAACACATTCCATCGAGTGACTTCCGGCCCTGCCAGCTAGGTGAGAGCCTGGCAGCGAGATCTTCTCGAGGCTAGGGATGACACTGAGTGACTTCCGGCCCTGCCAGCTAGGTGAGAGCCTGGCAGCGGGATCTTCTCGGGGTCCAAACACATTCCATCGAGTGACTTCCAGCCCTGCCAGCTAGGTGAGAGCCTGGCAGCGGGATCTTCTCGAGGCTAGGGATGACACCGAGTGACTTCCGGCCTTGCCAGCTAGGTGAGAGCCTGGCAGCGGGATCTTCTCAGGGTCCAAACACATTCCATCGAGTGACTTCTGGCCCTGCCAGCTAGGTGAGAGCCTGGCAGTGGGATCTTCTCGAGGCTAGGGATGACACCGAGTGACTTCCGGCCCTGCCAGCTAGGTGAGAGCCTGGAAGCGGGATCTTCTTGGGGTCCAAACACATTCCATCGAGTGACTTCCGGCCCTGCCAGCTAGGTGAGAGCGTGGCAGCGGGATCTTCTCGAGGCTAGGGATGACACCGAGTGACTTCCGGCCCTGCCAGCTAGGTAAGAGCCTGGCAGTAGGATCTTCTCGGGGTCCAAACACATTCCATCGAGTGACTTCCGGCCCTACCAGCTAGGTGAGAGCCTGGCAGTGGGATCTTCTCGAGGCTACGGATGACACCGAGTGACTTCCGGCCCTGCCAGCTAGGTGAGAGCCTGGCAGCGGGATCTTCTCGGGGTCTAAACACATTCCAATTCTCTATGCAAGCTGGCTATGACAATACTGGGGGGGAAAGGAATTCATTATAACCAACGTGTTGCTTACAGGCCTTTAGGGAAAAAACCTTTTCAGGTCGTCTCCACTCCAGGTGAGACTCAGGGTCTCGCCCACTACATTTTGGAGCCGATAGCCCCCTGACTTCAAAGCTTCCTTCACAATGAACGGCCCCTCCCAGCTGGGGTTGAGCTTCCCTACGGACGCTGACCTCCCTGCCGCGTCTACCTTCTTCAGCACCAGGTCTTCTTCCGCGAACTGCTTGACCCTGACATGCTTGTCAAAGTATTTGGCCATCCTTCTTTTTACCTCCTCCTGTCGGATGGCCGAAAGGTCCCTCAATTCTTCCACCATGTCAAGGGAGAGTCTTAACTTCCCCTCGTTCTCGGCTTGCCATTCCTCTCGGCCCTCTCTGGCCTCCCCGACTCGCGGCGTTTGGACTTCAAATTCTACGGGGAGCACCGCCTCGCACCCATGGGAGAGCTTGAAGGGGGTCTCCCTCGTAGCCGTGTTAGGGGTGGTTCTTAGGGCCCAAAGAACTACGGGGAGATGCTCCACCCAGCCTCCCCTCAGGTTCTCCACCTTCTTCTTGAGGAGGTTGACGATGATCTTATTCGCGGCTTCCACCTGCCTGTTACTCCTGGGGTGGTGGACCGAGGCGAACCTGAGGTCGATTCCGAGCTGCTCGCGGAAACTGGTGAACTCGGCACTGGCGAACTGGGGCCCATTGTCTGTGACGATGGCCTGGGGCAGCCCATGGCGACAGATGATCTCCCCCCAAACAAAGTTCCTGATCACTTGGGAGGTCACCTTGGCCAACGCCTTCACCTCCATCCACTTCGAGAAGTAGTCGATCATCACTAGGAGGAACCTTCTCTGACTGCTGGCCTGGGGGAACGACCCAACCAAATCCATTCCCCAGATTGCGAAGGTCCAGGGGGCCATGATACTCTTGAGTCGTTGGGTCGGCTGTAGCTGAAGAGGGGCAAACAGCTGGCACTTATGACATCTTTTTGCGAACTCCGCAGCGTCTCGGCCCAGGGTGCGCCAGAAATACCCTTGCCTGACTATCCTTCCCTCCAGGGTCCGACTCCCGGAATGACTCCCGCATTCCCCGGAGTGGACTTCCTCCAAGATCCTCTGCGCCTCGCCCTCGGCCATGCAGCGAGCCAGCATCCCAGAGAGGGTCTTCCTGTATAGCTGCCCGTCCTTAAGGAGGTAGTAAGCTGACTTGTGCCTTAGCTTCTTCCTGTCTACCCCCTCCGGATATTCTCCCGTGGAGAGGAAAACTACAACTGGATCCATCCATGAAGCTTGTTGGTCGATTTCCATGAGCTCCCCTTCTTCGATGGAGGGGCGGAACAGGTCGGTGATGGTGCCCCCTGCCCGGGGACCATGCTTTGCTAACTGGTCGGCTTGTTCATTCTCTCCCCTTGGCACGTGTCGGATGGAGAAGGTCTGGAAGGTGCCTATGACCCCCTTCACTTTGGCCAAGTACAACTTCAGGGTGGGTTCCCTTGCTTCGAACTCCCCGTTGATCTGGGAAGTCACCACCATGGAGTCGGTTAGGACCTCCACATCCAGCACCCCCAGCTCCCTGGCCAGGCGCAGCCCTGCTATCACGTCCTCGTACTCGGCCTAGTTGTTGGTAATGGGAAAGTGCACCACCATCGTCTGCTCAATCTGAGTCCCTTGAGGGCTTTCTAGGACCACCACCACTCCAAGGGAATGCCTCCCTGAGGCCCCATCCACCCTCACTTTCCAGGGAGTCGGGCGGGTGAGCTCTTCCTCCGCTACTTCCACCACGTATTCGGCCAGGAAATCGGCCATAGCCTGAGCTTTGATTGAGAGCCGCGGAACGAAGGAGACATCGAACTCGCTCAGCTCCACCGACCATTTAGCCAACCGTCCTGAATGCTCCACCCCCTCGAAGATGTTGCGGAGGGGGTGGTCGGTCACCACTCGGATTGAGTGTGCCTGGAAGTAAGGTCGCAGCCGCCGAGCCGAGATGATTAGGGCGAATGCAAGCTTCTCCAAGATCGGATACCGGAGCTCGGCCTTCCTCAGGACCCGGCTGATGTAATAAATAGGGAGTTGTCTCTTTCCCTCTTCTCGAACCAAGACGGAGCTCAGAGCCTCTGCCCCGACCCCGAGATATAAGAATAAATCCTCCCCCTCCTTCGGCCCTTAGAGCAGCGGAGCTTGTGTCAACTGTACCTTGAGGGCCTGGAACGCCTCCTCGCATTCCTTGGTCCATTCAAACCTCTGACCACCCCTCAGCATTTTGAAGAAGGGGGAGCACTTCTCCCCTGCCCGAGAAAGGAAGCGACTCAGCCCTGCTAGCTTCCCCGTCAGCCGCTGGACCTCCTTCGCATTTCGCGGGGACACCAGCTCTAAGATAGCCTTGACCTTGTCCGGATTCGGCTCGACCCCTGCAGGAGTGAGGAGGTGCCCCAAGAACTTTCCCCTGCTGTCCCCGAAGACACATTTCAGGGGATTCAACCGCATGTTGTATCTGCGCAGGGTGGCGAAGGTCTCCTCTAGGTCCCGGAGGTGGGAGTCCACATCCTGACTTTTGATCATGAGGTCGTCCACATACACCTCCAAGTTCCTCCCCCTCTGCTCTTTGAAGACCCTATCCATCATTTTTTGGTAGGTGGCCCCAGCATTCTTCAGCCCGAATGGCATCATCTTGTAGCAGTAGCATCCATCCCCTGTGATGAACGAGACATCCTTGATGTCCGGGGGGTACATCCTGATTTGATGGTAACCTGAAAAGGCATCCAAAAAACTCATTACAGAAAAGCCGACGGCTAAGTCAACCAGCGCGTCGATCCGAGGCAAAGGATAACAGTCCTTAGGACAAGCTTTATTAAGTAAGGAAAAATCGATACACAATCGCCATCGGCCGTCTCCTTTTTTAACCATCACAATGTTGGAGACCCATCCGGGGTACTGAATCTCGGACATGAAGCCAGCCTTGAGAAGCTTTGCCACCTCCTCCCTGATGGGCTCCGCCAGCTTATCAGCGGTGGATCTCTTTTTCTGCTGAACGGGGCGTGTTCCCGGGTCCAGGTTGAGGCGGTGGCAAGCCACATCCGCGTCAACCCCCGGCATCTCCGCGGCGTTCCAGGCGAAGATGTCCACGTTCTTCTGGATGCACTCCAGTATCCTACCTTGGCCCTCCGGGGTCAGCCCTCCGCTGACGCGGATCTTCTCCATCCTGCCTCCCCGGGTAAGCACCTCCAGCTCCACCACTTCCTCTGCTGCCTCCAGCCTGGATTGCTCCCCCCATCCCTCGGCATCCCCTCCCTCTGGAATGGGGACCTCTACCTCCATCTCTCCTCCCACGCCCCTCACTTCGGCCACCTCCTACAGATCTCCTCCTGCCGCCTCGCCCGCGTGGTCCTTCACTTCTGGCTCCTCCCCTCCTGCTTCCTGCTCGACCTCCTCCATCCTCCACCCCATATCCTCGGCTCCGTCCTGCCAAAAGATGGTGTTCACCATAGTGACATAACACTCCCGCGCCACCTTTGGGTCCCCCCTGACCCTGACCTGGACCCCCTCAGCGTTGAACTTCAAACACTGATGGAAAGACGAGGGGACGCAGCGGAAGGCGCTGATCAGAGGTCACCCGAAGATGGCGCTGTAGCTGCTGGGGGCATCCACAATGACGAACTTGCAGTTTCGGGACTGCCCCCCAAGGTGACATGGAGGTCAACTCCTCCCTCTACTTCCTTCCTTTCTCCTGAGAACCCGAACAAGGGCCCGTCTGAGGCCAGCACCCTCTTAGCTTCCACCTTCATCGCGTCAAACACCTTTTTGAAGATGACGTTGACGGAGCTCCCATTGTCCACGAGGATCCGAGAGACAGTGAAATTCTCGATGGCGGCCTTGATGACCAGCGCATCACATAACGGATCCTCGTGGTCTGGCATATCACTCCTGGAGAAGGTGATCCTCTCCTCCGGTGGCGGCGTTTGGGATGTAGAGGCGACGCTCCGTCGGTACATGGTGTGGAGGCTTGCCTTGTGGGAAGCCTCGATCCCCACTCCCCCGTGGATCACTCCGATCCCTCCTCGGGTCCGAACATCCACCCGGTCTTCGCAACGATCCTCCTCCGCCCGAGGCAGGACCTTATCGATCCTCACTTCTTGTCGCGCCTCCTGCTGCTGCTGCTGCCGCTCCCTATTCCCTCTCATCTCCAAGAATTCCGGGCATGTGGCTGTTGCGTGCCCCTCTTCCTGATGGAAGTCGCAATAGGGCAGCTCCACCCTGACCTCCCTTCTCCTCCTCCTCAAGATCCCCCTCCTTGCTCCCAAAGCTATGGCCATGGCCTCCTCCTGATCGGGGAGCCGGGGCCTCTTGCCCTTCCTCCAGCCCGGAGGATGGAACTGCTCTTGCCTCCCCTGATGGTGACCCCTTCCATAGTATCCTCTTAGTGGCCCCTGCCCCTGCCATTCGGGCCTCCAGCCCAGCCGACGGTCGGGCTCCTGGTGCCCCCACCTCGGCTGCTGTTGCCACTGGAGCTGCCTTTGCTCCCTCTGCCTAGGCTCCCCTCTTATCTCTTCCTATCCTCTTCCCCCCTTCGACTCCTTTTCCTCCTCAGTTTCCCACATGGCCAGTTTCCTTGCAAATTCCGGGTTCGATGCCTCCCCGTCGACCTCTCTCGCCGCCCTCTTCATCAACTCCTCGTAGGAGAGGGGGGGAACCCTCTTCAGCTCCATTCGGAAAAAACCCTACTGCAGGCACAGGGTAAAAGCCATCATCAGACTATGCCCCGGCATCTCCTGGACCTGGGTAACTTCCTCCTGAAACCAGTCCACGTAGCTTCCCAACGTTTCGTTCACTCCCTGCTTAATGTGGAACAGAGACTCGGACTCCTTCTTCCTCTTCTTCGAAGTAGTGAACCTCAACATGAATCCTCGGTGCAGGTCCTCAAAATAGAAGATGGAGCTGGCCGGGAGCTGGTGGAACCACTCCCTTGCCTTCTCTCGGAGGGTGATGGCGAAGAGACGGCACTTGAATCCGTCCGACATCTGACGGATGGAGACCACGTCTTCAAACCATTGGACGTGCTGCACCGGGTCTCCCTTCCAGGTGTAGTAGGACATCTCGGGCTCCCTGAACCCGTCTGGTACTGGTGCTGAGGAGACCAGCTCGCTGAAAGGGCTGCCTCCCCCCACCTGGCAGACCGACGAGTCTCGCGAGCCCAGCTCGCCGAGCCGACCTCGGCCAGCCGACCCAGGGAACAGCTCGCGCCCGGGGAGCTCTCACCCTCGGCCTTCCTCAGCCACTTCCTTCCCAGCCCGCCTACCGGGAGCGTCCTCGCCCAAGGATGGGGCGGTCGCGATCTGTACTGCCAGAGTCGAGCACTCGGCCCGCGTGCCGAGTGCGAACTTGACAAGAGTCAGCACCTCGTTTCTGAAATCTTCAAACATCCCCACCGTCGCGAGTGGCGGTGGGGGGGGGGGGGGGGGCGAGTCCTGCCTGTCAGATCCCTGTCCTCCCGTCATTGAGCTCGCCGAAGCTTTTCTGCGTTGACCACGGTCCACGCTCACCGCACCAAAATGTTGAAACCGGAATCTGGTCTCCTGTGGAGCTCGACCATTGGGGAAGGGGTGGTCTCGCGCCTACTTCGCTCCTGCAAGAAAAACAACAAAGAAGGTAAGGTGAAACAGACCCAAGGGCTCGGCAGGGAGGTCCCACCACAAGCCCGGAAGATCTCTGAGCGCTTCCCCTCCTTAGCCAGAAGCCGAGCTAAGGTACCCTCAGAAAACACTTGAAAACAGGAGCAGGGAGGCACTAAAGGCGTGTCTTCTGAGGTACCCCTTGGGTCTTATTTATAGTTTTTGGAATCTGAACTGCCAATAACCAAAAGAACTTACCTGAAAATACCAAAAAGCCCCTGGTTGGGCCTGCGAACAACCAAACTCCGCGGTCCTGAACAGCTATGCGCAGTCCAACCTGGTCTGCCAACAGCGCGGCTCCGCTGCCCTGAGAAGCTATTCGCACCCTTGGGGGGTCAGCTCGCCTCCAACCCCCCCCCCCCCCTCCGCGGGAGGCAGGCACGATATGACTCCAGCGCTCCGCCTATGTTTCCTGGGCGAGCGCGAGCCGGACCAAAGCGACCTGCCTGTCTTCAGACGGGGCGGACAGGCGACCAGGTCGCGCATAGGGGCTGGTTGGCGGCCATCGCGTCCCCCCGATCAGCTCGCTAGTCGCGGGTTGCTGAGTCCATCCGCTTGAACTGGTGCGACGAAGGGCACCCCTCGCTTTGGTCGGCGATTTCCCAGAGCGAGTGGGGGAGTAGGGGAGCCGTCTCGCCCGGCTCGCACGCCTAAAATGAGCGGGAGCGGACCAGCCCCTCTGCCGCATGTCTGCTTGCTGCTTGGGTGCGGGTCGCGGGGCTAGATCCACTCGACGAACACGGGGTTGTACACCCAAGTACTGGGTGACGACACAACTTTCACCTTGACTCAGCACTTCTACTTTAAGTGTGTCGACACTAGTCTTGAGTGTCTCGACACTTTGTACTTAGCTTTATTTACCTGCACATATGAACTTAACATCCATCAAATACAACAATGTGTATATCATTGAGCAGAGAAGACTTCTTCAAATCAAGTACAATGCGACCATTGTACTCAATAATCTCCCCCTATGTGGAGAAGTCATAACCCCAATTCAATGATGTACAACAAGATAGCACAAAAATAAATATAATGACATTTAAACATACAGTGTAGTTCAGTAAGTGAATTATCACAAATAAACACACGTACTTAATAATAATGCTGAGAAGAAAATAAGGCAAACTATTTCAGTCCTAATTAATCAACCCATGAAATGTAGAATAAGCGATGATTTCCATTAATTATTTATCATAGAATTTACTGATACAAGTTTTTTATTTACAGAACAGTTACAGATCAAAATGTTCATAAGAAATATAAAACTAAGAATCTCCTAAGGCAGCTTAAGTTCCATAATAACTATGGCTTTGTCTGATTGTATCTTGGCTTTCATCTCAGGCTCCTTGTCCTCAACAACTGCCTTTCCTTTGGCTTCCTTAGCTTTAGCTTTTGCTATGCTTCTTCCTTCAGCCTTTGGCTCTCAAAATAATGATATGACTTTGGGAAATACTTGGTGGGCTCTATGGACTTATCAGGAAGCTTTCATATCTTCATATCTTGCCTGAATTTTTGAATCACATCTTACTTCTTCAAGTGTTTGTCCCATTCCTATTCAGAATACCATTTCACTTTGTCAGTAATATTAGCATTCACAGCTTTCCATGCAGTAAGAATGATTGATATTGAGGTTGGACTCCATTGCTCAAAATCAGGTTTAGTCTCATCTTGTTCTCTAAACCTTTTCTTTGATAACGGAGCCTCAGTCTCTAGAGCAGTAGAAGGCATGTCCACTTTCTAAAATATTACATTCTTATCTATGCCTTGAGGAGGACTATACATGTGGTGAACAGCTGCTTGAACAGACTCAAAATTGGCTGGGGCTGCCAGATGAAAGAATTTAGCAGGAGGTGCTTCAAGTAGAGGTGGTTGTTGACAACCATATTCAGCTGTTTGATAACCATCATACCATAGGGGAGGAAAACCTAAAGTATCTCTGATATTGTTTGCTATCCAGGTAACCTGTTCAGTACTTGCTTTAATCTTGACTCTCTCTCCCTTTATGACTTCTCTTTCAATATGATCTCTGAGATCACTCTTATGAAATCTAACATGTCCATCAAGGTAATTTACACCTGAAGTCACAGTATTCTTAACTCTCAGTAAATTATTGTCCAGGTTTTTGTAAGAATCTTTGATATCCTTAATAGAGATTCAGAATGACTTTACAGTTTGTTATTGTTGTCTATGCCAGTAGAATCAATTTTGGTTTTCAAAGTAGTAGTTTGGGTCTTAATTTCTCCCAAGGTTGTTTCATGCATTACGATCAGATTTTCATTCAGTCAGTTATGATTTTCAGGGACACAGCCTTGCTTGATTGCCACATCTTCTTATAGTTATTTGGCTTCCAGTTGTTGCTTGGCCAGATAAACTACTGTATGAGCTCCTTCCTCAAAAATTGAAGTCATTTCAGTCTTCAAGAGATTGACTTCAAATCTTATTGACTTGATCTCTTGGGCTAGATAAAATTGCAACTCCTTGTTGCTTTCATCTACATATTTCTCTAAATATTGCCTTTGCTTATCAAGCATAATCTGTATTTGCACTAGCAAAGAGATATGATCAATTGTAGGAGCTGATGATGGTCCAGAATGACGATATTGCTAGTACCTCTTGCTCTTCTTCTTCATTTCAGAAAGTTTTTTTTTTCATCTGTTGAGAATCTTCTGCTTCCTCAAATTCAGAAGAACTAGCATATTAAGCTTGAGGTATCTTTTTAGTGTAATCAGTATCTTGGGCAAACTACCCCTCAACTCCTGTACCTTCTTGATTAATATGGATATTATCTACAGTGATATTTGCATGCTGAATTTCAGCATCAGCTATCCCAATCTAAGAATCTTCAATTCTCTCCTCCTGAATATTTGTATCTTTTGTCATAGGAACTTCTTCTTCGTTTTCTTGTAGATTTGCTTCTCCCACCAATTGTTTAGAGATTTCATGTGCATGATCTTAGGACTTTTCTAGGTCTTGAACCACTTCCATTATGATTATTGTTACTGTGTCCATTGGTAATTCAGTGAAGTTCTCTCCCTCAGCTAATTCTCTTTCTGGGATGATCTCCACCTGCACCTATGCACTGGTCTCAGGGGATTGCCTAGCATATCTGCCTTGTATTTCCACTCGATTTTCATCTGAACTGAAGTTTACCTCTTCTTCAAAATAACTAGCGGATGCAACTTCCTCTACCACTGATTTCTTACCTTTTATCTCCTTTTTCCTGCGTAGGTGCTTGAGTTTCCTTACTCAAGACTCTGTCCCACTTAGATAGGATTCTCAGGTCCATTCTCCTAATATAATTAATCTTAGTTCCGTGTTTCTGATTGATGCAATCTGGTATTACTTTTACCAGATACAAACTAATTATTCAGCCGATATTGGGCTTCTGAATTCCTTCTACAATCTTATCAAATAGCACTCTGTTCCAGTCATTTTTGATTTTGAAGATAATTCTAGTCATCAGATTAAAGATGACTTTGGAAAGTTTGTCATGTGCTCCAGTCTTGTAGAGGAGCACCTTGCCTACTATCTTAGATAAGAACTTTCCTTGGGAATACATTCCCTTCCTATTTAAACTATTTTCAAAACTAGTGGTTGGAGCTAGTCCACACCAAGCAAGTGCCTCAGCTGTCTTGGTTGAATCCAATTCATTATCATGTGTAGTTATTGGGATCTTAAAGACTTTAGCCAGTCTTTTGGTATTTATCTTTATCCTTTCTCCATTAACAGTGAATTTAATCTTGTCGGAGTTAGAGTTTAATGAGGCATTACAGTAAAATTCAGATACCTCTCTCTTCCAGATCTTGGTTGGTTCTGAAAGAAGATACTCCAGCCCTGCCACATTCACAAGGTCAATCACTTTCTTTATATCTTCAGAAGCTGAGTCGAATGCATTGCACAGCAGTTCATATCCCTTGTTGATGTGATCATCCATCTTTTGTGCCATTCTTGTTGAAAGATCTTGAGTTGGAAGGGTGTCGACTACGGATTTCTAGGTCTCGACACACAACGAGTAGTCTCTCAAGATTACTGGAGAGTGAAGTCGACAAAACCTAACACCTACTATTTATAGTACCAGTCTTTTGAAGGAGAAAAGGCGCGCTGCATTTAGTAATTTTTTTATTATTTGGAAATTTCTGGAGACGACAAAGAAAACCTAAGTTGTCGAGATGTGCCAACATAAGTCGAAACAAGGTTTATGTTTCTCGACACTGACCTAAATGTCTCGACACTAACTTGTAATATCTCGACACACATCCTCTTATCAGTGTCGACACACATCATGTAATGATTCCATCCATTCATATAGTATATAATAGAAGGTCCGGCCGGGGCCCTACACCATATAACACAAAACAGGTGGCGAAGTCACAGAGTGATACCAGAGTTGCGCATCCTAACTCATAGCATTCTAGCAGAAGCTTACTGAACACCAAACATGAATGTCCACCATACAAATGTCCACATTGATATATATAAACATGAATGTTCACCAAATACAAAGTCAGTTTGCCTTATGGCCTTACAGTTGTTCTTTACAATAATGGCTTCCAAAATGTCGGCGTGCAGGCCGATCACACATGAACAAAACATAAGAGTTTCATTTAGCCTTCAAGGGCTTGCAGAAACTATTGGGTACATTAGAAAATGTGTACCTGATTTGAAGAGGCCTCACCTTACTCAATGATATGCATCAAGGTGTATTTGATGTTGTTTTGAGTTTATATGTGCAGGCTAAGAAAATGCAGGAATGCAGGATAAGTTTCTAAGTCCATGAGTCGACACCAGAAGAAGTTGTGTCGATACTTATGAAGGCTTGTGTGGACACTAGAGAAAAGCTGTGTCGACACCTGGAGTCAATTGTGTCGACACTTGGAAAGGCTTTGTCGACACCAGAAGAAACTGTGTCGACACACAGAGGTAGTGTCGACACACAAAAAAGCTTAGTCGACACACAGAGGCAGTGTCGACACGCAGAAGACTTTATCGATATCCACTGTGTCGACACACAGGACTTGTGTCGACACATAGCAGAGTTTCAACAAAGTTGATTTTTGTGAAGAGAAGAAGTGACTGTGTCGACACACACAACTAGTGTCGACACCTTCTACAGAAGCTGTGTCGAGAAGCAGTGTCAACACCAAGGGAGCTGTGTCGACACCACCAAGGCTTGTGTCGACACTTAGTCTACTTGTGTTGACACATGATGAAGTTCAGATTCAACACTTTGCTGACAGAGACAAAGTTTCAAGAAGTGACTAGAAGACTTGATAACTGCCTTAACAAACCGGTCTACTGTAACTGTCAGATCTGTCAGAAGTTACTTAGAAACTGGATAAGCCGGTTACCATGGAGGAAGTCTATATAAAGGCATTCTATATCAACAGAAGAAGAACAGATACATATGAGATGAGATAAAAAAAGAGTAAAACACGAAAAACAGAAGATCTAAGAAGACATTCTCAAGTGGTGATCTACTCAGAGTTTGTCAAGAGAATTCAAAGAAGAATTCAGAAGAATCTTCAGAAGAATTTGGAGAGAGAGAGCTCCATCTATTCAAGTGAAGAAAGGGACTTACATCAACAAGTCTCTTAAGTGCAGATTCCGAACCAGTCTGCCAAGAAGAATTTAGATTGATTTCTGAATTTCAAGAAAGAAGCTGATTGAAGATCAACTTCAAAGGAGATCAACCCTACTGTGTTCAGATTCAAGAAGCTTCGAAGAAAGCTAAGACAGGTTGATCTCTAACATCAGATTCTTTCAAGAACTGATCAAGAAACCTTCCATCCTTTCTCTCTCAACCAGGGTGGTGGTAAATTTCAAATTTACATCTATTTTCAGTAGGATCTTTTTAAGATCTGAGTTGTAAGCCTGAATTATAAAGGCTGAGTTGTAGGAGATTAAGTTCTCTGAGTGGTAGGCCTTATTGAAGGCTGAGGTAGGGCTGAGAGCCTGAGTTATAGGAGATTTTCATCTTTGAGTTGTAGGCCTTGTTGAAGGCTGAGGTAGGGCAGATTGCCCGAGCTATAGGAGTGTGGAATCACTCTGAGTTGTAGGAGCCTTGTTTGGGTTCTGAGCTGTACGATCTGTGGATCTGAGGAGAAGGAAAGAAGTTAGGCCGAATCTAGCACACTGCTAGATAGGCGAAGGGGGAAAGTGGATGAACCCAGACCTTGGGGAACCACTATAAATCAGTGTGTCATCTGTGATTGTGTGTGGTATTGTTATTTCTGTGCGGTGATAGCTGTAGAACTATATGTTTCTATTAATTAACTGAATTTATATTCTGCCTTAGAAGAAAAAGGAATTGCACCTATTCACCCCCCCCCCACCTGTAGGTGTTTAAGAACCAATTCTTTCAAGTTGTATCAGAGGGATGTTACTCAAAGATAGACTTAACAGTCTGAGCAAGATCTGTGAGGTAGAAGTAAGTTAAAGAAGATGGGTTCAGGAGAAAACCATAAAGAACTTGGTTCAATGAAGTTGCCTATCTGCAGGAAGAAAATCTTTAGAATATGAAAGGAAAGGGTCAGACTATTTATGGAGGCATCTGATCCTAGAATTTATATAATAGTTAAGGAAGGACCATATATTCCAAAGAAGGTTTCTGTTCTTGATGCTAATCAAAGGATTCCTAAGGACTTTTCAGAAATGACTAAGGATGAGATCATCTTGGCTACAATGGATAAAAGAGCACAAAATATTATAGTGAGTGCCATAGATGACTCAACATTCCAGAATCTAATTCACTGCAAAACCTCCAAGGAGACATGAGACACATAGGTTGTCTACATAGAGGATTCTGAAGAGGTTAGGCAAGATAGAAAGTCTATGCTTAATCAAGAATATGAGAGTTTCAGACAAGCCAAGTCTGATAGCATAACTTAATGTTATAAGAAGTTCTACAGAATTGTAAATGAACTAATGTCCTATGGAAGAATCTTCAGTATATATGAGCTGAATGATAAATTCCTTAGGTCTTTGACTAAGGATTGGGATACAAAGATCTGTGCCATAAGGGAAGTGGCCACACTGGCAGAAATTTCACCTCTAACACTGTTTGGCAAATTGCTGTCTTATGAGATGCAGCTGTTGGCCAGAAAGGAGGAAGAGAAAAATACAAAGGTTGACCATAGATAAAAGTCAGTGGCCTTCAAGGTAGAAGCCACAAGGAAGAATAGGAGGATGTCTACATCTTCTCCTAAGAAAGATGTAGAAGTGATCTCAGAGAATTCTGATTATCACAGTTCAGACAACAGTAATCCTGATGAAGACTTTGCTGCTTTCACAAGGCAGTTTCAGAGATTCTTAAAGAAGAAGCAGTGGAAATCTAAGCCATCCTCATCTCATTCCAAGGATGACTATTATCAGAAGAGGAAATCATCCAGGAAGAACAGGAGTGGGACAAAGCCTAGCAAGTCAACTACATCAAAGATTATTTACTATTGCTGTAACAGACCTGGACATGTTGTGGCTGACTTTCCAGACAAAAGGAAGGAGTCTGCTGATAAAAAGAAGTCTCAGCACAAGAGCAAGAAGGAGAAATCCTTGGTAGCTAAGAAAGAGAAAAGTTGGACAGATCAATCAACTTCAGTGTCTGAATCTGAGGCTAAGGCCTATATTGGTTTTTTTACAACATAAGAAGAGGATGAGTTCTTGAAATTACTGGACTCTATCAATGAGCAAGAAGACCATCAGTGCAAAGGACTGATGGCTGTGTCTGAAGAAGACCAGTGCCAGGATCAACCTAGTCCCAATAAGGTAAAAAGTTTATCTGTAGATTCTGATTACTATACTGGGTCAGAATCAGATGCATCTGCATCAAGAGATGTGGATGTGTCTGAATCTGAAGGAGATATTCATCAGCTTATAGATGAATATGAGGATTTGTTGCAGACATTTAAGAGATGCAAAAACCTGACCAAAAATCAGGCTGAGGAAATTGCAGCTCTTAAGTTGGCTGCATCTGATTCAGAGAAGCTACTGGATCAAAAGATGAATGAGATTGCCAAGCTGAAAAACATAACTGTTATTCAGATGGGAATAATCACATTCAAAAATGATCAGATCAAAAGTCTGGAAGATAGAATTCAGAAAGAGAAGGAAATAGTGGCTAGTTTCTCTAAGCCAAAATATGTCCTACCCTTAATTGATGACTTTGTATCTCAAAAGGGTAAGGCAGGATTAGGCTTTAAGGGAACTGCATGAGCTGCCCAGTCCAATAAAAAATGCAAAGCCCCAGCACAAAACAAAAGATCTGCTACCAACAATACAGCTAAGATTGTACCTAAAAAGAGGTATAATAAGTATGAGTGCTGGTGCTATGACAAGATAGGCCATTATGTCTTAGACTGTTGGCACAACACCAGTGTCAGGAAGGATAGCAGTCTACCTGTTAGAAGAGCTGCAGGCAGATTTGTCAAGTTTCAGGCTAACTTGAACAAAGGACCCAAAAGTTATTTGAGTTCTAAGGTTAAGTAATCTTTGTTGCAGGTGAGTCCAAGTTGCCATACCCCAACATGGTACTTGGACAGTGGATGTTCCAGGCACATGACTGGAATAAGAGGATTGCTGAAGGACTACTCACCAATATTGAATGGGTCTAAAGTAATCTTTGGTCGTTCTGAAAAAGGAGTCATCAAAGGGTTTGGTAACATTTCTAACAACTTAATCACTATCACTCAAGTGGATTATGTGAAGGGTTTGAAACACAACCTAATAAGCATAAGCCAGCTGAGAGATCTTGGATATGACATTTCATTTATCAAGAATGTGTGTCATATCAAGAGGTCAAGTGATCAAAAAGTCATATTGCCTGGGTATAGAAAAATAAATGTGTATTGCCTAAACTTTGAGAGTGAGAATAAAAATTCTCCTATCTGTCTTGTGGCTAATGAAAAAGCCTCTAATCGTGTCAAATGGCACAAGAGGCTAGATCATCTTAACTACAAGGCTATTGGACAACTCTTTAGTAAAGTGTTAGTGAGGAATGGTCCTCAAGTTAAGTGCTTTAAGGATGGAATATGCTCATCTTGTCAAAAAGGCAAGCAGACCAGATCCTCCTTTCATAGCCTAGAAACCAAAGACTCAGTGAGGTGCTTATACCTCTTGCTTATGGATTTATTTGGTCCTATGCCAGTTCATAGTCTAGGTAGGAAGGTCTACACTTTTGTGGTTGTAGATGACTATTCTAGATTTTCATGGGTATTCTTTCTAAGGCAGAAATCTGAAACCTCAAATGTCTTCTGCAATTTTGTCAAACAAATGTAGAATGAATTAGATAGTTCAATGGTCAAAATAAGAAGTGACCATGGAACTGAATTCCAATCTGAAAGTACGACAAGGTTGTGTGAAGAATTTGGGATTCATCAGGAATTCTCCTCACCTAGAACACCTCAACAAAATGACATTGCTGAAAGAAAGAATTGGATATTGATTGAGACTGGAAAAACACTATTGAGTGACACTTCTCTCCTAGAATATTTCTGGGCTGAGGCAGTAAACACTGCATGCCATGTGCTCAATAGGGCTTCCATCACCAAAAGCCACAAAAAGATACCCTATGAGGTTATGAAAGGCAGAAAACCAAACTTATCCTATTTTAGGATCTTTGGTTGCAAGTGCTATGTGCTTAACAATGGCAAGTCTCACCTAACTAAGTTTGCTGCCAAATCCCAAGATGGGATATTTGTTGGGTACAACAATAATAGTAAGGCTTATAGGGTCTACAATTTGGCTACTCAAGTTGTAGAAGAGTCTGTTCATGTCATATTTGATGAATCTAGACTTATTAACATTGAGTTGCCTAGTAGTTCTTGTAGCTCTACAGGTATACAGCAGAAGATGGACTAGCTTACTATCTGAGAAGATCCAACTGCAAAGCAGGATGAGGAAAATGGTAGTTGCTGTCCAGGGGGAGTACAAAACACTCAAGAGGCTAATGAAGACCATGAGGTGCAGTATAATGAAGAGATTGAAGAAGGTCAAACTGTTGATAGATTACCTCCAGCAGTTAGACATTTAAAGGATCATCCTGCACACCAGATCATTGGTGATCCAATACATGGAGTACAAACAAGAAGCAGGAACTTAAACACAGTTCTTTGCTCAAGCTTCTTATCTCAATTAGAACCCAAGAGATTTGAAGAAGCTATTCAAGACCCACACTGGATTGATGCTATGCAGGAGGAGTTAAATCAATTCAGAAGGTGCAAGGTCTGGGAGTTGGTTCCAAAACCAAAGGGCCACATTGTCATAGGAACAAAGTGGATTTATAGATACAAGCTTGATGAGTGTGGGATCATAGTGAAGAACAAGGCAAGACTAGTTGACAAAGGATACAACATCAGTTAGAAGATTATGGTATTCAGGTAAGTAGAACTCCATTATTATGTGATTCTACTAGTGCTATTTCTATTACTCATAATCCTGTTTCTCATAGTAGAATAAAGCATATAGAAATAAGATACAATTTTCTTAGAGATCATGTAGAGAAAGAAGATATTTCTTTATAATTTGTTAATACAGATTTACAAATTGCTAACATGTTCACTAAGCCATTAGATGAAACTAAATTCAATAATTACAAAATTGAATTAGGAATGTTGAACATAAATTAGTTTAACAAATTTGGCTAAGTAAAATTGTGTCGACACAAAAAGTTGTCTGTGTCGACACATAGTAGTTGGTGTCGACACTCCAGGAAAGTAATGTTAACACATCTAGAAAATTGGTGTCGACACTTCTGAGCAGTTGTGTCGACACATTCAGAAGTTGTGTCGACACTTAGAATTAGAGTCGACACAGAATTTCTGTCGAACTGATAAGAATGTGTGTGTCGACACATCATCAGTTGGTGTCGACACATAGAAGTCAACACTTCTGTCGAGACATTAGAAGTCTATGTCGACACATTTCAACTGTGTTGACACATTAAGAGAATTTTGACGTGCCTTTTGAACTTCATTATTTAGATGGGTAAAAATAGGTCAACAACATACTCTGTCGACACACTCTCCATATTTTCGAGAACAAAACCTTGTGTCGACAAATTCTCTCTTCTCAATCCAAGATTTCTCTCAACCCCAATGGAGCCAAAGCTTGAAGATAACATCAATGAAGGCTATGAGCTGGTTCGCAATGCTTTTGATAATGCGGAACCCGAGATTAAAACAGTAATTACCCTAATTACTTCGAATGGTTTGGAATTTCTGGTATCCAAACCTACAAAGATATGGAAGAAAGAAATACTGGAATTCTATGGCGCAACTACTTTTGATTTGACTGGAGTTAAGATCAAATCTACAGTTCAGGGAGCTAAAGTTAAACTTACCTTGAAGAGCTTGAGGAAAACTCTTCAACTCCCAAGAACTCAAGAAGAAGAAGAAGTACCGTGATTCAAGACTAGGGAAGCACTTCAGTGGTGTGGATTGGATCCCACCATGAAGATTGGATCTGCAATGAATAGGAAAGAGATGAATCTGCAAGGAAAATTCCTTTCTAAGGTGGTTGGAAAGGTCATTCTTTGCAAGCCAGGGGGACATGATAGTGTTTCAGCCTATATGTTCAGCCTGATGACCAGGATTATCTTCAGACTGAACACAGATTGGTCTGCAGTAATCTTTGAAAAGATTAAGGAAGGCATCAAGAAGCCAAATCTGGGAAGAATCATGAGTCTATACTTCGCTGGAATAATTCCAGAAGTAATGGAACAGACTACTGGTTCTAAGATCAACCACATGAGAAGAATGGATATAATGATAATCTCCAAATGGGATAGAGTCCTAACAAAGGACATGCCTGATAAAGAGAGGCCAGAGATTCCTGAAAAATCTCCTGCACAAGACTTTACAGATGGTGCTCAGGTTCAGGGGGAGCCTCATCTTGAGGAACAGTCATCACACTTAGAAAGTGAAATGGATACTCAAACTATTCTTGAGGTAATCCAAGAAGTTAATCAAACAATTTTCAATAATGAGTGTGAAACACTAACTGTGCCCTTGGTTGATGTTGACCAGACCACTCTACTCAACAATCAAGCACATGATATTATCATGGAGGATACATCTACAACTGCTGATGCTCCAGAGTTATGAGTGCCTCCAGTCTAACCTCAACAAGAGTTTACCCTTGAAGAGTTGTTCCCTAATCTAGAGATACCAAGAACTCAGGGGGAGCAAGTCAGAACTGAGGGGGAGAAAGCCAGGACTGAGGGGGAGCAAGCTAACATTGAGGGGGAGCAACCTAAGACTGAAAAGGAATTGCCTCCTAGTCCTAAGGAAAGAGTTGACATTGCAAGTACCTCAGCTTCTGAAGATGAAGCAGAAATTCAAGCAAAGAAGAGAAAGCTGATGGTTTTCAAAAGAAGAAGCCAAATCTATAAAAAGTCATTGCAAACAGTTCCACAACCAATTCCTGCACAAGATAATAGCTCTTTGTTGGTATCCTTGCAAGTAAAGTTAGATGAACAAAGGATAGCCATGGAGAAATATATGGATGAGACCCATAAAGATATGCAATTCTCCTTGGCTCAAGATATCAAATCAATTAGATTTGTGGTAAATCAGAATAAGAGGGAGATGACAGACTGCTTCCATAAAGGAGTTAATGCTGTAGTTTTTCTGGCAAAACAACAAGAAGGCATAAAGACTCAAATTGATGATATTGCTGTTAACTAAGGGTATGTCCTAGAAAATCAACTAAGGATGAATGACAATCTGACTGAATCACATAATGTGATTGTTACATAATTAAAGAATATTGCTGCTGCCCAGACTGAGGCAAGGGTTAAAGATAAGTCAGATTTTGATAAACAATTACAAGAAGAACTAGTTGTTGTACAAATAGCTATTAAGAATTCTCAAAAGATCATTTCTGATCAGCTACTGAAACTAAGGTCATTTTATAAAGATGGTGTTAATTATCTAGATGACCAAGTAAGATTTCAGAAAGATGACCTCAGAGCTCATATTGAGAGAGAAGTCATAAAGGGGGAGAGAGTGTTAGTCAAAGCAGGCTCAGATCATGTTAAATGGATATCTAATAGCATCAGAGCCACCCTTGTATATCCATCCCTATGTGATGATGATAATGTAGCTGAGTCAGGTGTGCAACCTGCTTATTTTGAAGGTGATCAACCTGAAGTTGCTCAGGTCATTTACCCTCCAGCAGATTTTGATATGATTCAGCAAGAAGTACAGTCAATGTACAGTCCTCCACAGGTGGTTGACAATATTATTATTGAGAAAGTGGAAATGTCAGGGGCTGCCAAGGATGCTCAGAAGGAAGCTCTATTGTCTAAGAAAAGGTTCAGAGAATAGGCTGAGTTGAAGACTGATTTTGAGCAATGGAGCCCTACTTCCAGGAATATTATATTGACTGCCTGGAAGGCTGTGAAGGACAAGACCCATGAAAGGGGTAAATGGTATGCTGAGCAAGAATGGAACAAGCATGAATCTAGGCAGGAAGCCATTCTACAATATAGAAGAAAGACCAAAGCTGGGAAGCTACCTCCTAATGCTCAGGAGCCTAGCAAGTACTTCCCAGAGCCTTTTCACTATTTTGAAAGGCAAAGGATAAAGGATGAAGAACAGAAGCAGAAAGTTTTGAAAGGAAAGAAACCTGTTAATGATGCTGAACCTACTGTGCATGCTCAGATCAAATCAGGAAAAGGCATAGTCCTCAAGGAGCCTGATCAGCCTTAGAATAGATTAACTAGATTTTACAACATTGTAATATTTAGTTTTAAAAATCTATATAAACTATTGTAAGAAACTTTTGAAAGTTTAAACAAAAAAATGATTAATGCTCATTATGTTTGCATCATTATTCTGTGATGACATTCTATACATGTTTTTTTTATAAGTTACCCTGTCATTTAATGTTTTTATACATCATAATATGTGTTTATTATGAATGGTGTATATCATTGACTAAGGGTTATGACTTCTCCAAATAGCGAGAGATTGTTGGGTACATTGGAAAATGTGTACCTGATTTGAAGAAGCCTCACCTTACTCAATGATATGCATCAAAGTGTATTTGATGTTGTTTTGAGTTTATATGTGCAGGTTAAGAAAATGCAGGATTGTAGAAAAAGTTTCTAAGTCCATGAGTCGACACCAGAAGAAGTCGTGTCGACACTTATGAATGCTTTTGTCGACACTGGAGAAAAGCTGTGTCGACACCTGGAGTCAATTGTGTCGACAATTAGAAAGGCTGTGTCGACACCAGAAGAAACTGTGTCGACACACAGAGGCAGTGTCAACATACAGAAAAGCTTAGTCGACATCAACTGTGTCGACACATAGAGGCAGTGTCGACACATAGAAGACTTTGTCGACATCAACTGTGTCGACACACAACAGAGTTTCAACAAAGTTGATTTTTGTGAAGAGAAGAAGTGACTGTGTCGACACACAGAACTAGTGTCGACACATTCTACAGAAACTGTGTCGAGAAGCAGTGTCAATACCAAGGGAGCTGTATCGACACCACCAAGGCTTGTGTCGACACTTAGTCTACTTGTGTCGACACATGATGAAGTTCAGATTCAACACTTTACTGACAGAGACAAAGTTTTAAGAAGTGACTGAAAGACTTGACAGCTTCCATAACAAACCGGTCTACTGCAACTATCAGATCTGTCAGAAGTTAGTTAGAAACTCGATCAGCCAGTTACCATGGAGGAAGTCTATATAAAGACATTCTCTATCAATAGAAGAAGAACAGATACATATGAAATGAGATAAAAAAGAGTAAAACACGAAAAACAGAAGAAGATTTTCAACAGAAGATCTAAGAAGACATTCTCAAGTGGTGATCTACTCAGAGTTTGTCAAGAGAATTCAAAGAAGAATTCAGAAGAATCTTCAGAAGAATTTGGAGAGAGAGAGCTTCATCTATTCAAGTGAAGAAAGGGACTTACATCAATAAGTCTCTTAAGTGCAGATTCTGAACCAGTCTGTCAAGAAGAATTCAGATTAATTTCTGAATTTCAAGAAAGAAGCTGATTGAAGATCAACTTCAAAGGAGATCAACCCTACTGTGTTCAGATTTAAGAAGTTTTGAAGAAAGCTGAGATAGGTTGATCTCTAACATCAGATTCTTTCAAGAACTGATCAAGAAACCATCCATCCTTTCTCTCTCAGCCAGGGTGGTGGTAAATTTCAAATTTACATCTATTTTCAGTAGGATCTTTTAAAGATCTGAGTTGTAAGCCTGATTTATAAAGGCTGAGTTGTAGGAGATTAAGTTCTCTGAGTGGTAGACCTTGTTGAAGGCTGAGGTAGGGCTAAGAGCCTGAGTTGTAGGAGATTTTCATCTTGTAGGCCTCTTTGAAGGCTGAGGTAGGGCAGATTGCCTGAGCTCTAGGAGTGTGGACTCACTATGAGTTGTAGGAGGCTTGTTTGGGTTCTGAGCTGTAAGATCTGCGGATCTGAGGAGAAGGAAAGTAGTTAGGCCGAATCTAGCACACTGCTAGATAGGCGAAGGGCGAAAGTGGATGTACCCAGACCTTGGGGAACCACTATAAATCAGTGTGCCATCTGTGATTGTGTGTGGTATTATTATTTCTGTGTTGTGATAGTTGTAGAACTATATGTTTCCATTAATTAACTGAATTAATATTCTGCCTTAGAAGAAAAAGGAATTGCACCTATTCACCCAACCCCCCCTCCAGGTGTTTAGGAACAAATTCTTTCAGTAACAGCAGCAGCAGCTGTAGGAACTTCAGCCTTTCAATATCCCGCTCTGTTCTCCAACACTTGTACAAGGACAGCCCACCCAACGGTGGCAAACAAGGCAACAATCAGCATTTAGCTGACCAATTTATAATGACCCTACCCATTTTCCCGAGGCAGTGGCATTCCTTCCCTGCAGGCATAGCAATTCATATGCACATATATATTCATCACATCTTGTGCACTCACGCACAAACATTCCATCACAACCGTCAGCGATGCGACCCGACGTTCCATGCACTCAGGGCACATTCTTGGTGTACCGGCGAACCAGGGTCCCACCACCGTATCAGGGCCGAAACCCAACGGTAAAAGTTGAGCATTTACTCCATGGTGTGTAGCCGGGGATTTTAGTCTTAATGACCCGGGATTGGCCTGTAGCCCCCCATGGTGTCGTGGCGCGCAGGCCTAAAACTCTCCCTATGCGCTCCAACAGACTGCACTTTCAGGTCTCACGTCGGACGGACATAACGCAGGTCGGATCATCGAACCCCCGTTGCTCAAGTCGCCTTGCCATCATCGAGTACAGCGTCCTTACGGCTAAGAAAAGGCCCGGGGCTATTTCACCTTACCTGTTTGGGATAAAGCCTGGGTGTTTTCCTGGGCACACCAGTACTTCATGTTACTATCCTTCACCGGCACCACCCATTCAGGATCACTAGCATCAGAGGGTCTTTCCTGGACTTCTGTACCAGTACTTCCTGCTACTACCCTTCACAGGCACAACCCAGTAAACATCACAAGTATCAAGGGTATTTTACTGGATCTCAAATCCAATACTTCCTGCCACTACCTTTCACAGGAACAACCCATGAACATTAAACATTACAAGGGTATTTCTTGGACTTCCAATCCAGTACTTCCTGCTACTATCCTTCACATGTACAACCCAGTCAGCATCACAAGAATCACAAGGGTATTTTCCTATACTACCAATCCAGTACTTCCTGATACTGCCCTTCACAAGTCTAACCCGTCAACTCCTAAAACTACACGTTTAATCACGGAGTCTTCTCCGGTGCGTATATGCAATATCACTAATCCAGACCAACCTGTCCAAATGGGCTTCAAACAATATGCCTATTCCGTACTTCATTTCCGGATCTATATGCCAAATCATTGGGGATTCCATGAATCAACCCAAGGCACTGCCTTACCAAGCCACCCTCTGGTGGGGGAATCCTATGCACATGCCAAAAAGGAAGCCTTCACATGGCTCAGAAGAAAGATCATTACCCTTGAAGATCGCTTTGGAGCCATGGACTTTTAGCCGGCTGGAAATAACCGCAGCGGCTTTGTCTCCACAATGCTAGCCTCGGATCTCGAAACCGAACTCCACAGCTCCACCGGTTGCCGGCTCTCCTCCTCCTCCTCCTTCTTCCTCTCTCTAGGTTTGTAGAAAGATGATGGCCAAACTCAAATGAGTATTCCAATCTCATTTTCGGCCATAAGGAAGGGGGAGAGACCTGAGCCATCAGATCCCAGCTGAGAAAATGGACGACCACGATTTTGCCACAAAAGGATAAATTTTGATCGACACGGCCTGTGACATGCCCGTGTCGCAGGCCGTGGGCCTTAAGCGGCACACAACCGACTCATCCAGACTAGTACACGGCCATGTGACACACCCGTGTCACGGGCCGTGTCAACTGACATGCTTTCAGACATGCCCATGTTTGTGGCCGTGTACTTTAGGTTGCATAAAACTAAATCAACTCGATCGGGATATGGCCAGTGACACTCCCGTGTCACAAGCCATGTACCACAAGACACATCCATGTCCTGCCCGTATTTACCAGGCCTCAAATCCCCTGGTCACGTCCAGCAAAGGACACGGCCAGTGACTCGCCCGTGTCACAGGCCATATGCCCTTACACGGCAGCATGCACACCTCCAGCTTAAGTTCGTCAAATGAAGTTCGTCGAGCAGAGGAGGACACGACCTCTGACACGCCCGTGGCAGAGGGCGTGTTCCCTCATATTTCACAAAACGGATTTTCGTCGAACACTTGTTGGCTGCTCACCCAAGCAGGACATGCCCTGGGACACGCCCGTGTCCCAGGCCGTGTCACCCAACTTTTTCCCAGTCCTGGAATATGGGTTGTTACAACCCTCCCCTCCTTATAAAAATTTTGTCCCGAAATTTGCACGCCGGAAGGATATCAAACATAAGATGTTCTATTCCATAAACGTTTCATACAACTTGACACGCACTGCATAACACTTACACAAAGAGCTCGGGAAATTTAGCAGGCATAGTCTGCTCTTGCTCCTATGCTAGCTCTTCTCGACCACAATTATCCCACCGGACTTTGACCATCCCGATTGTCTTGTTCCGCAACTGTTTCTCAGTGCGATCTTCATTCCGAATGGGCCAAACCTTCATCGTTAGCCCATACTCCACAGGCACACGATCAGTCATGATCACTTGTGCTAGATCTTCGACGGCTTTCCAAAGCACCGAGATGTGAAACACATCATTTAATCCACCCAAGTCTGCCGAAAGAGCTAGCCGATATGCAGCTTCCCCAGTTCGTTCCACCACTTCAAACGGACCAAGATATCACAAACTCAACTTTTCAGTCGCCGAATCCTGGACACGCCTTTGAAGGGTTTGATCTTCAAATATACCCAATCTCCCACCGATAACTCCACATTTCGGTGCTTGGCATTGTAGTATTTTGCTTGTCAATCCTGGGCTATCAGTAGCCTCTCTCGAATAGTGCGTATCCTCAAGTTCGCTTCATCGAATTCGTTACGCCTATACACTTTGGATTGGCCTGCTTCTGCCCAAGCTAATGGCGTACGGCACTTCCGACCATACAAAGCTTCAAACGGTGCCATACCGATGCTCGCTTCGTAGCCGTTGTTGTAGGCAAACTCCACCAGATAGAGATGAACTTCCCATCTCTTTCCAAAGTCTAGGGCGCACATTCGGAGTATATCTTCCATAGTTCTGTTGGTCCTCTTAGTCAGGCCATCTGTTTGGGGATGAAAGGTTGTACTGAATGTCAATTTCGTGCCCAACAGCTGATGGATTAGCCTCCAATCATTCCATATAAAGAGCCCATCCCGATCGCTCACAATGCTACGAGGAACACCATGTATCCGTACGATCTGCTCCACATAGAGCTTTGCCAAACTCTCCACTAAATCATCCTCTTTGTTCAGAAGGAACTGCGCCACTTTTGTCAACCAGTCCACAGTCACCCAGATTGAATCATTCCCGCGTTGAGATCTCGGCAACCCATGCACGAAATCCATTGAAATATCATCGAACTTCCATTCCGGAATCGGCAACTACTTCAACAAACCGCCAGGCTTCTGACATTCTGCCTTTACCGAAGCACAAGTCTGGCATTTGGCTACATAATGAGCGATATCATTCTTCAGTCCTGGCCACCAGAATGGGTTTTTCATGTCCTTAAACATCTTTGTGCTCCCAGGGTGAATTGAGTACTTCGTAAAGTGAGCTTCATACATCAACTCTTCTCGTAGTTTACCCATACTCGGGAAGCACAACCGGCCCTCTTTCCGCAAAAGGCCGTCATCCCACAAGAATTTGCCTGCTTGCCCATCCTTTGCATAGCGTTGGAGACTTTCATCCAGCTCTGTTGCTCGTCAAATTCTGTCTGCAAGGTCATATTGCACCTCCATCCAGTTTAGACATACATTGGCTGAGGAATTCTTGTCAACACAAGAAATCTCCAACCCTTCCAGCTCCTAGATTAGACGTTCATCGTTCCTCTGCAACCAATTTGCCCTTACCGGAGCACTCCGACTCAAGGCATTAGCGACCATATTTCTCTTCCTGGGAGTATAATGAATAACAAAGGTGTAGTCCCCAAGGAACTCCAACCACCTTAATTGTCGCATATTAAGGTCTTTCTGCTCCAACAAGTACTTTAGGCTCTTGTGGTCCGTATAAATATCCACTTTCACGCCATAAAGATAATGCCGCCGTAACTTTAGTGCAAAGATCAATGCCACCAACTCTAAGTCATGGAAGGGATAATTTCGCTCATGCACCTTTAACTGGCGTGATCCACAAGCAATCACTTTCCCATTTTGCAGAAGAATGCAGCATAAGATGCTTACTGAAGAATCACTATAGATCTCGAATCTGTCGGTACCACATGGCGATGTCAACACAGGTGCCGTGGTAAACCGACTCTTCAGCGCTTCAAAAGCTCGCACGCACTCCGGCGTCAAAATGAACTCTGATCCTTTCTCGTCAGTTTGGTCAGAGGTAAAGCAATCCGTGAGAAGTTTTCAACAAACCGTCTGTAGTAGCCCGCCAGTCCAAGAATTCTCCTAACTTCGACCACTGTAGACAACACCGGCCACTGCTGTATGGCCCTAATCTTCGACGGATCCACTGCGATGCCCTCTCCACTTACCACATGGCCGAGAAAAGCCACCGACGATAGCCAAAACTCGCACTTCGAGAACTTAGCATAGAGCTTATTACTTCGCAAAGTATGAAACAACAACCGCAAGTGGTTTGCGTGATCAGCTTCAGATTTCGAGTACACCAAGATATCATCAATGAACACAACCACGAACAAGTCCAGGTACTCTCGGAACATTCGGTGCATCAGATCCATGAATACCGATGGTGCATTACATAGCCCAAACGACAGTACCGTGAACTCATAAAGACCGTAGCGTGTTCCAAATACGGTCTTGGGATGCTACGATCATGGGAATGTCTCCTTCCCGTTTCCTCAACTGGTAATACCCGAACTTCGTTCCAATTTAGAGTAGACGGTTGATCCCAATAACTGATCAAACAACTCATCAATCCGTGGAATCAAATAATTATTCTTCTCGGTCAGCTTATTTAGTTCGCGGTAGTCAATACATAACCGCAACCCGCCGCCTTTCTTTTTCACAAACAGAATAGGTGCACTCCAAGGTGACATACTTGGGCGTATATATCCCTGTTCCAGCAACTCGTACAATTGGATGTTCAACTCAGTCATTTCCTTTGGAGCAACGCGATATAGCGAGCGGGCCACAGGTTTCGCACCTGGCACCAACTCGATCGTGAAGTCGGTCTCCCACTACGGTGGTAGCCCAGGAAGATCCTTAGGGAACACATCTACAAACTATGAGACAACCAGAACATCACTCACACTGGCCTTCGGCTCAACAACATGAATCAGCATGAAGTATAACTCCGTGCCCTTCTGAACACCCTTGACGACTTGGAGTGCAGACATCAAGGTCCCGCCCACTCCTCGCATACCAGTGAACTTAGTCTCCTGCTCGGTATTCTGGCCTAATGTGATCTCTTTGGAATTACAATCAATATAGGTATGCTGCTCCGCGAGCCAGTCCATACCAAAGATCACGTCGAATTCTGATATCGGCAGTACAGATGCAGTCAAATAGAACTCCTGACTTCCAATTTGAACCGCCACATCGCAAGCCTGATCCGCGAGCATCAAACAACCATTCGGTAACACCACCATGGCACTCTCTTTCTTCGCATGACTAGGTACTCCAATTTGCACTACGAAGTCCTTAGACAGAAATGACTGCGAAGTACCCGTATCAAACAGTGCTCACGCCAGCGTGTTCTGAATCATAACAAAGCATGTGGCAATTGCATCACACACAAGCCACATACAAAGCATACAATAAACAAAGCATGCATTAAGCAAAACAATGCAATAACTTAACTCGTACCTGTGACGACGTCACTCTACTTAATGGCCACCTGCAGGCCAAGGTTGTAGACTCTGGGCTGCGCTTGGGATGCAGAGGACTCCACCACTGCCTTTCCCTTCTCAGCATAGGACGCTTCTGCCTTCTTTTCTCCCTTCGGCGGAACAACCCGGCAGTCACGGGCTATATGCCCCACTCGTCCACACGTAAAGCATGTACGAGGTTCTGGCCTTGACGTGGCCCTCGATATTGCACCCGATGTAACTGTAGAAGGAGCTTATCCTGACGACTTGGACCTCTTGCCCCATCTCTTCTTATAGTATTATTTCCCAGGTCAGGGCGCCTTGAACTCTGGCTTTGTCACAACCAAGGCCCGCTTCCCTTGCAGCATTTTAATGTCCATTTCCAGCGTGGACGCAGTGTCAACCAACGCCTGGAATCCTTAGTTCACTGAACTTGAAAGTAGGAATCGCAACTCGTCCCCCAAGCCTTCATAGAACCGATTGGTTTTCCGCTGTCCTCGACGAAGATTGAACCTGCATATTGCCCCAACCTCGTGAACACATGCAGGTAAGTTTCAACACTGCCTTCTCCTTGCTTCAGCCTTTAGAACTTGTTTTCCATGGCAATGCACTGTGCCGCGGGTAGGTGCTTTGCGAGAAAGAGTCTGGAGAATTCCTCAATTAACACTTGTGTTAACAACCTGTCCGCTATGTCGTGTAGTTCCATCTCGTCCCACCATAAACGAGCCTCTCCTTCCAGTAAGAAGGTGGCTAAGGTGACCTTCTGATCTTCCTCCGTCCTGATCGCCATCATTATCCCCTTGACGTGCGACAACCAGTCCTCAGCCTGCATAGGGGATCCCACACCAGCAAACATAGGCGGATTAAAGCTCATAAACTGCTTCAACTATCTTTCAGCTGCTCGAGGATCCATATCCGCAACAGGTTCTGGGCTCGCCACAACCTGTTCTGGCCTCAATGCCGGCTACGCCTGCCCTTGCTCCTGCCTAGTAGGTTGCTCTTGAATCATCGCAAACAGGGCCTCAACAACTAATCGAATAGTTTCCGCAGAAGGGGGAGGTGTAGGCACCTCAGCTAGTGTCGTACTCTTATCAGAACGCTGGGGCTCCGACTGCCCAACACCACTTTGCGTCACCTATAGGTGAACAAGACACACACATTAGTGATCTCACACTAGCAATAACAACCAAAATAGGAATGCGCCGGTTCCTCAAACACATATATTTGCATTCCTACATGGATATTCAAGAGTTCATTAGTGTTAATCCGGTTCGCACGTACACGTGCTCGCCACCCCACAAAAGAATTCGACCATGAAGTCGAAAGGGAAAGACCGAGACAGCTGATACCAAAAATGTAACGACTCCATCCATTCATATAGTATAAAATAGAAGGTCCGGCCGGGGCCCCACATCATATACCATAAAACAGGCGGCGAAGTCACAGGGTGATAGTAGATTTGCGCATCCTAACTCATAGCATTCTAGCGGAAGTTTACTGAACTCCAAACAAGAATGTACACCATAAAAATGTCCACATTGATATATATAAATAGGAATGTTCACCAAATACAAAGTCAGTTGGCCTTATGGCTTTTTAATTGTTCTTTATAATAGTGGCTTCCAAAATATCGGCGCACAGGCCGACCACACATGAACAAAACATAAGAGTTTCATTTAGCCTTCAAGGGCTAGCAGAAGAAGCAGCAACAGCAGGGTCTTCAGCCTTTCAATGTCCCGCTCGGTTCTCCAGCACATGTATAAGGACATCCAACCCAACGGTGGCAAACAAGGCAACGGTCAGCATTCAACTGACCAATTTATAATGACCCTACCCCTTTTCTCAGGGCAGTGGCATTCCTTCCCTGCAGGCATAGCAAATCATATGCATAACTATATATATATATATATTCATCACATCTTGTGTACTCACGCACAAACATTCAATCACAACTGTCAGCCACGCGGCCCGACGATCTGTGCACTGCACATTCTTGCTGTACCGGCGAACTAGGGACCCACTACCGTATCAGGGCCAAAACCCAACAGAAAAAGTTGAGCATTTACTCCATGGCGTGCAGCCGGAGAATTTAGTCTTAATGACCCGGGATTGGCCCGTAGCCCCCCATGGTGTCGTGGCGCGTAGGCCTAAGACTCTCCCTAGGCGCTCCAACAGAACGCACTTTTAGGTCTCACGTCGGACGGACATAACGCAGGTTGGATCATCCACCCCCCGTTTCTCAAGTCGCTTTGCCATCACCGAGAACAGCGTCCTCGCGGCTAAGAAAAGGCCCGGTTCGGTTTCACCTTACCTGTTTGGCATAGAGCCTGGGTGTTTTCCTGGGCTTCTTGTTACTATCCTTCACAGGCACCACCCATTTAGAATCACTAGCATCAGAGGGTCATTCCCTGACTTATGTACCAGTACTTCCTACTACTACCCTTCAAAGGCAGAACCCAGTAAACATCACAAGTATCAAGGGTATTTTCCTGGATCTCAAATCCAGTACTTCCTGCTACTACCTTATGCAGGCACAACCCATGAACATTATACATTACAAGGGTATTTCCTGGACTTCCAATCCAGTACTTTCTGCTACTATCCTTCACAGGTACAACCCAGTCAGCATCACAAGCATCACATTGGTGTTTTCCTGTACTACCACTCCAGTACTTCCTGCTACTACCCTTCACAGGTCTAACCCGTCGACTCCTAAAACTACAGGTTTAATCACTGAGTCTTCTTCGGTGCGTATATGCAACATCACCAATCCAGACCAACATGTCCAGATGGGCTTCACCTAGCATCCCTATTCCATACTCCATTTCCGGATCTATATGGCAAATCATTGGGGATTCCATGAGTCAACCCAAGGGACTCCCTTACCAAGCCACCCTCTGGTGGGGGAATCCTATGCACATGCCAAAAAGGAAGCCTTCACATGGCTTGGAAGAATGATCGTTACCCTTGAAGATCGCTTCGGAGCCATGGACTGTTAGCTGGCTAGAAAGAACCATAACAGCTTTGTCTCCACAATGCTAGCCTTGGATCTCGAAACGGAACTCCGCAGCTACAACAATGGCTGGCTCTCCTCCTCCTCCTCCTTCTTCCTCTCTCTAGGTTTGTAGAAAGATGATGGCCAAACTCAAATGAGTATTCCCATCTCATTTTCAGCCTTAAGGAAGGAGGGAGAGACCTGAGCCATCAGATCACAGCTGACAAAATGGACAGCCATGATTTTGCGACAAAAGGATAAATTTTAATGGACACGGCCTGTAACACGCCCGTTTCACAGGCCGTGTGCCTTAAGCGACACACAACCGACTCATCCAGACTAGTGCACGGCCATGTGACACGCTCGTGTCACGGGCCGTGTCACCTGACACGCCTTCAGATATGCTCATGTCTGTGGCTGTGTACTTCAGTCTACACAAAACCAAATCAACCCGATCAGGACACTGCCAGTGACACGCCCGTGTCACAAGCCGTGTACCCCAAGACACGACTGTGTCCTGCCTGTGTTTACCATGCCTCAAATGCCCTGGGCACATCCAGCAAAGGATACGGCCAGTGACACGCCCGTGTCACCGGCCGTGTGCCCTTACACGGAAGCAGACATGACTCCAACTTAAGTTCGTTGAGCAGAGGAGGACACGACCTCTGACATGCCCGTGCCAGAGGGAGTGTTCCCTCATGTTTCGCTAAACGGATTTTCGTCGAACACTCGTCGGCTGTTCACCCGAGCAGGACACGCCCTGGGACACGCCCGTGTCCCAGGCCGTATCATCCAACTTTTTCCCAATCCTGGAATTTGGGGTGTTACAACCCTCCCCTCCTTATAAAAATTTCGTCCCCGAAATTTGCACACATGAAGGAAATCAAACACAGGATGTTTTATTCCATAAATGTTTCATACAACTTGACGCGCACTGCAGAACAGTTACACAAAGAGCTCGGGAAATTCAGCTCGCATGGTCTGCTCTCGCTCCCTTTTAGCTCTTCATGGCCGCAATTGTTCTACCTGACTTTGACCATCCCGATTGTCTTGTTCCGCAACTATTTCTCGGTGCGATCCTCATTCTGAATGGGCCTAACCTTCGTCGTTAGCCCATACCCCACTGGCACACAATCAGTAACGATCACTTGTGCTGGATCTTTGACGGCTTTCCAATGCACCGAGATATGAAACACATCATGTAATCCACCCAAGTCTGCTGAAAGAGCTAGCCGATATGCAGCTTCCCCAGTTCGTTCCACCACTTCAAACAGACCAAGATATCACAGACTCAACTTTTTCAGTACTCGAATCCTGGACACGCCTTTGAAGTGTTTGATCTTCAAATATACCCAATCGCCCACCGAGAACTCCACATTCCGGTTCTTGGTGTTGTAGTATTTTTCCTGTGGATTCTAGGCCATCTGTAGCCTCTCTCGCATAGTGTGTATCATCGAGTTCGCTTCATCGACTTTGTTATGCCTATACACTTTGTATTCACCTACTTCTGCCTAAGCTAATGGCATACGACAGTTCCGACCATATAAAGCTTCAAATGGTGCCATACCGATGCTCACTTGGTAGCTGTTTTTGTAGGCAAACACCACCAGATAGAGATGATCTTCCCATCTCTTTCCAAAGTCTAGGGCGCACATTCGTAACATATATTCCATAGTTCTGTTGGTCCTCTCAGTCTGGCCATCCATTTGGGGATGAAAGGGTGTACTGAATGTCAATTTCATGCCCAACAGTTGATGGATTAGCCTCCAATCATTCGATGTAAACCGCCCATCCCGATCGCTCACAATGCTATGAGGAACACCATGTATCCGTACGATCTGCTCCACATAGAGCTTTGCCAAACTCTCCACTGAATCATCCTATTTGTTCGGAAGGAACTGCGCCACTTTTTTTCAACCGGTCCACAATCACCCAGATTGAATCATTCCCGTGTTGATATCTCGGCAACCCGTGCACGAAATCCATTGAAATATCATCGAACTTCCATTCCGGAATCGGCAACGACTTCAAGAAACCGCCAGGCTTCTAACATTCCGTCTTTACCGAAGCACAAGTCTGGCATTTGGCTACATAATGAGCGATATCATTCTTCAGTCCTGGCCACTAGAACAGCTTTTTCATGTCCTTAAACATCTTTGTGATCCCAGGGTGAATTGAGTACTTCGTAAAGTGAGCTTCGTACATCAACTCTTCTCGTAGTTTACCCGTAATCGGGAAGCACAACTAGACCTCTTTCCACAAAACGCCGTCATCCCAAGAGAATTTGCCCTCTAGCCCTTCCTTTGCATAGCGTTGGAGACTTTCATCCAGCTCTATTGCTCGTCAAATTCTGTCCGCAATGTCATATTGCACCTCCGTCCAGTTCAGACATGCATTGGCTGAGGAATTCTTGTCAGCACAAGAAATCTCCAACGCTTACAGCTCCTAGATTAGACGTTCATCGTGCCTCTGCAACCAATTTGCATTTGTCGGAGCCCTCCGACTCAAGGCATCAACGACCATATTTCCCTTCCCGGGAGTATAATGAATCACAAAGGTGTAGTCCCCAAGGAACTCCAACCACCTTCGTTGTCGCATATTCAGGTCCTTCTGCTCCAACAAGTACTTTAGGCTCTTGTGGTCCGTATAAATATCCACTTTCACGCCATAAAGATAATACGGTCATAACTTTAGTGCAAAGATCACTGCCGCCAACTCTCAGTCGAGGACGGGATAATTTTGCTAATGCACCTTCAACTGGCGTGAGCCATAAGCAATCACTTTCCCATTTTGTAGAAGAACGCAGCCTAAGCCGCTTGCTGAAGCATCACTATAGATCTCGAATCCGTCGGTACCACATGTCAATGTCAACGTAGGTGCCGTGGTCAACCGACTCTTCAGCGCTTCAAAAGCTCGCGCGCAATCTGCCGTCAAAACAAACTCTGATCCATTCTCGTCAGTGTGGTCAGAGGCAAAGCAATCCATGAGAAGTTTTCATGCAGGTAAACTTCAACACTGCCTTCTCCTTGCATCAGCCTTTGGAACTCGTTTTCCATGATAATGCACTGTGCCGCGGTTAGGTGCTTTGACAGAAAGAGTCTGGAGGATTCCTCAATTGACACTTATGTTAATGGTCTGCCTGCTAAGTGGTGTAGTTCCATCTCGTCCCACCATAAACGAGCCTCTCCTTCCAGTAAAAGGTGGCTAAGGTGACCTTCTGATCTTCCTCCATCCTGATCACCGTCATTATCCTATTGACGTGCGAAAACCAGTCTTCAGCCTGCATAGGGGATCCCACACCCACAAATATAGGCGGATTAAAGCTCATAAACTGCTTTAACTGTCTTTCAACAGCTCGAGGATCCACAGCCTCAACAGGTTCTGGGCTCGCAGTAACCTGTTCTGGCCTCAATGCCGGCTGCGCCTGCCCTTGCGCCTACCTAGTAGGCTGCTCTTGAATCATCGCAAATAGGGCCTCAACAACTAATCGAACAGTTTCCGTAGAAGGGGGAGGTGTAGGCACCTCAGCTAGTGCCATACTCTCATTAGAATGCTGGGGCTCCGACTGCCCAACACCACTTCGCGTCACCTATAGGTGAGCAAGACACGCACATTAGCGATCCCACACTAGCAATAACAACCAAAATAGGAACGTGTAGGTTCCTCAAACACATGTATTTGCATTCCTACGTGGACATTCAAGAGTTCATTAGTGTTAACGCAGTTCGCACGACACGTGCTCGCCACCCCATAGAAGAATTCGACCCCGAAGTCAAAAGGGAAAGACCAAGATAGCTGATACCAAAAATGTAACGATTCCATCCGTTCATATAGTATATAATAGAAGGTCCGGCTGGGGCCCCTCACCATATACCATAAAACAGGCGGCGAAGTCTCAGGGTGATACCAGATTTGTGCATCCTAACTCATAACATTCTAGTGGAAGCTTACTGAACTCCAAACATGAATGTCCACCATACACATGTCCACATTGATATATATAAATAGGAATGTTCACCAAATACAAAGTCAGTTGGCCTTGTGCCCTTATAGTTTTTCTTTGCAATAGTGGCTTCCAAAATATCGGCGCACAGGCCGGCCACACATGAACAAAACATAAGAGTTTCATTTAGCCTTCAAGGGCTAGCAGAAGCAGTAGCAGCAGGGACTTCAGCCTTTCCATGTCCCGCTCGGTTCTCCAGCACCTATATAAGGACATCCCACCCAACGGTGGCAAATAAGGCAACGGTTAGCATTCAACTGACCAATTTATAATGACCCTACCCCTTTTACCGGGGCAGTGGCATTCCTTCCATGCAGGCATAGCAATTCATATGCATATATATATATTCATCACATCTTGTGCACTCACGCACAAACATTCCATCAAAACCGTCAGCCATATGGCCCGACGATCCATGCACTCAGGGCACATTCTTGGTGTACCGGCGAACCAGGGTCCCACCACCATATCAGGGCCGAAACCCAATGGTAAAAGTTGAGCATTTACTCCATGGCGTGCAGCCGGAGATTTTAGACTTAATGACCTGGGATTGGCCCGTAGCCCCCCATGTTATCGTGGCGCGCAAGCCTAAGACTCTCCCTATGCTCTCCAACAGACCACACTTTTAGGTCTCATGTCGGACGTACATAACGCAGGTTGGATCATCCACCCCCCGTTGCTCAAGTCACCTTGCCATCACTGAGAACAGCATCCTCGCGGCTAAGAAAAGGCCCGGTCAGTTTTACCTTACCTCTTTGGCATAAAGCCTAGGTGTTTTCCTGGGCTTCCTGTTACTATCCTTCACAGGAACCACCCATTGAGGATCACTAGCATCAGAGGGTCTTTCCTGGACTTCTGTACCAGTACTTCCTACTACTACCCTTCACAGGCAGAACCCAGTAAACATCACAAGTATCAAGGGTATTTTCCTGGATCTCAAATCCAGTACTTCCTGCTACTACCTTTCGCAGGCACAACCCATGAACATTAAACATTACAAGGGTATTTCCTAGACTTCCAATCCAGTACTTCCTGCTATTATCCTTCACAGGTACAACCCAGTCTGCATCACAAGCATCACAAGGGTATTTTCCTGGACTACCACTCTAGTACTTCCTGCTACTGCCCTTCACAGGTCTAACCCGTCGACTCCTAAAACTACATGTTTAATCACGGAGTCTTCTCTGGTGCGTATATGCAGCATCACCAATCCAGACTAACCAGTCCAGATGGGCTTCACACAACATGCCTATTCCGCACTCCATTTCCGGATCTATATGCCAAATTATTGGGGATTCCATGAATCAACCCAAGGGACTCCCTTACCAAGCCACCCTCTAGAGGGGGAATCCTATGCACATGCCAAAAAGGAAGCCTTCACATGGCTAGGAAGAAAGATCGTCACCCTTGAAGATCGCTTCGGAGCCATGGACTGTTAGCCGACTGGAAAGAACCACAGTGGCTTTGTCTCCACAACGCTAGCCTCAGATCTCGAAATGGAACTCCACAGCTCCACCGATGGCCGACTCTCCTCCTCCTCCTCCTTCTTCCTCTCTCCCTAGGTTTGTAGAAAGATGATGGTCAAACTCAAATGAGTAATCCCACCTCATTTTCAGCCTTAAGGAAGGAGGGAGAGATCTAAGCCATCAGATCCCAGCTGAGAAAATGGACGGCCATGATTTTGCCACAAAAGGATAAAGTTTGATGGACACGGCCTGTGACACGCCCGTGTCACAGGCCGTGTGCCTTAAGTGGCACACAACTGACTCAACTAGACTAGTACACAGCCATGTGATACGCCCGTGTCACGGGCCGATTCACGTGACACAACTTCAGACATGCCCATGTTAGTGGCCGTGTACTTCAGGCTACAAAAAACCAAATCAACCCGATCGGGACACGACCAGTGACACGCCCGTATCACAGGCCGTGTACCCCAAGACACTACCATGTCCTGCCAGTGTTTACCAAGCCTCAAATGCCCTGGGCATGTCCCGCAAAGGACACGGTCATTGATACACCCGTGTCACCGGCCATGTGCCCTTACACGGCAGCAGACATGCCTCCAGCTTAAGTTCATCGAACGAAGTTCGTCGAGCAGAGAAGGACATGGCCTCTGACATGCCCGTGTTAGAGGGCGTGTTCATGTTTCGCAAAACGGATTTTTGTCGAACACTCCCCGACTGCTCACCCGAGCAGGACATGCCCGTGTCCCAGGCCCTGTCACCCAACATTTTCCCAATCCTGGAATTTGGGGTGTTAAACATTCGCTAATCAGTGTCGACACACAGTCACATTTCTCGACATACCTTTTCTACTAGTGTCGACATACGCTGTGGTGTCTCGACACACCTATACTAATAGTGTCGACACACGCTGTGTTGTCTCGACACACCTGTACTAATAGTGTTGACACACACTCTGGTGTCTCGACACAATTATTTGACTTAGACAAACTTTGTGTTCTAACTTATATTTCGTGACTAATTAAAGTAAAAATTTTAAAATATTTGTATTCCTAATTAATTATCCTTTTAAGTGTAATTATTTATTCAATATTCAACATGCCTAGTTCAAATTTAAAATAATTGAACTTACTTTAATCTAGGGGTTTTGTAAAAATATCAGCAACTTGTCTTTCAGTTGGAATATGTTGTAAGCTATATTTTCTTTTTCTTCATTTTCTCTGAGAAAGTGATATTTAATTTCCGTATGTTTAGTTCTACTATGTGAAATAAAATTATTGGAAATAGAAATTGCAATAGTAGAATCACAGAACATAATAGATTTAATTAGTTGTGTACTGTAGTGCAATAGTTGATGTTGAATCTACAACAAATGTGCACAGCAACTTCCAGCAGATATGTACTCTGATTCTGCTGTAGAGATAGCAACACTTATTTATTTCTTGCTACTCCAACTGATTAGTCTTTTACCTAGAAAATGGTAAGTTCCAGAATTGCTTTTTCTGTCTTCTTTATACCCTGCAAAATCTGTATCTGTGTACCCAGTAAGTTCAAAATCACTATCCCTAGGATACCAAAGCCCAAGATTGGGCGTGTACTTAAGATATCTTAGTATTCTCTTAACATCAGTATAATGAGACTCTTTGGGGCTTCCTTGGTACCTAGCATAGACACATGTTGAGAACATAATATCCGGCCTACTAGCAGATAAATATAGGAGTGATCCAATAATACCCCTATACAAAGTTTCATCAACTGGTTTCCCAGATTCATCCTTATTTAGTGATACTGTAGAACTCATACCATATCTCTTAATCAACTCCTTAGTGTTCTTAGATTGAGAGATGAATATTCCATCCCCAGATTGTCTAACTTGGAATCCCAAGAAGAACTTTAGCTCACACATGCTACTCATTTCAAACTTGCCTTGCATATGCCTTGCAAATTTTCTACACAATATCTCATTGGTAGACCCAAAAATTATGTCATCTACATAAATCTGGACTAAGATGCTTGAATTTTTGATGTTCCAAAGGAAAAGTGTCTTGTCTATCTTTCCTCTAGATAACTTGTTCTCTGTAAGAAAGGTAGAGAGGGTCTCATACCATTCTCTTAGTGCCTGTTTTAACCCATACAAAGCCTTATGTAATCTTAAAACATAGTTTTTGTGTTTAGGGTCAACAAAACCTGGTGGCTGCTCTACATAGACTTCTTCCTTCAGTGTACCATTTAGGAATGCTGACTTTATATTCATTTGGTAGACCTTGTATCCTTTGAATGTTGCATGGGCTAAAAAAATGTAAGGGCTTCTATCCTAGCTATAGGTGTAAAGGTTTGGTCATAATCTAATCCTTCCTCTTGTCTATATCCTTTAGCCACTAATCTAGCTTTGTGCTTGACAATAACCCCATACTCATCTAATTTATTTCTATAGATCCACTTAGTGCCTATGATATTATGATCACTAGGTCTAGGAACTAGACACCAGAGTTTGCATCTATCAAATTAATTTAACTCTTCTTGCATAGCCATAATCTAGTTGGGATCTAAATTGGCATCTTCAAACCTTTTAGGTTCTACCTGTGAGAGAAAACTAGAGTATAGAACCTCATTGTGATGTCTACTTCTAGTAGTCCCACCTAATCTGGCATCACCTATTATTTGATCTATAGGATGGTCTCTAAGGTGTCTAACTGCTACTGGAAGGTGTCTGTCATCACCTATTACTGCAGGAGGATCAGGGTGATTCTCTTCCTCCCTCCTGAGAAGTTGTAGTATCTTCTAAAGGAATTTCTATATTGTCTCTAATGTCTAACTCTATGTTAGGTGAGTCACTTATTTTTAGTTTTTCCATTCTAGACTTTACAACACCTAGATTAGAGCTGTTAGATATTTCATTACATAAAAAAATGAATCATCAAATACTACATTAATAGATTCTTCTACAACTTGATGTTTAAAGTTGTAGATCCTGTATGCTTTGCTATGAAGAATATGTTGGGTTTGTCTATGAGGATGGCACAACACTTGTGCACGCAGCGGAAAAGTAAAAACATCAAGAAAACCCAAAAGAGATGGGATCGGGCCATGGTAGTTGAATCAAGAAGTTAACATACAACTAGGCAAAAATTACCTCGGTGGCGTTGAGTCACAACTCAACGGAGATGCTCCAAGCTTCGTATTCCTGCTGGTGGCGAGTTCTACATGGAATGATGTCCACGTCTCTGTAGAAATCCACACGAGCGGGAGAACACCGATCTTTCCGTCGCACGGATAATCGGGAAGAGAGTAACCGCACCTTGCTACACCACGGACTGCTAGGTCCGCACCAGGGATAGCAACACCATCGACGATCGCCGGAGAGGAGGAGGTCAACAGAGCGATAACGGCGACGGAACCCTTCCGTCGGAGGGATTCGGGATCGGTAGAGCGAACGAACGGCGGAACACTTCCGTCGGCTTCGATTCGATCAGCACGCACAGATCTTCGGTCAGAGAGAGGATCCCGAAAACCCTAAGTGTGTATTTATACCAAAGGCATAAATAGACTTAGGAATATCGCTATCCGCAGACCACCCAAAAACTAGGGTTCCAGAATCGGCGAGAATCACCTAGCAGATTCGGTGAGAATCAATCGGCGAGAATCAGTTAGGATCGGCGAGAATCAGTCGGCCATAACTCACAATCGGCGAGAATCACAATCGGCGAGAATCACCCGGATCGGCGAGAATCAGAGTACTAATTCTCGACGATTCTCGTCGATCGGCGAGAATCAGAGTACTAATTCTCGACGATTCTCGTCGATCGGCGAGAATCAGAGTACCAATCCTCGACGATTCTCGTCGACCCTCGGTCGACTATTCTTACCAGTCCTTCAAGGCAACATTTGTCCAACCCGACGATCCTTTAAGGCAACACTTTGCCCATAACCCCATTCAGGTCGGTGATTGGTAACCTTTACCAACACAGTCAATCACCCAACTTCTCCACATCTCTTATGTGCGACCCTGCAGGCTCATATTGCGTTGGCAGTGAGATTACATGTTTGACCACTTCTAGATCACCATGGTAACTCCAACAGACTCCCACTTGATCTTGAAAGTATCAAACCAAAAACCTCACAAACAATGAGCGGCATCTAGCAATGCATCATTGCTCCCCAAGCAATAAGAGTTTATAACTCATACGCCTTTATGACCAATGTATCAGCGTTGTCTTTGTCCCTTTATCTCTTACATCCGGAAAGAACTAGAGGCATGGACCGTGTCACCCTCGTGATAGCTCAATCCAAGTTTCTTGATCCAGGACGGACTTCCAAAGAATGGTGAGTCCAATATCACATATTGACTCAACCAAGCATGGCCATGCATTTCTCAGTCCAGTTCCATCAAGGGGCCCATGGATGCAACTCCTGTCATACAGGAGGACAAATCCCATATCTGCTCACATACAAACACCCAAATGATTCGTAACATGCCCAACAACCACCCTTATCATCAACCTTTCTCAAGGAGGACTTTAGATGGCATCAAAGCACGCTCTTCCTCATTTGATGAATGTTGTGACTTCAGGTCAAAGGACCACAACACCATTGTCAATTGAGACCTACTCGTGACACGATTGGATGACAATCCACAGAGTAGTCTCAGGTTGGGTCTGTCCAGTACAACTTGTTCACTAACAAGTACCCACGTGATGACTTGATATCACAATATCATGACCTGTGAGAACCGGTCATCAGTCAACGCACGTGCTGGTCTTCATGTACCATCATCACCCTTAGTTTCTATGATGATACTCGACCAGGGACCTTTTAAGAATGAAGCTTCAAATAAATCATAGGCTCTCACATTCAAGTCACGTACTTGATGTCCCATGGAAGCGAACATTCTAAAGGTATCTATCATGTTAACATTTAACTATCATATAGAAAAGCTGATAATAAAAGAACTTGCCATTAATAGTAAGAGAAAAACTAGGTACACTGTTCATCATATGAACAAATAGTCAACAAAATAGATGTTTACATGCAATCCACAAGATTCTCACCAGAGTTGATCATTTAGGTATCGTATACCCATCGATCTAGTATGACCATCATGCTTTCTCTGCGCGAGAGGCTTTGTCAGTGGATCCACAATATTCTCCTCAGTCGGCACTCTGCAAATGTTCACATCTCCTCGTTCGATAATCTCACGAATAAGATGAAACCGCCGAAGTATATGCTTGGAGCGCTGATGGGATCTAGGTTCCTTAGATTGTGCAATTGCACCATTGTTATCACAGTAGAGAACTACGGGACCAACAATGCTAGGAACTACATCAAGCTCGCCGATGAATTTCCTAATCCATACAGCCTCCTTCGCCGCATTAGCTGCGGCGATATACTCGGCCTCTGTTGTAGAATCAGCAACTGTCTCTTGCTTGGAACTCTTCCAGCTCACAGCTCCTCCATTCAGGCAAAACACAAAACCTGACTGAGACTTGGAGTCGTCTCTATCAGTTTGGAAGCTAGCATCCGTGTAACCACTTACAACGAGCTTTTCCTCTCCACCATACACCAAGAACACGTCCTCAGTCCTTCTCAAGTACTTCAGGACATTCTTGACTGCAATCCAGTGACACTCACCGGGGTCTGACTGATACCTGCTAGTCATGCTCAAAGTAAAGGTGACGTCGGGTCGATTACATAACATCGCGTACATGATTGATCCAATTGCCGAAGCATATGGAATCAACTTCATGCGGTCCTTATCTTCACAAGACTTTGGACACTGGTCCTTAGAGAGATTCACACCATGAGACATGGGCAAAAATCCTTTCTTGGACTCAAGCATGTTGAACCGCTTCAACACCTTTTCGATGTACGTACTCTGGGTCAAACCCAGCAACTTCTTCGATCTATCTCTATAGATCTTAATACCGAGTATGTAATTCGCTTCCCCCAAATCCTTCATTGAAAAGCAGTTCCCTAGGTTGTTCTTAACAACTTTCAGTGTAGGAATGTCATTCCCAATTAATAGTATGTCATCTACATACAATATCAGGAAGACAACAATGCTCCCACTGATTCGCTTGTAAACACAAGGCTCATCTTCATTCTTGATGAAACCAAACTCTTTGATTTTCTCATCAAAATGAAGATTCCAACTTCGAGAGGCCTGTTTCAGTCCATATATGGACTTATTCAGCTTGCATATTTTAGTGGCTTCATCTGGGGATACAAAACCCTCGGGTTGTGTCATATACACTTCCTCAAGGAGGTTTCAATTAAGGAAAGCCGTTTTGACATCCATCTGCCAGATCTCGTAGTCATAATACGCAGCAACAGCAAGCAATATCCTTATGGACTTTACCATGGCAACAGGGGAAAAGGTCTCATCATAGTCAATACCATGAATTTGCTTGAAACCCTTAGCCACCAGTCTCCCTTTGAATGTCTGTACATTCCCATCCATGTCGGTCTTCTTCTTGAAGACCCACTTGCACCCTATGGGTCGTACCCCTTCAGGTGGTTCCACCAAGTTCCAAACTTGGTTTGCATACATGGAGTCCATTTCGGATTTCATAGCCTCACGCCATTTGTCGGAGTCCGGTCCATTCATAGCCTCTTGGTAGGTTGCTGGTTCATCATCATGATCCATAAGCAACACATTACCTATTTGAGACACGAGAAATCCATATCTCTCGGGCTCAAACCTCGGTGTACCAGATCTACGTAGGACTTGTGTTCCCTGAGCAGGTTCTCTAGCTACAACATCTTGTAGTCCTGTCTCAGAATCCAATTCTGGTTCATTCACTACATGTGGTTCTTGAACTTCTTCAAGCTCTACCTTTTCAGTCTTTCTTGATAAGAACTCTTTATCCAAGAAGACACCAGTCCTTGCGACAAGCACTTTGCCCTCAGACGGTAGGAAAAGTAATACCCTTTCGTTTCCTTAGGATATCCCACCAGATAACATTTATCCGATTTGGGTTCCAGCTTGTCAGGCATTTGACGTCTCACGTATGCCTCACAGCCCCAAATTTTAATGAACGACATACTTGGACGCTTCCCAGTCCATATCTCATATGGTGTCTTCAGAACTGTTTTCGTTGGAGCGCGATTCAATGTCATTACAGCAGTCTCTAAAGCAAAACCCCAAAAGGAAACAGGCAAGTCTGCATGACTCATCATCGAACGTACCATGTCTAACAGTGTACGATTTCTCCTCTCATACACACCATTATGTTGTGGTGTTCTAGGTGGAGTGAGCTGTGATACAATACCACACTCTTTCAGATGATCACGGAACTCATGACTCAGGTATTCGCCACCTCGATCAGATCGAAGTGCTTTAACCCTTTTACCCAACTGGTTTTCTACTTCATTCTTGAACTCTTTGAACTTTTCAAAGGTCTCGGATTTGCACTTCATAAGATACACATATCCGTATCTACTGAAATCATCAGTAAATGTAACAAAGTAGAAATACCAACCTCTAGCCATGGAACTCATGGGTCCGCATACATCACTATGTACAACACCCAAGAGATCCTCAGCCCTCTCAGTATAACCAGTGAAAGGAGCTTTAGTCATCTTGCCTAACAAACAAGATTCGCACCGCTCAAATGATTCATAATCAAATGAGTCCAAAAGTCCATCTCTATGGAGCTTGGATATGCGCTTCTCGTTGATATGGCCCAAACGACAATGCCAGAGAAATGTGGGGTTCGAGTCATTTGTTCTTAGTCTTTTATTATTTTCAACATTACAGATCAGATGGTCCAAGTTCAAAACATAAAGACCATTAAACAATTGGGCTACAGCATAACAAACATCATTCTTAAATATAGAACAACAGTTGTTCTTAATTATAAAAGAAAATCCAATCATGTCCAAACATGAAATAGATATAATGTTTCTAGTTATGGCCGGAATAAAATAACAATTATCTAGTTCTATTACAAGCCCATTGGGCAAAGAAAGACGGTAAACCCCTACGGCTACAGCAGCAACTCTTGCTCCATTGCCGACGCGGAGGTCCACCTCCCCTTTACTCAGCAATCTTCTCCTTCCCAGTTCCTGCACATTTGTACAAATGTGAGAACAACATCCGGTATCCAATACCCAAGATGAAGGAGCAGAAAGGTTTATCTCTATAACGTGAACATTTGAAGAGGTAGTCATACCTCCCTTCATTTTCTGCAGAACTTCAATGTACGAAGGATAGTTCCTCCTCCAATGACCAGCCTTGCCACAGTGGTGGCATTTCCCTTCCTTCACCGTGCTTTTCTTTTTCATCAGTGCAGAAGACTTTGGCTCAAGATATGACTTAGGTCCCACCTTTGTCTTCTTAGAGCCCTTGGCTTTGCCCTTGCCCTTATGCACCATCAGTATGGGGCTGGCAGGCTTGGCCTTCTTCATATTGATTTCGGCAGTTCTCAACATGCCTAGAAGTTCGGGCAGTGTCTTGTCTATTTCATTCATGTTGTAGTTCAAGACGAACTGCTCATAACTGTCCGGCAACGATTGCAGGATCAGATCTGTGGCCAACTCTTGACCAAGAGGAAAACCCATCCTTTCACGGTTCTCTATATACCCAATCATCTTGAGTACGTGAGTCCCTACTGAGTCTCGAACTCCCATCTTGCACTGAAACAACGCTTTTGTGATGTCGAACCTCTCTTGACGAGCCTGCCCTTGAAACATTTTCTTGAGATGCTCGTCAATCTCCTTGTACCCCATGTTCTCATGTTGCTTCTGAACCTCAGAGTTCATAGTGGCAAGCATAAGGCATTCGACATCTAAAGCATCATCAGTATACTTCTTATAAGTATCCTTCTCAGCACGGGAAGAGTTCCCGGTCGGCACCTCGGGGGCTTCTTCTTCCAAAACATAGAGCTTTCGCTCTTGCCTGAGAACAATTCTCAGGTTCCTATACCAGTCCATGTAATTTGTCCCACTGAGCTTATCCTTCTCAAGGATGGCTCTCAGAGACAAAGTGGAGTGTGAAACACTTGCCATGGAATTCTACAAGAATTTATGCAGAATAAAATCAGTACCAAAATTTCAAATACAATTTATTTTAATTTGGACTTCAATTAAAACACTCCCACTATTTTATTCGAAATGATAGCCCTCACTAACAATTCAGAGAGTTCATGCGAGCTACTCTCTTATTGGACAAGATCCGTATTTCACCAACACAATGAGTCAGCTTTGGCTTTCCTCTCACGATGCGGTTATTTAGGTAGACAACGCTTGCCAATTGCATCCTCATGCAATTCTTGTATGGTTGATGAATAACTCCTTACTCGCATCCATCAAATGGTGCATGCCAACCCTATGCCTCTAGGCACTCAACCTTTGAGGTCACCTAGTTAAGCTGGACCCGATGTCGACAGTGGGATATCACAATTATCCGCTCGCACCCTTACCAAGATAGATTAATGCACCTTGCTTTGGCAAGCCCACACTTCATCGAACGAGGCAGGAAGAGTGTCATCCATCGGAAGGCATCCGAACACTTAATATTTGAAGAAGTGATTTTGATTATAGGTTAACAGTTAACCATGATCAACATTTGATCAATGTGCACATCCAAAGGAAAAACAATTTTTCTAAAACCACATGCATCCCTTATGTGCACAACCTAACACCATCAACATTTGATAGAAGGAAGGGCTAAATCTGAACATCCGGAAACTTCCCAATCCTCAGATTTACATGCATTAGACAAAAGCAAAGACAACTCAACTTAAGGCAGTAGACAAGCTCATCTCTCTATGTTGGATTCAAAATCCAAAACAAACTCGAGGGATGGTTACTGCTAAGGAGACAACAATTTCTAATAATTAGAAATTTCCACAAGACGTTCTTGGCGGGGTACCAAGACTAAATCTAGACATTTAGAACACTTCTAAATCCCTAGGTTTACAGGCACTGGAATAACAAAACTTCCAATACAACAATCATGGCCGGAACCTGGCTCTGATACCACTGTTGGGTTTCTCTATGAGGATGGCACAACACTTGTGCACGCAGCGGAAAAGTAAAAACATCAAGAAAACCCAAAAGAGATGGGATCGGGCCATGGTAGTTGAATCAAGAAGTTAACATAAAACTAGGCAAAAATTACCTCGGTGGCGTTGAGTCACAACTCAACGGAGATGCTCCAAGCTTCGTATTCCAGCTGGTGGCGAGTTCTACGTGGAATGATGTCCACGTCTCTGCAGAAATCCACACGAGCGGGAGAACATCGATCTTTCCGTCGCATGGATAATCGGGAAGAGAGTAACCGCACCTTGCTACACCATGGACTGCTAGGTCCGCACCAGGGATAGCAACACCAGCGACGATCGCCGGAGAGGAGGAGGTCGACGGAGCGATAACGGCGGCGGAACCCTTCCGTCGGCGGGATTCGGGATCGGCAGAGCGAACGAACGGCGGAACACTTCCGTCGGCTTCGATTCGATCAGCACGCACAGATCTTCAGTCAGAGAGAGGATCCCGAAAACCATAAGTGTGTATTTATACCAAAGGCATAAATAGACTTAGGAATACCGCTATCCGCAGACCACCCAAAAACTAGGGTTGCAGAATCGGCGAGAATCACCTAGCAGATTCGGTGAGAATCAATCGGCGAGAATCAGTCGGCCATAACTCACAATCGGCGAGAATCACAATCGGCGAGAATCACCCGGATCGGCGAGAATCAGAGTACTAATTCTCGACGATTCTCGTCGATCGGCGAGAATCAGAGTACTAATTCTCGACGATTCTCGTCGATCGGCGAGAATCAGAGTACCAATCCTCGACAATTCTCGTCGACCCTCAGTCGACTATTCTTACCAGTCCTTCAAGGCAACATTTGCTCAACCCAACGATCCTTTAAGGCAACACTTTGCCCATAACCCCATTCAGGTCGGTGGTTGGTAACCTTTACCAACACAGTCAATCACCCAACTTCTCCACATCTCTTATGTGCGACCCTGCAGGCTCATACTGCGTTGGCAGTGAGATTACATGTTTGACCACTTCTAGATCACCATGGTAACTCCAACAGAATATACCCTACAAAGATTCCTTCATAAGATTTCTCTGAGAACTTGGTTAGATAAGTTTTCAAATTGCCCAAGACATAGCACTTACTTCCAAAAATTCTGAAGTAGGACAGATTTGGTTTTCTGTCTTTTATTGGTTCATAGGGAGTCTTGTTGTGATACTTGTTGATCAATGCTCTATTTTGAACATAGCATGCTGTGTTTACAGCCTCAGCCCAGAAATATTCTGGGAGAGTTGTATCACACAACATTGTTCTAGCTGCCTCAATAAGAGTTCTATTTTTCCTCTAAGCAACTTCATTTTGCTGTGGTGTTCTTGGAGAGGAGAACTCCCGAAGGATTCCTAGTTCCATACAGAAATTTGTCATCCTTTCAGATTGAAATTCTATACCATGGTCACTTATAAGTTTGACCACAGTACATCCCATCTCATTTTGAATTTGTTTGACAAAATCAACAAGGATGTTTAGTGATTCAGACTTTCTCTTTAAGAAGAACACCCAAGCAAACCTGGAGTAATCATCCATAATCACATAGGTATAAGACTTCCGTCCCAAACTAAGAACTTGCATAGGACCGAATAGATCCATATGAATTAAGTATAGACACCTCTTTGTGTCTTTGGACTGAATGCTCTTAAAGGATACTTTTGTTTGTTTGCATTTTTTACATGCAGGACATATGCCTTCTTTGGATCATTTTAGTTGCGGACTATTTCTAACTAAGTTCAAAGAAAATAGTTTACTCATAGCTTTGTAGTTTTATTGAGCCAGCCTCTTGTGCAACTGTACACACAGTGTCTTTCTTACTAGCTACAAGACATACTGGTGATTGTTCATTTATACTAAGAAAATTTAGAAAATAAATGTTCCCACTCCTAGTGCCTGACAAGATGTTCACTTGATCACTTGAATTCCTTATCAAACACTTGTCATTGTGGAAGATAATTTCGTACCATATATCATAAAGCTGACTTATTCTTATCAGATTGTGGTTCAATCCTTCTACATAAGCCACTTTAGTGATAGTAACTAGGCCATTAGAAATGTTACCATATTTCTTGAAGAGTCCTTTCTCTAACCCTCCAAAGATGACTTTTGGTCCATTCTTAATTGGAGTGTAGTCTCTTAGTAAACTCCTTGATCCAGTCATATGCCTTGAACATCCACTATCCAAGTACCATATTGGCCTATTAGTGGTACTTAGCTCCAGCTGCAAACAAAAATTTAGTTCACCTTAGTCACCCAACAAGTATTGTGGTCTTGGTTCCTATTAGGCTTTTCTGTGTGAAACACAACAATCTTTCTAAATAAAGCTGGTCGAAATTTATATGAAGGACCTGTTGGATTATACCAACAATCTAGGGAAAAATGCCCAACCTTCCCACAACACCAACACTCAAATCTGTTGTATCTTTTCTTTGGTTGTGTTGAAGTATTAGACCGGGCGACCTGGCGGTCTAGTCTGGTGGGTTGTTGACCGCGCAGTCTAGCGGTTCCTTTCCAGCAGGTTCGTGTTCAGACTATTGTTGTTTGTAGTCCGAGCGGTCTGGCGGTCTCTCTCAGAAGCTTAGAGACCGGGCGGTCTAGCAGTCTCCTGCTAGAGTTGCCGAGCGGTTAGCCCATTTGTCTAACTACACGGCCTGTGCGGTCTCTTTAATTTCTGGCCGCTTAGCCCTGTAATTTTTTAGTCCCACATCGTTTGTTTGTACTCTCTCGTTTCTTCTCCATTCTATAAAAGGGAGGTCATACCTTTGTAAATGATATCTTTTTGGATAATAAAACTTTCAATTATTCAAATTTCTGCCTGTTTGTTAGCTGCTTGTTAGCTGCGTGTTTACTACTTTTACATGATATCAGAGCCATCGATCGATTCGACCTGATTCCGACTTTGTCTCTTCTATCCGTGCAACTTGTCCAAGCAGCTTCTTTTCCTTGTCGCTGCCCTGTTCGCGCGACTTCCTTTGGTCTTTTCTCGACCTATTATCACGGGTCCTTTGCTTCCTCTTCTCTCTATACGCTCGGTCTCTTTCAGTTCGCACAACCTCTTTCCATGTACCTTGGTCTGCTTCCTGGCCGCTGGTGTTCTGCCACCGTGCCGTTGCAGCTTCTTCTCTTTAGCCCACTGTAGTTTCATCCTTGTTCGTTGCGGTCTCCTTCTCGTGTCACGGCCTCCTCCTTAGGTCATGCGGCTTTATCTCTTTTTTCTCTCCCCGCGGCATCTCTTCTATTCGTGCAGTTTCATGCCTTCTCTATGGACAATTCCGGTCTCTCCACCACCGTTATCTCTACCTCCACCACCCCTGCAGCTCCTTCTCCTCCTACTCCCTCTGGAAACCTTGGCACGCTTTCTAAACTTGTTGGCTCCAACTATCCGGATTGGAGCGTTTATTTCACCTTTCTTCTACGCTCTCAGCGCAAGCGTCATCACCTCACCGATGACCCTCCTCCTCTTAACTCTGCTCAATTTGATGACTGGGATGCGAGTGATGCGCTTGTCCGCACTTGGCTGGCCAACAGCCTTTCTGATGAGTGCCTTCCCGTCATTCACCATGATGAGACGGTCAAGGCAGCTTGGCTTCACCTAGTTGCTCTCTATTCGAAGTGGGGCCAGACGTCCCGCATTTATACTCTCTATGCAGACCTATTCGCCCGCCCTTCCATGTCTCTTGCTGCGGCTTATCAGCAGGTTCAGGATCTTGGAGCAGAGATCCTCCAGAATCTCCCCTTCTCCACGGACTTGGCCGAACAACACAAACACTTCCAGGAACTCCTAATTGTTTGTTATCTACTCCGCCTTCCCAAATTCTTTGATATGATCCGCCAGCAGATCTTGGGTGAGGCGGAGTCTCCCACTTTGGATGCCACCACGGCTCGCATTGCCGTTATTACTTCGCTGCTCCAGTGTCCTCTATTGTCCTCCCCTCCTTCCTAAGACTCCTATGCTCACCAAGCTCAGTGTGGGGGGGGGGGGCCTAATGGTCGCAGCCACTCAGGTGGGCGTTGTTTTTCCAGGTTCCTCTGCTCTCACTATTGTCATACCGACCATTCTGTTGACCATTACTAGCAGAAACATCCTCATCTTCGCTCGTCCGGTGATGCATCTTCCTCAACCCCCGCCTCCCCTTGGCCGTCTGCCTCTGTGGCCATGACTTTAGGTAGTGCCCACGTCGTTACCCAAGGTAAATGGCTGATTGACTCTGGTGCTACGAATCACATGACCGGCAACCCTCATTGCTTCTCTCCTTGAAACGCATGAACGATTGTCCCCGATTTGTGTGGCGGATTGTTCGACCTCCCCGGTTCATGGGACGGGCATGGTTCAAGTCACCCCGTCGCTTCGCTTGGAGGACACTCTCTATGTCCCAAAGTTCCCGTGTAATTTATTATATGTTACTACCTTATGCAGGCAACTTCAGTGCTCTGTCTTATTCACTCCCACTTCTTGTTCTTTCTAGGACCCGAGGACCCAGCGAACGATTGCTACTGGGACTGAGAGCGGCGGCCTCTACTTTCTCGATAATGTTTTCGCTCTGTCCTCCTACTCCTCCTCCTCTACATATCTGCTTCAATGGCATCTTTGCCTTGGACATCCTCCTCCTCGGATTCTTTGACAACTTCTGCCCCACTTACCTCCGACCAGTCCTCTGCTGAACTGTGATGCATGTCAGCTTGGCAAACATCATCGCTCCTCCTTCCCACCGAAGCAAGGATGTGGCTCCTCTTGCCCGTTTGATCTCATTCATTCTGATGTCTGGGGTCCTGCTCCTAGCCTCACCATTGTTCGGGGTAGTTCCTCCTTTGTAACTTTTATTGATGATTTTTCTAGATGTACCTGGGTGTATCTATTAAAAGATCGCTATGAACTCTTTTCTGTCTGGCAATCTTTTTATTATATGATTAAAACTCAATTTGGAATTTCTATTAAAGTCTTTCGCTCTGATAATGCTAAGGAATATCATAGTCATAAGTTTTCTTCCTTCTTTCTGCAACATAGTCTTGTTCATCAGACCACCTGTGTTTACACCTCCCAACAAAATGGGGTGGTAGAGCGTAAAAACCGTCACCTCCTTGATGTCACTTGCACTCTCATGACGCAGATGCAAGTACCCCGCTCCTACTGGGGCTACGCTGTGCTCCTCGCCTTCTATCTCATCAATCGCCTTCCCTCCACGGTTCTCCACGGCCAGACCCCCTTCACCATTCTATACCCCAGCAAGGAACCATTTCCTCTCCCTCTCCGTGTCTTTGGGTGTACGGATTTTGTACACGCTCCATCCGCTACCCGCGACAAGCTTTCCCCCCATTCTACCAAGTGTGTCTTTTTGGGCTACTCTACCACTTAAAAAGGCTATTGTTCTTTTGACCACGTTCTGTGCAAACAATTTGTGTCCCCAGACGTGACCTTCTTCGAGAATGCATCATACTTATCTCTTGAATTCCCTCTTCCTCCTGATGTCTCTGCTTCTCCACCATCTCTCTCCGTTCCTTCCACACCTATCGACGTCTCCCCTCTTACCTTATCTCCTCCTCCGTCTCCTCCTCTGTTCGTCTTACACCCTCCACCTTCTTCCTCTTCTCCGCAGCCGTCTCTCTAGTCACGGGCCAGCCTTCTCTGCCACGGTCGCTCCGGTCACTGAGGCACGCGTCGACCTGGATCTCTCCATTGCTCTTCCCAAAGGGGTGCGTGCGTATACTCAACACCCGCTTGCGTAAGTTGTTTCCTATGATTGGATTTCACCTTCTCGCAGGTGTTTTGCCTTGGCTATCTCAGCTACTGCCACTCCCCGCACCTACCCGGAGGCTCTTGCTATTCCTCATTGGAAATCTGCCATGGATGAGGAGATGGCTACTCTTACTGAAAGGGGTACTTGGACCCTTGTTCCTCCACCAGTGGGTACTTATGTGGTTGGCTGTCGCTGGGTATTCGTTGTAAAGTTTCGCCCCGACGGCACTGTGGATCGCTACAAGGCCCGGCTGGTGGCCAAAGGCTTCACTCAGACTTATGGGGTTGATTACTTTTATACTTTCTCTCCAGTTGCTCGCCTGAGCACCATCCAGGTTCTTCTCTCTGTGGCTTTCAATAGGGATTGGGCTATTTCCCAGCTTGATGTCAAGAATGCCTTTATCTATGGAGATCTTCAGGAGGACGTCTACATGGTGCAACCTCCTGGGTATGTTGCTCAGGGGGAGACAAGAGTAAGCTGTTTGAAGAAGTACATTTATGGCCTAAAGCAGAGCCCTCGGGCATGGTTTGACAAGTTCAGTAGTATTGTGGCTATCATCGGCTTTACAAGGAGTTCGGCCGATCACTCCTTATTTATTCGCAAAACCGCCTCAGGACTGGTGGTTTTGGCAGTGTATGCTGATGATATTCTTCTTACTGACGAAGACCAACCTGGGGTGGACTTGACGAAGAAACACCTCCGTCAACACCTGGTCACGAATGATATGGGCTCCCCGAAATACTTTTTGGGGATAGAAATATCTCGGAAGCTTGACTCGTTGGTTCTCTCCCAACGGAAGTATGCTCTTGATCTTCTAGAAGAGGCAGAATTGAGAGGTGCCAAACCGGCCCGGTTTCCCATGGCTATTGGAGAAGACAAAACATGGATAGATGACTCGCCTCTTCTATAAGATGTCACGAGGTACAGACGTTTGGTGGGCAAACTAATCTATCTCACGGTGACCAGACCCGACGTCTCCTATGCTATAGGTAAGGTTAGTCAGGTTATGCAAGCTCCCAGGGAGTGCCATCTTCAGTCTGCCTTGAAGATTTTAGAGTACGTCAAAGCAGCACCGGGCAAAGGGCTAATCTTTCAGAGGAATGGTCATCTGATGGTTGAAGCCTACTAAGATTCATGCTATGCGGATGATAAAGGCGATCGTAAATATACATCAGGTTTTTGTACTTTTGTTGGAGGAAATCTTGTGAGTTGGAAGAGAAAGAAACAGTTTTTTGTCTCCAGATCCAGTACAGAAGCCGAATACCGGAGTATGGTGTTAACCACTTGTGAGTTAAAATGGTTGCAGGCTCTCATGCTTGACCTAGGAGAGGCCTACGACTATCCTCTTCATATGTTCTGTGACAACAAGGCCGCTATATACATATCAAAAAATCCGGTCTTCCATGAGAGAACAAAACATATAGAAGTCGCCTGCCATTTCATTCGGGAAGAGGTTTTTAAGAAACAGATTTGTACACTGTTTGTCACCTCCGACAAAGAATTGGAGGATATCTTCACAAAATTGGTTTCTACTTCGTTCTTCCACATTTGTGACAAGCTGGGCATGATTGATATCTATGCTCCAGCTTGAGGGGGAGTGTTGAATTATTAGACCGGGCGGCCTAGCGGTCTAGTCTGGCGGGTTGTTGACCGCGCGGTCTAGTGGTTCCTTTCCAGCATGTTCGTGTTCAGACTGTTGTTGTTTGTAGTCCGAGCGGTCTGGCGGTCTATCTAAGAAGCTTGGAGACCGGGCGGTCTAGCGGTCTCCTATTGCGGCGTGTTCTCTTCTTGCTAGAGTTGCCGAGTGGTTAGCCCATTTGTCTAACCGCACGGCCGGTGCGGTCTCTTTAATTTCTAGCCTCCCAGCCCTGTAATTTTTAAGTCCCACATTGTTTGTTTGTACTCTCTCCTTTCTCCTCCATTCTATAAAAGCGAGGTCATACCTGTGTAAATGATATCTTTTTGGATAATCAAACTTTCAATTATTCAAATTTCTGCCTGTTTATTAGTTGCTTGTTAGCTGCGTGTTTGCTACTTTCACAGGTTGTACATTTGAAGTTGTTCTCTTGTGCAACATAGAATTCTCATCCAATTTTCAAGGTAGAGGTGCATAATTCACACCCTTACCTTCCAGATTTGATTGAGCTACAATGGGATCAGCTCCATGAATTCCTTTGCTTCTTGTATTGATCACCTTCTGTGGTGGTTCTTGGCCTATATTTCCTTTTGACATCTAAAACTTCCAGCAAAGCTCTTTATTGACCTTGTTGGTAGAGCACTCAGACATCATGTGTCCAGGAACACATGATCTCAAGCATCTGTTAGAAGGCAGATACTTGACTGGTTGCCTATTTGGACCACTTGGAATTTTATGCTTTGATACATATTTCTTTTTTAGCTTTTTATTCTAACCACACCCTACACCACTTCTAAATGGTGCAAAAAAGGTATCTATGATAGATAGCACTTAGGCTTTGAGAATTGAGTCAGGAGTTGTCTTTACTAAGCAAGCTTTGCTTCCAGGTCTTTGACTGTCTTGACTTGTTATATTATCACCTCTACCTAGCTATCTATCTTGTTAGTTATTTCTATTAGTATCAGTTTTTGTAAAACCAACTTTGTGTTGGCATTTATCAACTGAGAAGATTCTCCTCTCAAGGATTCGAACTCTCTGGCCTGATCCATAGCAAGCTGTTTGCTTGCAATCAACGCCTTTAGTGCCTTCCCATACATGTTGATAAGGGAGTTGATATCTGCTTCAATGTCTGAATCATGTTCTTTACTATTAGAGGAATGTGAACATGATTCATTTTCTAATGTTGAAAAATAATCTGAGGAAAAACTTTTAGAGATTGATTTTACCTTAGTAGGATCTAAGCAATTCTGAACTTCTTCTCCTGGTTGCGTTTCCTTAATAGCCATCAGGCCCATAAGAGCCTCCTCCTCTTCTGATTCTGATGAATCAGACTCACTGTCAGACATTGTTAACTGTCTTTTTGCAATAGGCTTTTGTCATCCTTCTTGTATTGTCCATACTTCAAGTTCTCAGATTTTTTCTCCTTCCTTTTTGCTAGGCAATCAGCTATGACATGCCCTTTTCTCTTGCAACAATAGCACACTATATTAGTTTTAATATATTTATTCTGAGAAGAGCCATAACTGTCCCAAGAATTCTTCTTCCTAGGTTTCTCTGGATGATTGCTCTTTTTGTCAGAAGAGTCTCTGTTGAACCCTTCCATCTTGCTTATTTTCTTCTCCTTAACATCTTCTTGAACTATCTAAAGAAGATAAACAATTCCTCCTCGGTTATATCTCCTTCTACTGAGGATGATTCTGAGCAATCAGAGGTAGTTTCCAGTTTTCTATGAGAATTGACTTCTCTCTGACTTTTATGGATGACTCAGCCTTTAGAGCCAAGGTCTTTTCTCTATTGAGTGCTCTGGCTGATTCTTCTTCAGACTTTATGAGATTAAGCTGTAACTCATGAGGAAACAGCTTTCCAAATTGAGCCCGGGGGTCTATGTTGACTAAATTTCCCATTTCTCCTATGGCACAGATCTTGATGTCTCATTCCTTGTTCAGGGACCTCAAGATCTTGTCATTAAGTTCATAGTTAGTAAACTTTCTGCCATAAGTTCTCAGGTTGTTTACTATTCTGAAGAACTTTTCAAAATAGTCTGCCACTGAATCCTTTTTATCTTGTCTGAAGGATTCATACTATTGATTTAGCAGAGATTTTCTATCATCTCTGGCTTTTTCAGTACCTTCCATTTTTACTATCAAGGACTCCCACATTTTTTGGTTGTTCTGTAACGAATCAGATTCTGAAAAGTCGAATCATCAATTGCACTAACTATAATATTCTGAGCACTTTTGTCCATAGAGGCCAAAATGATTTCATCCTTATACATCTACATATAAGTCTTGGGTGTATAGATGTTTGCATCAAGAACTGACACTTTCAAGGGAATGAAAGGTACTTCAATCACACTTATGTATATTCTTGGACCTGGTACCTCCATGAATAATCTGACTCTTTCTTTCCATATTCCAAAGTTTTCTTTGGAGCAGACAGGGAGCTTAATGGAATTGTTTTTCCTCTGGGTCATGATATTTCTTTCTTTGCAATCCTTTGGATTCTCACTAGGCTGTTATGCCTTTTTCAATGAACCTCCCTCAGATACCAATTGTAATTGTTTACTTTAGGATTGAAAATGACCTTGAGGGGGTGAATAGGTCCAATTTAATTATGGCTCCCCTTTTCTTTAATCAGAGTACTACTTTAATTGAAATGATTAACTCAGTCAGATAATCAATATAAACCAAACAACAATTAACAAAATTAACACAACATAACAAATCAGCACACACACAACACAATAAACACAGATTTATAGTGGTTCCCCAATTTATGGGTACATCCACTTTCGCCCTTCGCCTATCTGGCAATGAACTAGATTCGGACAAACTCTCCCTCTTTCCTTTACTCAGATCTTTAGATTTTACAGCTCAGAGCCCACCCGGCTCCTACATCTCAGACTTCACAAGTCTTACCACTCAGATCACCAAGATCCTACAACTCAAGTTTTTCCCAAGAACTCTACCTCAAAATGAATCCTCACGCGTACTTCTCAGGCAACACCTGCCCGACACCTCAGAGAATTAACAACTTCTCCTACCTCAGGCAATTTAGTCGTACCTCTGTCTTTATACACAGGCTTACAATAATGTGAGAATAAATCTCCTCCACTCAGATCAATAGATAGATCTTACAAATTTAATATAATAGAAAAAAAGAATCAGAAAATGTCACCCAGTATGAGATTTGAGTAACAGCTTCTTGATTTGATCTTGATGATTGTACTTCCTTTGATTCTGACAAGGTAGATCTGATCAAACCCTACTTAGATTTTCAAACCTTCTTGAAGTAGAAATTAGGGTAGATCTAGGCTGGAGAGATGTTAAAGATGATTCTGGATCAGACCTCTCTCCACCTTCTAAATTGTAGCTGAAGCTTCAAACTTCTATCTTTTCAAAATTATGCTGCTTCTTCTCTATTTTTTTCTATCTTTTCTTCTGAAGACTGAATCCATTTAAATAGGATCTGACAGGAATAACAGGCTGATATGGTTAATAACTGACAGTTCTGGCAGCTGTTAGTACCTCTGTCTTGATATCTATACTTAGGAAATAAGTTTGCAAATGTGTTGAGACTTGGCTATTTAATGTGTTGACACAAGTCCTGGGTGTCGACACGGTTCTTGTAGTGGTCTTGACACACTTCTGAATGTGTCAACATAGCTCTTCAACCTCTCTCGACACAACTTCTATAGAATGTGTCGACACAATTCCTGTGTGTCGACACAGTTATCTTCAGTCTCGTAACAGCTTGATTATAATGTGTCGACACTAGTTCTGAGTGTCGATACAACTGTCTTTAGTCTCTACATGGCTAGAATAAAGTGTGTCGACACTAGTCCTGAGTGTCGACAGAGTTGTCTTCAGTCCTGATACAATGTGTATAGAGTATGTCAATACTAGTCCTGAGGGTCGACACAGTTGTCTTTAGTTTCGACACTGTGTGTCAACACAGTTGTCCGTAGTATCGATACAGCTTTTCTTTGCCTCGACACAACTTGTTCAGTGTGTGTAGACACTAGTCCTGAGTGTCAACACAATTGATTTCTTGTATCATAGTGTTGACCCAAGTCCTGGGTGACGACAGAAATTTCACCATGACTCAGCACTTCTACCTTAAGTGTGTCGACACTAGTCTTGAGTGTATCGACACTTTGTACTTAGCTTTATCTACCTGCATATATAAACTTAATATCCATCAAATACAATAATGTGTATAAAATTGAGCTGAGAAGACTTCTTCAAATCAATTACATTGAAACCAATATACTTAACAAAGTCAGGCACAATCAATACTAAGAGCATAGTTGTATTTTATGTGTGTTTGAGTTTATGCATGCAGGTGGACACCAAGTAAGCTGGTGGACAGGCAGAAATTTGCCTAAGTGCACAAGCATTGTGTGAAGAAAGCTCACTCAATGCCAGATGCCTTAAGGAAGAAAGATGGACAGATAAATTACTCTAAGTCCATAGGCGTTGAGTGAAACAAGCTCAATCAACACCAGATGTTAAGAAAAGCAACCAAGTCCACATTCCTTTAGTGATGTCTATTCACTCAACGCCAGGTTAGAAAAATCATTGAGTATAGCTAGGTTAGTTTAATCCTAACGATTAGCAACCTGAAAATGTGGCTAAGGCCACAGGCATTGAGTGAAGTCTACTCATTCAATGCCATACAACAAAAAGTTGTGAGACAGGCTGAGGCATTCAAAGCCTAAGGATAAATTTGCTGAAATGTGGCTAGGTCCACAGGCATTGAGTGAAGTCCACTCACTCAATGCCATACAACGTAAATCATTGAGTATATCTCATACAGTCAATGCCACAAAAAATCTGTGTAGATATTTGACTAAGTCCACAGGCATTGAGTGGGGCAAGATCACTCAACGCCATGTGATAAAAAGCATTAACTGATTCTTAAAGCCAGTGTTTTTAGACACAGAAAATTGGTTACGTCCAAATGCGTTGAGTGAAGCTTACTCACTCAATGCCAAGTGAGACAATCTGCCTAAGTGATATGACATTGAGTGTTAAAGCTTCACTCAACGCCTTATGACAGAAAACTGTCATAAGTACTTTGGCATTGAGTGATGAAGGCTCACTCAACGCCTAAGATGCATAAAGTTTGGCCAAGCCAAAAAGCATTGAGTGGACTCAAGGCTCTAAATGCCACGTTATAAAAAGCATTCAGTGATGAAGGCTCACTCAATGCATAGTAAATAGAAAGTTTTGCTAAGGAAAAAATCGTTGAGTGAAGAAGACACACTAAACGCTCTCAACACCATATGACAAAAAGCGTTGAGTGGACTCAACACTGTCAATGCCCATAGACAAAAACTTTCTAAGTGTTTTGGCGTTGATTGAATGTTGCTCACTGAATGCCTAATGACATAAAGATTATCCAAGTGTTTTGGAATTAAGTGAAGGTTGATCACTCAAAGCATAATGGAGGAGAATTTATTCCAAGTGTTTTGGCATTGAATGAAGGTTGGTCACTCAATTCTTAGTAATAAAATTCTGTCTAAGTATTTTGGATTTGAGTGAAGGTTGCTCACTCAATGCCTAATGACAGAAAATCCGTTTAAGTGTTTTGGCATTGAGTGATGCTTACTCAATCAATGCCTATACTAATGTTTGATTTTGGATAAGTCCACAGATGGATGACGTCAACATGAGTCAGCAAAAGTCCACAAAGTCAATGTAATTCAAATTCGTTGAAGAAAAGCTGGAGTAAGTCATTGATAGCGCCGACGGCCAGCTATTATCGTATTCTGCATATGGTAGGTGGTAAATCGGTAATTATGGCTGGGCCCCACAACGCAAAGTGCCATTGATCTGAGAAATAAAAAAGGAGAGATCGAAGATGGAGTAATCAATCTTTTCAGGGGTTTTCTTTCTGCAAAGCAGCGGAACATCTTCGTCCTCGCCATTATTACAGAGCTTGAAGCTGAAGATCGAATCGGCAAACCTAAAGGATTAAATAGCTAGATGTTGATTTCTTCATCGTCAACTACAAGACCAAATATCTCTCTAAAGAAGAAGATGTAGCAGGTCTAACCTAGTTGTAACTGAAGTGAAGCTGATCCCAGATGGCTGGTGCCATCTTCCCCTGCACCAGCAAGTTTTAGACAGCTTCAAGCAAGATACCTGATGTGCTCTATATCTACATCAGCAAACTCAAAGTAATTCTCTGAGAAAGAAGAGGCAGCCAAAGGCCGTCCCTTACTGTAGGAACCAAAGTTAGGATTGAACTTGTGGGTCAGTTCAGGAAGAAGCATAATAGCAGATCAGCTAGGAAGAAGCAAGGTCTATTGCTATAGTAGTTGAGGCCTAAAGAAAGATAGTTGGTGCCTTCTACTCCTACACCAGCAAGATCAGAGGAAACCTATGAGGAAGAAGAAGCAAAAAAGGGCCACCCTAGCTGCAATTACTACACAGTTCAAGATAAGATTTCATGAAGACATTTTCTGGAATGTGTAGAAGAAGTCTGGACTGAGATAACTCAGGACAAAAGTAGATAGGCTTAGAGAAATATCTCAGGAGCCAAACCAACTCAACAACCCACAGTTCACCCTGTAAGATCTTTTTAGATCTGAGTTGTAAGCCTGAATCTATATAAAGGCTGAGTGTAGGATCCAAGTGTGAATCCATGTGGTAGGGTTGTTTAGCCCAAAAGTAGGATCTGGGTGTAGATTTGAGTGGTAGGATCCATGTGTGGATCTGAAGTAAGATTCTGTTGAGAATCTGAGTGTAGTGCTTTGGCTTGAGTTATATGTTTCAAGTGTGGATCTAAGGTAGCTGATCAATTGATCACTGAGCCGTTTTGCTTCTGAGCATGAGATTATAGGAGATTCATTCTCTCTAAGGTAGGATTCTTTGTGGATCTAAGGTAGGGCTGTCCGTCTAGACTAAGTGGTAGGGTCGTTGGCCTGAGGTAGATGATCTTTTGATCACTAAGTTGTAGGGCCTAGTGCCTGTGTTGTAAGTCATGGAGTATATTGAGAGATCCTGATGGATCTGAGGTGTAAGCTCTTAGGTGCTGATATTGTAGAAGTGCCTTGTCTAACTAGAGGTTAGAATGGTGGGAGTGAAAGTTGACGTACCATAATTTGGGGAACCACTATAAATTTGCTGTGATTTTCTGTCTGTTGCATTGTTGCAGGTTATTTAGTTCTTAAAAACAAAAATATACTAACTCACCAAGCAATTAAAGTAGGAAATTAAAAGAAAGTCACAAGAGACAAATAACCTATTCACCCCCCTCTAGGTGATTTAGCTATCCCGAAAACAAAGAATTTCTAGTTGTATCAGAGGGAGGTTACTCTAAAAAGACTTAACAGTTTTAGTAGACCTCAAAGGATAGCTAAAAGGTTTATGCTTGTGAGTCAAGTATTGAAACATAAGGAGTAGAGTTAAATGGAGCTTCAAGACTGTAGTATGGAAAACTTGGGAAGTTGGAAAGAAATTATTAGGTAGATCATGGAAGACATTGATCTTAGAGTCTTGGAATCAATTCAAGAAGGACCCTTCAATCCCATGAAGGTCTCTACATCAGATGCAAATTTCCATGTTGATGCACGAAAATGGACACGGATGCACAAAAATGGACAGGGAGTCGGGTAACACCCGCTAACGATTCGAGCACGGGGGAATAGAAGGGAAAAGGACAAACTGCAAGCAGTTATCTACTGTTAGAAAGAGAACAACAGAGTCGTGAACCACGACAACACCCGACTTCGCCCGTCGTAGCTTGAATGTCTATCTTGCAACGGGCTTTCCTTTGGTTAAAAATGAAGCGGTTACAAGATGAAAAAGAGGAAACTGAACAAGCCGGCCGGACTGCAAGCCGCAAGGCACTAGAATTGTGACAGCAGCTCTTAACAAGCGAGCTCCTGAAGACAAGTCAGCGTGTCTTGGGGAGTGCACCCTCCCCCTATTTAAAGGCCCGGGGGCCTGCCTAAACGGGCAGGGCTAAAGTTACTGGCTGCCCGGGGTACAGGAGAACCGGGCAGAGGTGAGGGGAAGCAAACGCGCAAAAAAGGAGAAAGGACGAAAGCCGCGTGGCCTGGCGGATTCCTCCTGGCGAGATGACGGCATGCGTCCTGGGCTTTGGCATTTGCAGGGCCGGTGCTGGTGGTGACCTGATTTGGCGACCGCCCGGCTTGACATGTTGGGCGGCTAGAAGAAGCAGGCCGCCCGGTCTGGAAGGTTGGGCGAACTGGTCATGGATTCCGGGCTAAACATAATCCCCACACATTTTTAAGTTTCGGAGAAACTTCGAAAATGTAGAACTAAGACGGAGACTGCAACTGCCTTTATTGCATCGACGTCTATAAAATCCCCTGACCCTTGTCATTCTCCAAGATCTCTGTCAAACCACGGGTCGCTACTCGCCACTTGAAGTTAGAATTCTTCAATCCGGCGCGGTCTTACACAAGATGGACATCATGTCGTCGGTGTTAGCCCGCGACAAGAAATCGACTAAAAAGAAGAAAAGCTGGAGCCAGAAACCGAATGACTCTGACCGACAGCCTGCGAAGAATACTGGGAAGCCGGTGACCCCAGCGGCTTCTGATTCTGAAAAGAGGCCGACACAGACCGTCGGTGAATCTTCGCAAGCCTCAACTAACCCTGAAGCAGTCTTGAAGGCCGCAACCAATCCGGAAGCGATTTCCAAGGTCGCTCCACCACAAACTGGAACTGCCAAATCTTTTGAGGTAACTTACTCTCAATCGGGTTAGGTGCTCTTAAAAATAGGTGAGACGGAGGAAAAAAGCGTTGAATCTGGCATGCCGTGCGAATTGCAGGCCAAGGTCGACCTAGTCGTTGTGGACGACAACGAGCCGGAGAAGATGCTGGAGGCCGCACGACTTTTGACTGAAAAAAGTAAGCGGACAGAAATGGTAGTTCGCTCCTTGAAACAGCAAAAGAAGAGGAGCGAGACCTTTGAGGAAAGGATGAAGAGGAAGATGAGGAAGATGCAGGCCGAAAACCGAAATATTTCTATAAAGACCGAAGCGGACATTCTTCAAAACAAGCCGCGCGAGAAAGAGGTATCCGAGAATCCGCCCACACCAGGTCCCAAACCGAGCGAGCCGGAGGATGTATCTGTAAGACCCCCCTCTCGGATCTCAAAGCACGACACGAAGGGGGATCTTATGCCCGGAACAGCCGCCTTGCGGTAGCATTAGCACACGTGCTAACCTGTACCACAAGACGTCTATTCTGTCGGCTACAATAATATCAATAGAACATGTCAACCCAACCAAATATAATAAGCACGAGAAGTCAAATCCACACTAAGTAATAATGTCCAAATACATCAATAAAGGAGAAGCTAAAACATGCTTCTACAATATATCAGAGTACAGCTAATCATTGCCCAAATGGGGTATATCAGAGTATCAAAATACTAACATCAGTAACCGACGGTATCGACAACACCGTCACTTCAGGCCCTATCGTCCTGACCTGGCTGTCCTGCTGCGTAGTCTGCGGCTGCTATACCTGCGGCATGACCTCCTAAAAAGGAAGACGTAGCAACCGTTAGTCGAAACGACTAAGTGGTTTCACATTCGCTCCCCCGGCGACTCCTCGGCACCGGGCGGGGAAAAGGAACAAGAGTACAATATATAATAAATATAAAAGGGTACAAGCAGGTGACAATAAGGTAAGAGTAACAGTATCATAAACTATCAAATATTTGAGAGCAATAGCAACTAGCAGGTATAAGAAAAACCAAGAAAGTAACTTAACTTATAATAATGCCCATACAAACTTATAAGTTAAGGATCGGGTTACATAAAAGAAACTCATCATATTAGAGTGCCCATACAAACTTATACGATGAGGATCTTGTTGTGCAATGTTATAAAATGCTATGTATGCTATGCAATGACTCACCCATGATCACACCCATGCAATTGCTATTTCAACACAGACTATAGTTCCCACTTTTTGAGCAGGTAGCTAACCTCTCAGGCATCAGCCGCCGTGGCCAGGAGGTCACAGTAGAACGGGCACTTCTAATACTAGGCGTGTATCCACACTACTTCACTTAGGCCTCTGTACGCCACAATCCTAAGAACACAACAGCGAAGCCCATGCGTACTATGGCCCAGCGGGGTCTTGGGTAGATGTGCACCAAGAACATAACCCGAACTGGCCTTGCGTGACCCGGAAGGGGCCTCGGAAGTAAGCACGAGGACACAGCCCAACTGTTCACTTGACACGGAAGGGACCCAGGGACGTGAACACCGAGGACACAGCCCAACCACCCAAAGTCTAACTGTCGACTCCCGTCGGTGTGATGACTGGCGAGCCCGTAGACCTGCCACACTATCCTTAACCTAGGATTACAACACCGCGTGTCGACTCACACCACATGCAAATGCCACATCAACATAACATGGAAGGGGCCTCGGATGTAAGAACGAGGACACAACCCAACCATCCATCCATATCTTATCACAACACAACCAAACAAGTGACAGTCAACACCGCACTTACATCCCTTCACAATACTAACCGTAGGGAGACGACGCTCTAAGTATTGGACTATTAAACTCATTACATTATTCAAGCATACTCATGACCATAATTTATTCTTTTATATGACTCCCAAATGATGACAACATATTATAAACATGTTAAGCGTATAAAGATTTATCAATCTTTCCAAAAGTACTAACCTATTATGAACATGATGCGCGTGTAAAGATCCATCACACCTTCTACATGTTAATGACATATTATAAACATGATGCGCACAAATAAAAATCTTTCCATTCCTATCAAGTCAATTCGTTTAAATAAGATTGCTTCACAATTTGATTATATGAAATCTGATTAATAAGCTTCGTCAATCATGCAACAAATGATTAATCATAAGAGTTCATCCAAGCCAAGTAACTTGCAACTTTAATTCCACTGAATCCAAATCCATCTTACAAAAAACCAAGAATTTAGGTGCAGATTGAATCTGGACAGTAGCTTCGACCGGAGATTCCCGAAGCTACCGGAATTCGGTGAAAATGTGTAACCCCTCGATGGAAAGGTCTTTCCGTTGTCCACAATGTTCGTATTCAGACCTCAACACATATTTGAAGTTATCCTATTTGACATCGGACTTGAAGTCTGCTGCGTACAGAACACAATTTCTGCATGCAGGATTTGTTGAACACCATATTTGTTTAGACTTTCCCGTGTCTACACACTTCGCCTGTAGTCATACAACTATTCGTTGGAAAGGTATTTTCAAGGGCTTCAACTTTCGTGTTTAGCCGAAAGCCCAGATCTGAACATGTCTCTCCTCAAAATGGCCTCGAAGTTCGCTGCGTGCAGAATTCAGATTCTGCGTGCATCTTAAGGCGGAATGAACGACATCGGTTCATCTTCCTCCTCAAGGCAATCTTCCCAAATCATTCTACAAACCTCCTCTCTTATTCAACCTCAAGAGGCCAATACCCTTCATGAAACCATCCCCCATCTCCACATAGAAGATCAGAGAGGTTGAAGACACCACTAACCAAGAGCACAAGCCCCGGATTGGCATCACCCTAGAGAAAGAATCTCCTCACATGTCAAGACTCTTTTGAGTCGACGTCTCGCCTAAATATCTACAGATTTAGCACCAAGGAGATGGTAGGAAACTCACCTCATTTCCAACGGTTCTATTTCCGATCATAGACCTTGTGATTCTTCGCGGCAGCATTGATGGCGACGGTGATGGCGACGGTGATGGCGACGGTGATGGCGATGGTGATGGCGACGGTGATGGCGACGGTGATGACGACGACCACCAGGACGGCCAACTTGGGAATGACTATGTTGAAGATGTGCCGGCAAAGGACGTGCGACATCATAGCGGTCATGGTTACAAGCTTCGCCCTCGCAACAAGACTCATATTTGATATTTTAGCTTTGGTGTGCTAATAGCCGTTTCATGATGGCTCTTTAAAAAAACAAAACTTTATTTAATTTCTGCATTTTCTTTATGTGGTGTGCCTTTAGCCACTTATTATTTTTTTTTTGAGATGTAAGCCTATATAAGGCCTTGAACTTTTCATTTGATGGTAGAATGAAATTGAAATCAAAACTTGAATTTTGCCAACCCTAATTTTTCCCTCTCTTCTTCTCCTAGCCGCCCCCCTCTTTCTTCCTTCGTCCAAACCGCCGGCCTCAAGGCTCCCTCTTTCAAGAGTTTGGCCATCTCCTCTCTCCCCCTTGCTCTCGGCCGCCCCCTTCTCTTTAGCGCTCGGCGACTCTCCTCTCCCTCTTGCTCACGGCCACCCGAGATCCTCTCTCTCCAAGGATACTTTGGCCCATGCATGAGAGGTTCTTTGCAAGGGAGAAGATAGAGGTTTCCTCCACGGCGTGAAGTGAAGGAGATTAGCACGTTCGTCATCCGTAGCACGCTTCCCGTGGACTTTCAACGGAGGAGCGATCAAACTTGGTGGATCCACGCATCACGGATCTACAAATCCGAGAGGGGTAACGAAAATTTCTACCAAGAGTTTTCTTTCTCTAGATAGTTCTTGTGGTGGACGAATTTTGCGTTATTTTCCGATTCGTTTTTCTTCGCGGTTAATCCCCTAATAGATCGGTATTTTTTCGTTTGGATTTCCGAAAGATTCGTAAGAGGATTGGCGATCCTCGTTATCTTTTTGTTGGGATAGATCCTACCATCTTTCGAATCATTTTTTTTTGGTGGATCTATTTTGGTACAACCCAAAAGCTCGTTCGGGATCAAGATTATCCCATTTAGCCGGAAAGAGTTTGGCCTATAGCCAACACTCGATCTATTTGCGGAACGGCGATCCGTATCGTTAGCGCGAGCGATAAATAAAATAATTGTTGTGGCTGCGATTTCGTCAACGTGTGGAATAGAGAGCGTTGAGAGTTACGAGCGTTGTCGTGGCCTCCGTGACGAATTTCTAGGATATACCCGGCATCAATTTGGTATCAGAGGGAGGTTTTCGTCAATTTCCTAATTGGCACTCCTCCCCTTCTTCAAATTAAAAACAAATAAATTTCAAATTTCAGATTTCAAATTTCAAAATTTCAAATTTCAAATTTCAAAATTTCAAATTTTAAATTTCAAATTTCAAATTTCAAATTTCAAATTTCAAATTTCGAATTTCAAATTTCAAATTTCAAAATTTCAAATTTCAAATTTCAAATTTCAAATTTCAAAATTCAAAATTCACAATTTAAATTTCAAAATTCAAAATTTCCAATTTAAGAAATCCAAAAAAAAATAGAAATTTTATTTTTCATTAAATCATTATTTTTATTAAGTTATTTTAAAATTTAATAGTTGGTCTGCAAATAGCGGCCTATATTTTTATATTTTCATCAAAATTCAAAAATAAAATTTTTTTAATAATCCTCATATTTTTTCCAGCAAGAAAATCTATTTTATATAATTATAACCTTAGTGGCTAAGCGAGAAAAATTCCATCTTTTAAAATGAAGTAGGGTCAGGTTATTTAGTCATTGCATGTGCACCAGTTTTGGGTGAGTTTTCTCTCCGGTTCTCACTAAATGACATATGACATATATGCTACCCAGTTAGACTATTCTTATGCTAAGGATATGACTAAACACACTCCTATGACACACCACATTTATCCTACTTTTGACGGTTTAGAGTATCCCCAAAATTTTCGAGACTGGCTTAAGGGATTAGAACAATATTTTAATTGTCACTTATGGGATGACTACGAAAAGGTTAGCTTTGCCCGAGAGAGGTTAGTAGGTCGAGCCCAATTATTTTGGTTAAACGAAGAGCGTCGTGTTGGTAGCTATCATTATACTTGGCCGCACATGCGTAGCCTCCTCTCGGATCAATTTGATCCCGCCTACCTACGCACTAATAGCACCACACCCGTTAGTAAGAATAGTTATGGCACCAGACCCGTATCTGCTTATATGAGTGACCCTACGCCTCAGGATAGATCCTATCCCCAGAGAGGTAGTAATACCCAAAGTGTGCCTAGTCCCACCTATAGGGAACATAAGCCATTTAGACCCCAAAATCTGAACTCGAAAGAGGTTACTATTAGGGTGCTAGCTTTTTTAGCCTCGACATCTAAGCCCTCTGGTATAGTGACTGATACCTCTAAGGATTTTTATGTGGATATAGAATCTCTGGATGATGAAGTTAATCAGCCAGGTGAGAGTCTTCCTTCACTTACGATAGTGTCTGACTCTCCTATTGAACCTGAGGATGTGAATAAGACTAAGCCCGTCACTGAGGACGAGACAATTCTCGCTGACGCTTTTAGTGACGTTGAGGAGATTGGTTACCCTAGTGACCTGGACGAGGATTTCTCCCCTGAGGAATCATCTCCACCCCCCTTCGACGATATTTTAGTCAGGGAGTCGTCTGATGACCCTGAGTCCGAAGACGTTCCGGCTGAGTCGGTAGAGTCATCCAATGTTGAAAGCTTACCTGTTACTAAATTAGGTGATGACTTGCTAGGACCCGTTATTATTATGGTTGACCCAGAATTAATGGATGTTTCAACGGTATTGGAAGAGTCGCCTTGGGATGGTTATTCAATTTGGGATAATCTTATTATGATACATCCGGGAGTTAGTTCATTTACGGTATCAACGCCGCTTAAAAGTCAAGTTAATTTTGATACTCCCCGGGATTCGATTTGCCCATCCCTTTATTTTGATTGTGACGACGCACCCACTTCATGGGAAGAGTTGGTTAACGAAGGATGTGTCGTTTTGAAAAATTTACATTGTGGGGAAAAGTTATGTTTGGATGACGGTAGCCCTGAGGGCCAGAAAGACATTTCGTTGATGATAGCTCATTTACCTGGGGCCCAAAACTGTTTAGAAATTTTGTCGGATATGATTTTGCCTACCTATGATACGATCACTAATTCTGAATTAAATGAAGTATCGAGTGAGTTGGAAGACTTGTCGGCTGAGTTTTTAGTGAGGACGAATCCACTGTTTAATTTTTCCTATGATTTTAACGGCCTGCAACCGGAGGATTGTTATTGGACGAGTAATCCGTATTTTGACGTTGAGTGTGACTTAACTTCCCCTATGGAATCAACCATGTCGACTCTCCCTCCGGTTTATTTAACTCGAGTAGATGATTTGTTAGGACACGAGCTAGTCATTCCTAGCCCTTTATATTTGGAGAAGTTTATTATTACCGCCTCCCCATTAGGCTTACTTAGATGGATGTGGGTAAACATAGTTGGTGACGAGCGTTTTCTGCTGGCTATTCATTACGAAATTTTAAAATCAAAATTAAATTCCAAATTTAAAACGAAAACGTTAGGCTCCACTGAAATAATTTTTGAATTTAAAGAACCCGTACCACCTGACATAGTTCTGTTATTTTCTACTATTAATTCTAGTCATGTTGCACATGGGTTCACCTCACACGGTACAAAACTTATGTTGCTTATGGGTACAAAACTTATGTTTTCTTCGGTCTATCATCCCCAAATAGATGGGCAAACGGAAGTTGTCAATCGTAGCTTGGGAGGGTTACTTCGTTGTTTAGTGGGCGAACATAAAGGTACATGGGATCTTATCCTTCCTCATGCTCAACTAGCGTACAATAATTCTAAGAACAGGTCCACTGGGTTGTCTCCGAATGAGATAGTGCATGGTTATAAGGCGCTAGTGCCTCTTGACTTGGTTCCGTTACCGCCTTATTTTAAGTCAAGTCAATTTGCACAGGACTTCGCTTCACACGTTCACACTCTCCATGAGCATATTGGCAAGACGTTAGCTAAGCAATATTCTATCTATCAATCGAATGCTAACGTATATAGGCGAGCAGTCTCCTTGAACATTGGCGATTTGGTTATGGTTCGTCTTATCCCTGAACGGATGCCTTCGGGCACCATAAAAAAATTAGCGAACAAGAAAGCCGGTCCTTTTCGAATTTTGAAGAAATTAGGCGAAAATGCTTATTTGTTAGAATTACCCGTTGATTGGGGAATCTCCCCTGCGTTTAACATTTCGGATTTAACGCTTTTTGTTGCTCCACCACCTGAACTGTCTGTCTCTCCGTTTAATAATTCCACTATACAATCTAATAGGGTGGGGGTGAGCTCAATTCTGGATCGCTTTCTCCTTCGAAATCTACGGGAGGTATGCCGTCTATTGATGATGAAACTTGTTTTTCTGCTTCACCTAACGTTTTTCCGAGGTTTCCCCGGACGGATTTCTTGCCTGGCAGGATTTTGCAGGATGATGTGTTTCCCACTCCCGACGGCGACACTCACAGGTTTTTGGTTCGTTGGCGTGGTCGTCCGGCTTCGGACGACTCTTGGCTCTCTGCTGCACAGGTGGATCTTCCTGACGCGGACCTTGTACGCCGTTATATTTCAGCCCGCTCATCGGAGATGAGTCCTTTTGAGCGGCGGAGGATTGATGGCGACGGTGATGGCGACGGTGATGGCGACGGTGATGGCGATGGTGATGGCGACGGTGATGGCGACGGTGATGACGACGACCACCAGGACGGCCAACTTGGGAATGACTATGTTGAAGATGTGCCGGCAAAGGACGTGCGACATCATAGCGGTCATGGTTACAAGCTTCGCCCTCGCAACAAGACTCATATTTGATATTTTAGCTTCGGTGTGCTAATAGCCGTTTCATGATGGCTCTTTAAAAAAACAAAACTTTATTTAATTTCTGCATTTTCTTTATGTGGTGTGCCTTTAGCCACTTATTATTTTTTTTTTGAGATGTAAGCCTATATAAGGCCTTGAACTTTTCATTTGATGGTAGAATGAAATTGAAATCAAAACTTGAATTTTGTCAACCCTAATTTTACCCTCTCTTCTTCTCCTAACCGCCCCCCTCTTTCTTCCTTCGTCCAAACCGCCGGCCTCAAGGCTCCCTCTTTCAAGAGTTTGGCCATCTCCTCTCTCCCCCTTGCTCTCGGCCGCCCCCTTCTCTTTAGCGCTCGGCGACTCTCCTCTCCCTCTTGCTCACGGCCACCCGAGATCCTCTCTCTCCAAGGATACTTTGGCCCATGCATGAGAGGTTCTTTGCAAGGGAGAAGATAGAGGTTTCCTCCACGGCGTGAAGTGAAGGAGATTAGCACGTTCGTCATCCGTAGCACGCTTCCCGTGGACTTTCAACGGAGGAGCGATCAAACTTGGTGGATCCACGCATCACGGATCTACAAATCCGAGAGGGGTAACGAAAATTTCTACCAAGAGTTTTCTTTCTCTAGATAGTTCTTGTGGTGGACGAATTTTGCGTTATTTTCCGATTCGTTTTTCTTCGCGGTTAATCCCCTAATAGATCGGTATTTTTTCGTTTGGATTTCCGAAAGATTCGTAAGAGGATTGGCGATCCTCGTTATCTTTTTGTTGGGATAGATCCTACCATCTTTCGAATCATTTTTTTTGGTGGATCTATTTTGGTACAACCCAAAAGCTCGTTCGGGATCAAGATTATCTCATTTAGCCGGAAAGAGTTTGGCCTATAGCCAACACTCGATCTATTTGCGGAACGGCGATCCGTATCGTTAGCGCGAGCGATAAATAAAATAATTGTTGTGGCTGCGATTTCTTCAACGTGTGGAATAGAGAGCGTTGAGAGTTGCGAGCGTTGTCGTGGCCTCCGTGACGAATCTCTAGGATATACCCGGCATCAATTTGGTATCAGAGGGAGGTTTTCATCAATTTCCTAATTGGCACTCCTCCCCTTCTTCAAATTAAAAACAAATAAATTTCAAATTTCAGATTTCAAATTTCAAAATTTCAAATTTCAAATTTCAAAATTTCAAATTTTAAATTTCAAATTTCAAATTTCAAAATTCAAATTTCAAATTTCGAATTTCAAATTTCAAATTTCAAAATTTCAAATTTCAAATTTCAAATTTCAAATTTCAAAATTCAAAATTCACAATTTAAATTTCAAAATTCAAAATTTCCAATTTAAGAAATCCAAAAAAAAAATAGAAATTTTATTTTTCATTAAATCATTATTTTTATTAAGTTATTTTAAAATTTAATAGTTGGTCTGCAAATAGCGGCCTATATTTTTATATTTTCATCAAAATTCAAAAATAAAATTTTTTTAATATTCCTCATATTTTTTCCAGCAAGAAAATGTATTTTATATAATTATAACCTTAGTGGCTAAGCGAGAAAAATTCCATCTTTTAAAATGAAGTAGGGTCAGGTTATTTAGTCATTGCATGTGCACCAGTTTTGGGTGAGTTTTCTCTCCGATTCTCACTAAATGACATATGACATATATGCTACCCAGTTAGACTATTCTTATGCTAAGGATATGACTAAACACACTCCTATGACACACCACATTTATCCTACTTTTGACGGTTTAGAGTATCCCCAAAATTTTCGAGACTGGCTTAAGGGATTAGAACAATATTTTAATTGTCACTTATGGGATGACTACGAAAAGGTTAGCTTTGCCCGAGAGAGGTTAGTAGGTCGAGCCCAATTATTTTGGTTAAACGAAGAGCGTCGTGTTGGTAGCTATCATTATACTTGGCCGCACATGCGTAGCCTCCTCTCGGATCAATTTGATCCCGCCTACCTACGCACTAATAGCACCACACCCGTTAGTAAGAATAGTTATGGCACCAGACCCGTATCTGCTTATATGAGTGACCCTACGCCTCAGGATAGATCCTATCCCCAGAGAGGTAGTAATACCCAAAGTGTGCCTAGTCCCACCTATAGGGAACATAAGCCATTTAGACCCCAAAATCTGAACTCGAAAGAGGTTACTATTAGGGTGCTAGCTTCTTTAGCCTCGACATCTAAGCCCTCTGGTATAGTGACTGATACCTCTAAGGATTTTTATGTGGATATAGAATCTCTGGATGATGAAGTTAATCAGCCAGGTGAGAGTCTTCCTTCACTTACGATAGTGCCTGACTCTCCTATTGAACCTGAGGATGTGAATAAGACTAAGCCCGTCACTGAGGACGAGACAATTCTCGCTGACGCTTTTAGTGACGTTGAGGAGATTGGTTACCCTAGTGACCTGGACGAGGATTTCTCCCCTGAGGAATCATCTCCACCCCCCTTCGACGATATTTTAGTCAGGGAGTCGTCTGATGACCCTGAGTCCGAAGACGTTCCGGCTGAGTCAGTAGAGTCATCCAATGTTGAAAGCTTACCTGTTACTAAATTAGGTGATGACTTGCTAGGACCCGGTATTATTATGGTTGACCCAGAATTAATGGATGTTTCAACGGTATTGGAAGAGTCGCCTTGGGATGGTTATTCAATTTGGGATAATCTTATTATGATACATCCGGGAGTTAGTTCACTTACGGTATCAACGCCGCTTAAAAGTCAAGTTAATTTTGATACTCCCCGGGATTCGATTTGCCCATCCCTTTATTTTGATTGTGACGACGCACCCACTTCATGGGAAGAGTTGGTTAACGAAGGATGTGTCGTTTTGAAAAATTTACATTGTGGGGAAAAATTATGTTTGGATGACGGTAGCCCTGAGGGCCAGAAAGACATTTCGTTGATGATAGCTCATTTACCTGGGGCCCAAAACTGTTTAGAAATTTTGTCGGATACGATTTTGCCTACCTATGATACGATCACTAATTCTGAATTAAATGAAGTATCGAGTGAGTTGGAAGACTTGTCGGCTGAGTTTTTAGTGAGGACGAATCCACTGTTTAATTTTTCCTATGATTTTAACGGCCTGCAACCGGAGGATTGTTATTGGACGAGTAATCCGTATTTTGACGTTGAGTGTGACTTAACTTCCCCTATGGAATCAACCATGTCGACTCTCCCTCCGGTTCATTTAACTCGAGTAGATGATTTGTTAGGACACGAGCTAGTCATTCCTAGCCCTTTATATTTGGAGAAGTTTATTATTACCGCCTCCCCATTAGGCTTACTTAGATGGATGTGGGTAAACATAGTTGGTGACGAGCGTTTTCTGCTGGCTATTCATTACGAAATTTTTAAATCAAAATTAAATTCCAAATTTAAAACGAAAACGTTAGGCTCCACTGAAATAATTTTTGAATTTAAAGAACCCGTACCACCTGACATAGTTCTGTTATTTTCTACTATTAATTCTAGTCATGTTGCACATGGGTTCACCTCACACGGTACAAAACTCATGTTGCTTATGGGTACAAAACTTATGTTTTCTTCGGTCTATCATCCCCAAACAGATGGGCAAACGGAAGTTGTCAATCGTAGCTTGGGAGGGTTACTTCGTTGTTTAGTGGGCGAACATAAAGGTACATGGGATCTTATCCTTCCTCATGCTCAACTAGCGTACAATAATTCTAAGAACAGGTCCACTGGGTTGTCTCCGAATGAGATAGTGCATGGTTATAAGGCGCCAGTGCCTCTTGACTTGGTTCCGTTACCGCCTTCTTTTAAGTCAAGTCAATTTGCACAGGACTTCGCTTCACACGTTCACACTCTCCATGAGCATATTGGCAAGACGTTAGCTAAGCAATATTCTATCTATCAATCGAATGCTAACGTATATAGGCGAGCAGTCTCCTTGAACATTGGCGATTTGGTTATGGTTCGTCTTATCCCTGAACGGATGCCTTCGGGCACCATAAAAAAATTAGCGAACAAGAAAGCCGGTCCTTTTCAAATTTTGAAGAAATTAGGTGAAAATGCTTATTTGTTAGAATTACCCGTTGATTGGGGAATCTCCCCTGCGTTTAACATTTCGGATTTAACGCTTTTTGTTGCTCCACCACCTGAACTGTCTGTCTCTCCGTTTAATAATTCCACTATACAATCTAATAGGGTGGGGGTGAGCTCAATTCTGGATCGCTTTCTCCTTCGAAATCTACGGGAGGTATGCCGTCTATTGATGATGAAACTTGTTTTTCTGCTTCACCTAACGTTTTTCCGAGGTTTCCCCGGACGGATTTCTTGCCTGGCAGGATTTTGCAGGATGATGTGTTTCCCACTCCCGACGGCGACACTCACAGGTTTTTGGTTCGTTGGCGTGGTTGTCCGGCTTCGGACGACTCTTGGCTCTCTGCTGCACAGGTGGATCTTCCTGACGCGGACCTTGTACGCCGTTATATTTCAGCCCGCTCATCGGAGATGAGTCCTTTTGAGCGGCGGAGGATTGATGGCGACGGTGATGGCGACGGTGATGGCAACGGTGATGGCGATGGTGATGGCGACGGTGATGGCGACGGTGATGACGACGACCACCAGGACGGCCAACTTGGGAATGACTATGTTGAAGATGTGCCGGCAAAGGACGTGCGACATCATAGCGGTCATGGTTACAAGCTTCGCCCTCGCAACAAGACTCATATTTGATATTTTAGCTTTGGTGTGCTAATAGCCGTTTCATGATGGCTCTTTAAAAAAACAAAACTTTATTTAATTTCTGCATTTTCTTTATGTGGTGTGCCTTTAGCCACTTATTATTTTTTTTTGAGATGTAAGCCTATATAAGGCCTTGAACTTTTCATTTGATGGTAGAATGAAATTGAAATCAAAACTTGAATTTTGCCAACCCTAATTTTTCCCTCTCTTCTTCTCCTAGCCGCCCCCCTCTTTCTTCCTTTGTCCAAACCGCCGGCCTCAAGGCTCCCTCTTTCAAGAGTTTGGCCATCTCCTCTCTCCCCCTTGCTCTCAGCCGCCCCCTTCTCTTTAGCGCTCGGCGACTCTCCTCTCCCTCTTGCTCACGGCCACCCGAGATCCTCTCTCTCCAAGGATACTTTGGCCCATGCATGAGAGGTTCTTTGCAAGGGAGAAGATAGAGGTTTCCTCCACGGCGTGAAGTGAAGGAGATGAGCACGTTCGTCATCCGTAGCACGCTTCCCGTGGACTTTCAACGGAGGAGCGATCAAACTTGGTGGATCTACGCATCACGGATCTACAAATCCGAGAGGGGTAACGAAAATTTCTACCAAGAGTTTTCTTTCTCTAGATAGTTCTTGTGGTGGACGAATTTTGCGTTATTTTCCGATTCGTTTTTCTTCGCGGTTAATCCCCTAATAGATCGGTATTTTTTCGTTTGGATTTCCGAAAGATTCGTAAGAGGATTGGCGATCCTCGTTATCTTTTTGTTGGGATAGATCCTACCATCTTTCGAATCATTTTTTTTTGGTGGATCTATTTTGGTACAACCCAAAAGCTCGTTCGGGATCAAGATTATCCCATTTAGCCGGAAAGAGTTTGGCCTATAGCCAACACTCGATCTATTTGCGGAACGGCGATCCGTATCGTTAGCGCGAGCGATAAATAAAATAATTGTTGTGGCTGCGATTTCGTCAACGTGTGGAATAGAGAGCGTTGAGAGTTGCGAGCGTTGTCGTGGCCTCCGTGACGAATCTCTAGGATATACCCGGCATCAAGCATCCTCTCCTTTACGGCGATGGCGGAACTCCTTCCCAAGATCTTCCTCCAGCAAACTCTCCCTCTCCACAGGACTTATCTCAGAAAATACGGCTGGGAAAAAGACTAAAACCGCTAGGGTTTTTCCCACTCCATATATATAACAAGTGACACGGGTAGGGACTTGGTCGTGTCCTTACCTGTGTCCTGCTTGTGCGAAACGGTAATGACAGTTTCCGTGTCGGTTCAATACTTGACACGAGTAGGGACACGACCGTGTCCAGACCCGTGTCCCGACCCGTGTCCACTTGACACGGCTGTGTTCCCTGGCTGTGTCCTTCTCTGTATATATTTCGACGATCTCAACACTTCGTCGATCTCGATCAACATCGTCGACTGGAGCACACGGGTAGGGACACGCCTGTGTCTCTACCTGTGTCATATAATTTGTTGGTCTTAACACATCTCGTCGAGTTCAACTCGATACAATGCCACACAGGTAGAGACACGGGCGTGTCTCTACCCGTGTCATGTAATTCGTCGATGTCGACGCCCAGTTCGTCGATCTCGACACATCTCGTCGAGTTCAACTCGACACAATGCCACACGGGTAGAGACATGGGTGTGTCTCTACCCGTTTCATGTAATTTGTCGATGTCGACGCGCAGTTCGCCAATCTTGACACATCTCGTCGAGTTCAACTCGACATAATGCCACATGGGTAGAGACACGAGCGTGTCTCTACCGGTGTCATGTAATTCGTCGATGTCGACGCGCAGTTCGTCGATCTCGACACATCTCGTCGAGTTCAACTCGACACAATGCCACACGGGTAGAGACACGCCCATGTCGCAACCCGTGTCACATTCACCTGGGTAGTGACACGTCCATGTCACTACCCGTGTCCTTCTCAGCACTGATTTCTACGCTCCTCCACAAGTGCAGTCCAATTCCCTGCACTTCCCAGGACTCAAGTCAACCCTCCTGACTCAAAAACACACACGAGGGGCCTAGAGCGATTCGGGACGTTACAAATCCTATAAACAAAATAAAAGATTTTGTCCCCGAAATCAGGCTTAGGCTGTGGGGAGAAAAGCATAACAGGAAATTTAATATATGCTTTTAAATAAATTACCGTGAGCAAACAACTCCGGGTAGCGTTGCTGCATCAAATCCATTGGCTCCCATGTGTACTCCTCCTTCCCATAGTTGGACCATAATACCTTCAACAAGGGAACACTTTTGCGGCGCAATGTTCTTGTCTCGCTATCAACAATCCGCGCCGTCTCTAGTCGCACAGACCTATCTGACGCCATTGCACCCTCAGTAGTGGGAATATATTGGTCGGGCCGCAACAGTGCTTTTCGAAGCGACGACACATGTAACACGTCATGGAGATTCTCTAGTTCTAGTGGTAACTCCAACCGATAGGCCAACGAGCCAATCCTTTCTAATATAGTATAAGGCCTAACATACCTTGGGTTGAGCTTTTTCACCCCACGCACCCGCGACACTCCATGCATCGGCCGAATCTTGAGGAACACTTTATCCCCCTCTTGGAACTCCACCATTCGGTGCTTTGCATTATAATACTTTGCCTACCGACTTTGAGCCTCCAACATGTGATCCCGTACCAATCTGACCGCCGCATCAGTCTCATATATATATTCATTACCCAATGCCTTCAGATCTTCGTCCTGCACCCAAGATAAGGGAGTACTGCACCTTTATCCGTAAAGGGATTCATGGGGCGCCATACCGATGCTCGCCTGATGGCTATTATTGTAGGAGAATTCGACCAGTGGTATGAGTCTTTTCCATGGTTCTCCTTTGTCCAGCACACACAACCTCAATAAATCCTCCAGTGTTCTGATGGTCCGCTCAGACTTCCCATCCGTCTGAGGGTGAAATGCAGTACTAAAGGTTTGGAGCGAGCCCAAATATGCCTGTACCGCCTTCCACTCCTTGGATGTAAACCGACCATCCCGATCCGAAATAATTGTCTTGGGCACGCCATGATACCGTACGAATTGCTGCACAAAAAGGCATACCAAAACATCCACGTGTGCTTCCTTCTTCATTGGAATGAACCGGGCCACCTTTGTCAGTCGATCAACAATAACCCACACTGAATCATTCTCGGAGCGGGAGCGAGGTAGCCCATGGACAAAGTCCATGGAGATATCCTCGAACTTCCATTCGGGGATGGGAAACGACTGCAACAAACCACCGGGACTCCTGCATTCAGCCTTCACTCTTTGACAAGCTTCGTAATGTGTAACATAGTAACGAACATCCTTCTTCATTCCTGGCCAGCACATGGTCTTCCGTAAGCCGGCGCACATCTTGGCAATACCCAAGTGTACAGAATATTGAGAGGAATGTGGCTCTCTCAAGATATCCTCACGGATTTTGCCGCCCTTGGGAATATAGAGCCGGCCACGAAAATAAACGAGGCCGTCTTTTAGTGTGTACTCATCGGTGGTCCCATCTTCAATTGCCTTGATTGCCGGGGCCAAGGCCGCATCTATGCGCTGCTCCACCCGAATCCGGTCTCGGATATCACAAACTATGCTCATGCTTGCCAAAAACTCTGCATACTCTGCCGAAGGAGTCTTGAATACCAGAGTAATATCCATCTCCTCAATCATCCGAGCCAACTCCATACTCATCAACCGAGATTCTGGGCTAGAGCCTGACACTTTTCTACTCAATGCATTGGCTACCGAGTTTGCTTTCCCGGGGTGGTAGTTCATGGTGAACTCATAGTTGCATAGAAATTCCAACCACCGTCATTGTCTCAGGTTCAACTCCTTCTGAGTGTGGACATACTTCAAGTTTTTGTGATCGGAAAAGATCTCGCAGTGGACTCCATATAGATAATGCCTCCAGACCTTCAAAGCGAACACTATTGCTCCCAACTCCAAATCATGAACTGGGTAATTGATTTCATGTTTCTTTAACTGCCTTGAAGCATAAGCGATTACGTGCCCGTGCTGCATCAATACTGCTCCCATCCCTTGATATGACGCGTCCGTGTAAACCTGAAATCCTTCCTTCCCATACGGAAGTGCAAGGATGGGGGCGGAGGTAAGCCTATTCTTTAGCTCTTGGAACGCCACTTCAGATTGGGGAGTCCACTCAAATGGCACACCTTTCTTCATCAACGAAGTAAGATGAAGGGCAATCATGGAGAATCCTTTCACGAACTTGCGGTAGTACCCAGCAAGTCCAAGAAAGCTTCGTACATCGGTCGCCGACTTCAAGGTAGACCACTCCTTCACGGCTCGCACCTTTGCTGGATCCACTGCTAATCCTTCCCCACTGATCACATACCCCAAGAAAGCAACCTCCTTAAGCCAGAATTCACACTTGCTAAACTTGGCATACAAGGCGTGCTCCTTCAATTTCTTCAACACCAAGGTTAGATGCTCGACATGCTCCTCCTCCGTCTTTGAGTAGACCAAGATGTCATCGATAAAAATAATGACGAAGATGTCCAAATACAGTTCGAACACTTTGTTCATCAGGCTCATGAAGGCCGAAGGGGCATTTGTGAGCCCAAACGGCATTACCGGGAGCTCATACAAACTATATCTTGAACTGAAGGCTGTTTTTTGGATGTCCCCTTCTTGTATCCTCAACTGATAATATCCATAGCGCAAATCCAGTTTAGAAAACAAATGTGCTAGCACTAGTTGATCGAACAACTAGTCGATCTGAGGTAGCGGATAAGTGTTCCGCACCGTCAACCGATTGAGTTCCCGATAATCTATGCACAAATACAGGGTTCCATCCTTCTTCTTCACGAACAGTACAGCAGCTCCCCAGGGCGATGAACTGGGGCGAACGAACCCCGACTCCACCAGTTCTTGCAATTGAACTCTAAACTCCGCGAGTTCTTTCGGGGCCATTCTGTACGGAGCCTTGGATACAGGCTTGGCACCTGGTACTAGATTAATCTGGAAGTCAACCTCTTTATGCGGAGGTAATCCCGGTAGCTTCTCAGGAAATACCTCGGGAAAATCCCGTACTACCCGTACATCCTTTAATTCCAATGCTTCTTCCTTCAACTCGAACTAGATCATGAAGACCTCGTCCCCATTCATATGAGCTTTTACAACCTGGACAGAAGATAACATAATGCGAGGCGCGAAGCCAATACCTTGAAAGATGACGTCAGAGGCTCCATGTCTCAAATAGATCCGCTTCTCCGCGCGGTCGATTTTCGCGAAGTGCCAGTCCAGTCATGCCATGCCCAAAATGATGTCAAACTACGACATCATCAGAACCGTGGTCAGCGTATCAAAGGCCTTCCCATCAATAAATAACTCCAACTCACACTTGGCGGTTGCGATAATCTCCGAGCCGTCCGAAAGGCGTACTCGTCGGGCTATGCCAGTGAAGTACTGTACGCCCTCCACATCCTTTATGAAATCCTCGGACATAAAGGAGTGTGAGGCACCGGTATCGAACAACACATAGGCCGTCTTCCACGCCAATAATCACGGTGCCTAAATACCAACAACCAAAACTTATTGCTAGGTGTCTAGTAAGACTTACACAATTCAAGTTAGACCATGAAAATATGTTAATTATTTATATCATACCGGCAATCACATCTTGGGGGTTCCGTTCCTGCGCCATGTCAAGTGCGTACACCTGATCCCTAGCAGGGCCAGGATTACCTCCTCGCGGTCCTCATCCTCGACCATGCACGTGACCCCGCCCTCGAGGAGCTGCCGGGGGGCCGGGGAGAGCGGGAGGGGCGTTCCCAAATAGCTGCGGGCAGAAATGTCAGATGTGGCCCGGCTGGTTGCATTCGAAGCACACCAGACCACGACGCCCTTCAGGTTGTTGAAATTGCTGAGGCCGTGGTGGTGGAGGCAATGTAGGCGGCTGCGGTACTGGATGCTCCACTCTATAATTCCGGTGGACACGCCCTCCACCTCTTTGTTATCCTCTTCCTCCTCTAAAGTCTCGCCTCCTTCTATTCCATGGGCCGGCTTCCATCACGTCCTTCGCAGGCCTCTTACTGCATCCTAACTTGTCCGCCTCCAATCTTTTCGCCATATCAATGATCTCCTCCAAGGTACCATCCGCTATAAATAAAAGGGACTGCCTTAGGGGATCTCGCAGCACTTTGTCAAAGCGCTTGGCATAACTCTGTCATCCAACTCGTAAGAATCCGCAAACCTTGCGAGATGATGGAATTCCCGCTTGTATTCTGTAACCGACTTTGATCACTATTTTAGTAGAAGAAACCTCTGCTCAAGCTCATCTCGGGCCGATGTAGGGATAAAGTGCTCCAAGAAAACACCTGAGAATTCACTCCAACTTATCTCTGTGTAGACCCGGCCTTGGAAGGTAGAGCCTAAGAGGGACTTCCACCACCTCTTAACATGTGAGTCCAAGACGGACACCACCAATGTCACTGCCATGTTGGCCGGGCAACGGATACCGGCCAACAACTCCTAAACCGTGTGTAGCCATTCCTCTATACGTACGGCTGACTCCGTCCCAAGGTAGGCGGGAGGGGAGAGAGTCCGGAAGGTGCTCAGGCAGTTGGAGCTCGGGTCCTGTTGTTGCACCGGGGGCTGCTGCGCCCTAAAAGCATCGAGGATGGCAGTGAGCGTCTGCCCCAACTCAGATTGTTGGAACTGAGTGGGAGTGGGTATGGAGGGCGTAGGAGTGCCTCTTACCTGCTCAACGAGCGCTGGAATCTACACATAAAACACAAACGTATGGTCAGGCTGGCTAATCTTAAGGTCAAAGTTAGACATACTTAGCGTGAATTACATATGGGCACACCACTGCTTTCACTAAGTGAGTTTGTCCCCAAACTGACTAATCAAACATGGGTGGCACCATTGTTGAATGACTTCCTTAGTTGAGGATTGTGGCAAACTGATACCATTTGTAAGACCCCCACTCTCGGATCTCAAAACATGGCGCGAAGGGGGATCTTATGCCCGGAACATCCGCCTTGCGGTAGCATTAGCACACGGGCTAACCTGTATCACAAGACGCCTATTCCGACGGCTACAACAATATCAATAGAACATGCTAACCCAACCAAATATAATAAGCAAGAGAAGTCAAATCCACACTAAGTAATAATATCCAAATAAAATAATAAAGGAGAAGCTAAAACATGCTTCTACAATATATCAGAGTACAGCTAATCATTGCCCAAATGGGCTACATCAGAGTACCAAAATAATAACATCAGTAACCGACGGTATCGACAGCACCGTCACTTCAGGCCCTATCATCCTGGCCTGGCTATCCTGCTGCGTAGTCTGCGGCTGCTCTACCTACGGCGTGACCTCCTAAAAAGGAAGACGTAGCAACCGTTAGTCGAAACAACTAAGTGGTTTCACATCCGCTCCCCCGGTGACTCCTCGGCCCCTAGCGGGGAAAATGAACAAGAGTACAATATATAATAAGCATAAAAGGTTACAAGCAGGTGACAATAAGGTAAGAGTAACAGTATCATAAAATAGCAAATATTTGAGAGTAATAGCAACTAGCAGGTATAAGAAACAACAGGAAAGTAACTTAACTTATAAGAATGCCCATAAAAACTTATAAGTTAAGGATCGGGTTACATAAAAGTAACTCATCGTATAAGAGTGCCCATATAAACTTATACGATGAGGATCTTGTTGTGCAATGTTATAAAATGCTATGTATGCTATGCAATGACTCACCCATGATCACACCCATGCAATTGCTATGTCAACACAGACTATAGTTCCCACTTTTCGAGCAGGTAGCTAACCTCTCAGGCATCAGCCGTCGTGGCCAGGCGGTGATAGTAGAACGGGCACTTCTACTACTAGGCGGATATCCACACTACTTCACCTAGGCTTCTGTACGCCTCAACGCTAAGAACACAACAGCGAAGCCCATGTGTACTCTGGCCCAGCGGGGTCTTGGGTAGATGTGCACCAAGAACACAGCCCGAACTGGCCTTGTGTGACCCGAAAGGGGCCTCGGAAGTAAGCACGAGGACACAGACCAACCAATCACTTGGCACGGAAGGTGCCCCGGGACGTGAACACCGAGGACACAGCCCAACCACCCAAAGTCTAACTGTCGACTCCCGTTGGTATGACGACTGGAGAGCCCGTAGGCCTGCTACACTATCCTTAACCCAAGATTACGACACCGCGTGTCGACTCACACCGCATGCAAATGCCACATCAACATAACATGGAAGGGGCCTCGGATGTAAGCACGAGGGCACAGCCCAACCATCCATCCATACCTTATCACAACACAACCAAACAAGTGACGGTCAACACCGCACTTACATCCCTTCACAATACTACCCATAGGGAGACGACGCTCTAAGTATTGCACTATTAAACTCATTACATTATTCAAGCATACTCATGGCCATAATTTATTCTTCTATATGACTCCCAAATGATGACAACATATTATAAACATGTTACGCATATAAAGATCTATCAATCTTTCCAAAAGTACTAAACTATTATGAACATGATGCTCGTGTAAAGATCCATCACACTTTCTACATGTTAACGACATATTATAAACATGATGCGCACAAATAACAATCTTTCAATTCCTATCAAGTCAATTCGTTTAAATAAGATTGCTTCACAATTTGATTATATGGAATCTGATTAATAAGCTTCGTCAATCATTCAACAAATGATTAATCATAAGAGTTCATCCAAGTCAAGTAACTTGCAACTTTAATTCCACCGAATCCAAATACATCTTACAAAAATCCCAGAATTTAGGTGCATAGCAGATTCGACCGGAGATTCCAGAAGCTACAAGAATCCGGTGAAGACATGTAACCCCATGACGGAAAGGTCTTTCCGTGATCCACAACTTTTGCATTCAGACCTTAATCCAGATTTGACGTTATCCTATTTGAAATCTGACTTGAAGTCCGCTGCGCAGAGAACACAATTTCTGCATGCAGGATTTGTTGAACACCATTTTCGTTTAGACTTTACCGTGGCTACAAACTTCTCCTGAAGTCATGCAACCATTCGTTGTAAAGGTAGTTTCAAGGGCTTCAACTTTCGTGTTTAGCCGAAAGCCCAGATCTGAACATGTCACACCTAAAATGGCCACGAAGTTCGCTGCACGCAGAATTCAGATTCTGTACGCATCTTAAAGCGGAATGAACGACATCGGTTCATCTTCCTCCTCAAGGCGATCTCCCCAAATCATTCTAGAAACCTCCTCCCTTATTCAACCTCAAGAGGCCAATACCCTTCACGAAACCATCCCCCATCTCCACATAGAGGATCAGAGAGGTTGAAGACACCACTAACCAAGAGCACAAGCCCCGGATTGGCCTCACCCTAGAGAAAGCATCTCCTCACATGTCAAGACTCTTTTGAGTCGACTTCTCGCCTAAATATCTACAGATATATCACCAAGGGAGAGGGTAGGAAACTCACCTCATTTCGAGCGGTTCTATTTCCGGCCATAGACCTTGTGATTCTTCGCGGCGGCATCCACTCCTTTACGGCGATGGCGGAACTCCTTCCCTAGATCTTCCTCCAGCAAACTGTCCTTCTCCACAGGACTTCTCTCAAAAAATATGGCTGGGAAGAAGAGTGAAACTGCTAGGGTTTTTCCCACTCCATATATATAATAAGTGACACGGGTAGGGACAAGACCGTGTCCTTACCCGTGTCCTGCTTGGGCGAAACGGCAACGACAATTTCTGTTCCGGTTCAATACTTGACATGGGTAGGGACACATCCGTGACCAGACCCGTGTCCCGACCCGTGTCCACATGACATGGCCGTGTTCCCTTGCCCTGTCCTTCTCTGGATACATTTCGACGATCTGAACACTTCGTCGATCTAGATCAACATCATCGACTGGAGCACACGGGTAGGGACACGCCCGTGTCTCTACCCGTGTCATATAATTTGTCGGTCTCGACACATCTCGTTGAGTTCAACTCGATACAATGCCACACGGGTAGAGACACGGGCGTGTCCCTACCCGTGTCATGTAATTCGTCAATGTCGACGTGTAGTTCATCGATCTCGACACATCTCGTCGAGTTCAACTCGACACAATGCCACACGGATACAGATACGGGCGTGTCTCTACCCGTGTCATGTAATTCGTCGCTGTCGACGCACAGTTCGTCGATCTCAACACATCTCGTCGAGTTCAACTCGACACAATGCCACACGGGTAGAGACACGGGCGTGTCTATACCCGTATCATGTAATTCATCGATGTCGACGCGCAGTTCGTCGATCTCGACACATCTCGTTGAGTTCAACTCGACACAATGCCACACGGGTAGAGACACGCCCGTGTCGCTACCCGTGTCCCATTCACACGGGTAGTGACACGCCCGTGTCACTGCCCGTGTCCTTCTCAGCACTGATTTCTCCGCTCCTCCATAAGTGCAGTCCAATTCCCTGCACTTCCCAGGACTCGAGTCAACCCTCCTGACTCAAAAACACACACGAGGGGCCTAGAGCGATCCGGGACGTTATAGTATCCGCGGCTAGCAAGTCGATTAGTGATATTCTAAGGGGCATGGAAACTTTACAGTAGCAGGATAAGTTGTTAGAGACCCCAGTAGCTTCAGAGGAGGTCGATAGCCCCGGCATCGAAGTCACCGGGGAGAAGCATGGCGATCCGGCTTCCGCGGTTTCTGAAGGGGCCGAGAAACTGAAACTTCGGCAGAAGATGGAGGAGATGAAGAAGTTGATCGTTGGGAAGCCGTTGGCGACCATGCTTCCTGTGATGCAAGGTAAACATGGGAGAAATAAGCGAATTGTTAACTTCTACAACCCGCAGTCAAGGAAGAAGGGGCGAACACAATTTTAAATCTGCCGGCCAGCTTTTTCCGGACCATGGTTCAACTGAAAAGTCGAGCTAAAGAAGCCGAGCGGCTATGGAAAAAAAGCTAAAGCAGATAGATCCCGAATGATTCAGGCGGCCAGCGTTTAGATACCATACCGCGGCCTCTGAAGGAGATAAAAATCAAACCGGCGATCTTATCCTACAGATTTCCTTGCAAGAAGTCGCAATTATCTAGCTGAACCTAACCGCGGTCTATCTTCTGCAGGTGAACTGGAGACCGCGATGAAGCCGGGCGGCATGACATCCGTCTTGTATATGCTGCCACCGCCTCCGCCAAGTGTTTGCGACAAAGAGATTGCCGACTTCCAGAAGGAGGACGACCCATTACAGGCGGCTTTGAGGGCGCACGCTGAAGCCCTGCAGATTAAGGAGAAGGAGTAGCGAGCTGACTAGGAAGCCACTGAGAGAAGGATTCAAGAGTTGCAGACCACCATGGAGCAGGAGACGAGAAGGTTGTAGTCCGTGCTGGAGCAAGAGACCTCCAAGTTGCAGTCCACGGAGGGGAAAATGGCAGAGATGTAGGCCGCCTTGGAGCAGGAAAGAGCTGAGAAACAGGATATGCAAGCATAGTTGCTGATTGCCGAATGACTTGAGAGGGAGAGAGAAGAGATTCACAGCCTTGAGTACGGAAAAGATCAAGGTCCGTCGGCAGAGGCCGACGGAAATCAGCGGCCTGCATCAGCGGCTTCTGGGAAGTTGCCGGAAATATGTCGCCCCGCATCTAGTGGGACTTCAAATCCACCGGAGGTTGCAGCGGTCAGGCAGGCTGCAGCTTCTAGCGGGCTAGAAGCTCGGGCTCAACTAATGGTTCCATTCGCCAGAGTAGAGCACGACGCCGCGCGGGTTCACTGGACTCTGCACTCTCTCCAAAATCTAGTTAGCCAAGTGTACACTGAGATTGTAAGAACCGGTGACCTGGTCGTGCGAATAGGATGTGAGGGACCGGAGGGCGATAAGCAAGGCTAACTGATTTGAGCAAGATAAGTCGCGCTAACAAATTGAACAGTATATTGTTATATATTTTTTCTGTTGGATGTTGGACAATTTGGTTGCTGTAAAATGTTGTATGTATGTTTACTATGTTGCGAACTGCTTGCGGTTTATGCGGCATGCATATCATGAATACCATTGATGTGCTTTGTTCTGAAACATCCAAGTACATGAGTTTAACCGTGTGGTCTGGCGAACAGATCGCCGGCTTGGAAGCATAATATCCACATGCTGCGCCATGAAATTATTCCAAGTGCAGGAACTTGGTCTCGCGGACAGGCAAACTGGACCGCGGCTTGACCGTTGCTTTAATATATATTTCCTGTAGGTTGAGGTCGCGCGGCTTGATGGCTAGCCGCGATTTGACATTGATTAATGTACCACCATTGGTTTTCTATAAATAGAGACGACTCCGGAGATTTCATCACAAGATAGAAAAGATGCGGGCTAAGTCCAAATCGATGCAGTCTGACAAGGCCACTGTGGTTAGGACTGATGCGGCCTCTGCATTCCTCTCAGCCGATCTGTTGGAACACCCTATTACTAATTTGGGTCAGGATCACTATGTCCCTAGGAAACCAATGTTTGACCTCATGTATAGTCCTAAAGGTCAATTAGAATTGAGTCTAAGGGTTAGAAGTCTAAGTTTGGAAGCTTCCCTCAAGACCAAGACTTTTTCAGTTTGAGACTAAGTCATATCATCGAGCTCAGCACGACGATTCGTCGAACTCCGATCGACGATCATCTAGCTCAACTTCGACAATCGTCGAACTCCATTCGATGATCGCTGAGCTCAACTTCATCAAATCGTCAAACTTCATTCGACGATCGGTGAGCTTAGTTCGACGATCTTGACTCAGCTTTGGATCTCTATCTCTGAGCTCAGTTCGACGATCTTTGAGCTCAGATCGACGATATTTTGTTACAGTATAAGTCCATATCGCTGAGCTCAGTTCAATGATAATAGAGCTCAGTTCGACGTTTTTAGATAACTTCAAGGATGTTTCAAGATTCAAATTCAGATCAGTTAAGGAGTTATTCTGTAATTAATTCAGAAGATTTTCTAGCCATTTTCATTTATTTCTGGACCAAGTTTCAAGGGATTTTCAAGGAATATTTCTATGGACTATCCTCCAGAAGACATTTTGCAATTAAGGATGCAATTAATGCAGACCAACGGCTATTCTTGACAGAGGATGTTTTTCCATTCAGGACCAGAGAATAAAAGAGAAGAATTTTTGAATCTCATATACAGACATACAGACAGACAGAAAAGACAGACATCAGTAATCTTCAGAACAAGAACAAAAAATATTCTCTGTCTCAAAGAATTCTCAAGAACACACATCCAAGGAGATCAAATTTTCTGAAATCTTCAGATCTCTCTTGTCTCAAGTGTTCCAGGCCAACATCTTTCAAGACTCCAGACACCTAACATTTCAGCTGTTGCTGAAATCATCTTTTGCTGGAGCTCAACTTCTGAAGGCCTATCACCCTACAGCAAAGCTTCTTTTCCTGAAGATCTCAAGGACTCAGGGGGAGCTTTGACACCATCAATCCACACAGTCTTCTCAGTTGTTTGAAAAAGAGAAGACTTCCATCACTCTATCACCCCCATCTCTGTAAAGGGTTTCTCAAACTCCCTTCAAAAGTTTGAGCTTGGTTTTTGAGCACCTTGTCAAAAGCCCAATTGTGGGAAGACACCTGATCAAAAAATCTGGTTTGGTTTTTGAGCACCTTATCAAAAGCTCATTGGTGCCCAGGACACCTGATCAACTCATCCTGCAGTGGATTCCTACCTAGGATGGTAGAAGAGTGGATGTACCCAAGTTTTGGGGAACCACTATATTTCCTTGTGTCTTGTGGTATTGCTTGTCTTTATTTTTGTTTCTGGCTGTGATTGTTCTGTGATTAGCTTGATTAGTTTAGCTCTGTGATTAGATTTCTTAACTGCTTCCCTGCTCACTCAAATAACAACAATTGTTGTAAAAAGTTTTCAAGCACCATATACTCTATTCACCCCCCTCTAGAGTATATCAGATCTAGCTGCACTTTCACGATCACAAAGAGTGCCAGCTTACAAAAGCAGAGCTAGATGACTTTGTGGAGAAGCATATGCAGGGGAGCCCGCTAGTCAAGCGGCTTCCGCTGCAGGACGAGCGAATTAATACCTCCAACGCAAACCAGATCGCCTCTGCATCGCGATCTTCGACCATTATGGCATTTTTCCCGGACAACTGCTACCAAACTCAATAGCCTCCATCTACAGCTTCATCTCATACTTGAGGTTGGAGAGAGTCCGATTCTCCATGAAGCAGTTCTGGGAATGCTTCTCGGTGCGGCCTATCCCGGACTCCGGGACAAGGATCTTCTGGGGGAAATTATACTTTGGCTTTAGGGGGTTGAAAGTCATCAATCTGGAGAATAAGATCCCCAACTGGTCGGAAAGGTACCTCATCTTTGAGGGTAAACTTTGGTTGCTGCCGGTGAACCCTCAAATCTCGGACGAGGCCGCCTTCGGCAGCAGCGGCCTGGACGACGTGGAGAAGGAGATGCATGACTTCTTCAAGGGCAAAAGGCTTGATGTAAACCATTACATCCCGCTGTTGCCGTCCTTGGAAGGAATTGAAGCGGAAGACAGTAAGCTTCAAACCAGCCGAAATGATTTGTTAGTTACGCGCTTTAATAATTGACTATTTACTTTGTCTTTGCAGCTGCTATGGCAGTCCCGCTAAATAAGTTACTGACGCCTGGTGGCCTGACACTCACACATACAGAGAAGCGTGCCAGGCGGGCCAAGCCGGAGCATGTTGATGAAGAGGACGAGTCGGCCTCCTCCGGCGAGTTCGTGCTGCAAGGAATGGGCAGCAGCCTAAAGGACGTCCACGACAACCCGACTGTGTTGTGGAGTCCAGACGACGAGTCTGTGAAGGTCTCCACTGCCCTCCCTTACTGTGGGAGGGAAAAAATAAGCTGCCACGCAAATGTGGTTGGCTCCGCGTTGTACGGCAAGCACAACCTGAAGGTGTTGCGCAAAGTTCCCGAAGACGACCTGCCGCGGTTAGCCGCGCAACTCGGGGCAAGGAGCTTCGTGACACGCCACTTCATGGACCTTTCCTACGGGTAGTTAATGAAACAAAAAAGCGGCCTAGAGAGGTGGTTAGAGGAGAAAGAAGAAGAAAACAAATGATTGAAGGAAAGGGAAGCGGTATGTCATCACCTGATACTTGTGCGGTTAAAAATATTAAACCGCGAAGTCTAACATTTCACTTCTTTTGCAGGCGATGTATGACCCGGCCAACCCGACCTTCTAAGATAATGTTGGGTACATTGGAATATATGTACCAGATTTGAAGAAGCCTCACCCTACTTAATGATATACATCAAGGTGTATTTGATGTGCTTTGAGTTTATTTGTGCAGGTTAAGTAATTGCAGGAAATGCAGAAAAGTTTCTAAGTCCATGTGTCTACACGTAGAGGAATAGTGTCGCCACTTAAGTAGGCATGTGTCGACACCTAGAGAAGCTGTGTCGACACTAGGAGTAATTATGTCGACACCAGGAAAGGCAGAGTCGACACCAGAAGTAAAGTGTCGACACATACAGGCAGTGTCGACACACTGTGAATAATTGTCAACAAAAGATGTGTCGACACTTAGATGCAGTGTCGACACCCAAAGAAACTTTGTCGACATCAAATGTGTCGACACTTAGAGGCTGTGTCGACACTCAGCAAGCATCAACAAAGTTAAAGTACTTGTGTCGACACAAAGGAGATGTGTCGACACTCAGCAAGTTTCAACAAAGAAGATGTGTCGACACAAAGGAGATGTGTTGACACTCAGCAAGTATATACAACAAAAGGAGATGTGTCGACACAAAGGAGATGTGTCGACACACAGTAGAATTCAACTAAGTATCAAAGAAGAAGTACTGTGTTGACACACTCAATCAGTGTCGACACATTCTACAGAAGGCTTGTGTTGACACATAGAATCAGTGTCGACACATTCTGAAGAAGCAGTGTCGAGAAGATGTTACAACAACACAAGGAGTTGTGTCGACACCATCAAGGCTAGTGTCGACACTTAGTCCACTTGTGTCGACACTTGGTCTATTTGTGTCGACACATAATGACTATCTGTCTCGACACTTTCAGACAGTGACAGTGATTTCAAGAAGTGACTAGATGACTTGACAGCTGCCATTTCAACCGGTCAACTGCAACTGTCAGAGCTGCCAGAAGGTTGTTAGAAACCGGATCAGCCGGTTATCCTTGGAGAAAGAATATTTAAAGACCTTTGATGAATTGTAAATATACGTATTTTTATGCAATTAATTTAGTCGTTTTCATTTATTTTGTCGTTTTTTCCTATTTTTGTTCAATAAAATGCTCATATTCTTGTAAATTTACTACTAACTTATTTTATTTTATTTTGCAGAAAAAGTTCAAAATATGCCAAAATTGGGCAGTACACGCCCGTGTCAATTTGGTCACGCCCGTGACAGGGCCGTGACATTGCATTTCCCGTGAAATCGGATGATTTCTGAAGTAAAAAGCTTGACACGCCTAGTGTCACGCCCGTGTCACCCGACACGGGGCGTGACCCAAGCCCGTGTCCTCACCTCTCGACACTTTCCGCTCGACGATCGTCGAGTGTCGACACCAACAGTCACGCCCATCGTCACGCCCGTGACCTAGGGCGTGACTCAATCTCAGCTCGACGATTTCAACTCGACACTTTCCGCTCGACATTCGTCGAGTGTCGACACCAACTGACACGCCCAGAGTCACGCCCGTGACCTGGGGCGCGACCTTTCATTTCCCGTGAAATCGGATGATTTCTGAAGTAAAAAGCTTGACACGCCTAGTGTCACGCCCGTGTCACCCAACACGGGGCGTGACCCAAGCCCGTGTCCTCACCTCTAGACACTTTCCGCTCGACGATCGTCGAGTGTCGACACCAACAGTCACGCCCAGCGTCACGCCCGTGACCTAGGGCGTGACTCAATCTCAGCTCGACGATTTCAACTCGACACTTTCCGCTCGACATTCGTCGAGTGTCGACACCAACTAACACGCCCAGAGTCACGCCCGTGACCTGGGGCGTGACCTTTCCAGCTGGCCCGACAAGATGCTGCCAAAGACTTTTGACGCAACCCGCGCCCGGTTCTACCTCCCCGACACACCCAGAGTCACGCCCGTGACCGGGGGCGTAACTGCCGCGAACTCAGCCCGAAGTCAACTTTCCTGTCCAATCGCCGGCCGCCTTCATGAATAGTACTGACACGCCCCCTACACGCCCGTGACCTAGGGCGTGTACTTAGAATTTTTTGCCTATAAATTGCCCATTTCTGTAAGGTCCAAGGGTTCAGATTTTTGGGCCATTTTAGTGTCTTTTTGTGGGCTGCATCCGTGATTTCCTTGCTATGTAAGGAGATTTCTTCCCCCTTTTTCTTTCAATTTTGTTTTTGCTTTAGCTTTGTCTTTGTAATAGCTTGTAATAGTTTCCTTTAATCAATAAAAATGTTAGATTTTCTCTTCTTATTTGGCTTTGGAATGAACACTTGTGCCCACTTTTTCTCCCCTTTTTATCCTTGGTTTTATCTTTGTTCTTCATTTATGAAAAGTGTGTGTGTGTGTATGAGTGTAACTTATTTACTTTACATGCTTTTAATTTGTCTCATGATAGGTTTTGTTAGAAATTTATGAAATGATGAATTAGCTTTTTCTCTTTTTCTTCATGTCTTCTTTCAATATTTTCAACATCTTCACTCTTATGAATGTGTAAAAGAGTTACTAAAGTATTTTTGATTTTTTTTACTTAGCTTTATTTTAGGATGAAAATCCTTTTTGTTCTTTCTCTTTTCATTTCAACTTTTTTAGCACTTTTATGAAATCCTAGGAATGAAAATGTTAAAATTTTAATTTTCCAAAAACTTTGGTTTTTAATTTGTTTTGAAAAACTTTTGTCTTCTAAAAATTGTAATTTCTTCTTTTTATTTGTTTTTGGCAAAACCTAAGCATGAAAAAGTAAAAGTTTTAATTTTTAGGTAACTTTCATTTTGCTTTTAATTTGTGTGTGTGAGTGTATGAGAATAAATGTTTTGATATTTTGATTCAAATTTTGTAGAGTGTGTGAGTGTAGGTGTTAAATTTTAATGCTTTCTTTTAATGTTTTGTTCAAATTTTGTAGAGTGTGTGAGTGTAGGTGTTAGCTTTATTGCTTTCTTGAAATTCATATGGAGTGTGTGTGTTTTTGTGCATTTTTTTGCGCCTACTCGTTAAGAGTTAAATGGCGAATCGTTTTCATTTTCAGTCCTACTCTTTTGAGTAGGACTTGTAATTTTCTTTCTTTATTTTTCCGCCTACTCACTTGATTTAAATGGACGGACTTTATTTCCCGCCTACTCGTTTGAGTAGGACTTGTAATATTCTTTCTTTATTTTTTTCCGCCTACTCACTTGAGTTAAATGGAAGGATCTTTATCTCCATGTAAATATTTGAGAAAGCCCTGTAATCGCATTTATTTTCTCCTACTCATTTGAGTAGGACTCGCTTTCATTTTAGTCCTACTCGTTTGAGTAGGACTTGCAATTTTAAGCTTTTATTTCCCGCCCCCACTCGTTTGAGTGGGACTCACAAATTTCAATTATGCAAATTTCTTTTATGTGTAACTTAGTTTCTGTTTAATTTATAATTTGGAGTGTGCGTGAGTTCTTGTTTTAGCTAACTTTTCAGTTTTCTAAATGTTTGTTATTTTTCTTATGTCCCCTTCTTATAATCTTTTAGCGTTTAATTTTGAACTTGCGCCTCACTAAATTATAAGCCGTCCCCATACCGATGTGTGGCTAATCGCTATTAGCCTCGGCATCGAAGAGCATTGGGACATTTAAAATGATTTCTAATAATTGAAGCTCTTTATTTTCATTTTAATTTAAGGACTTAAGGTTTACCTCGGGTTAACGATGCGTAGGACCACATATCGATGTGTGGGCCCTATTTCCGAAGTCCATATGCTAGCTAGCCGAGAGGCCGTGCATATGGACCGATCACCCCTGGGTAAATAGAGTTGCGTGCATACCCTCGAGAGAGGACAATCGTAATTCTACCGGATTGGGTTCCCCACCCAATAGCGGGGTTCTTAGCGTAAAGCGGGCGTTAAGAGGAATCCTTCGTCGGACTAACGTTCGGTCGAATAGTCTTAACGTTTAGGTGAGCGATATCCCTATAGCTAGGTGAGCTCACGTTTGTGGAACCTCCACGACCAAGTTGCCTTATTATTAATTTGAAAACTAAGTCCTATAATTATTAAAAATTGTTTTAGTCTTAATCCGATTAGATGCCGAGCGTTAACCCTTCATCGAATATTTTCTAAATCATTTTTTCGCTCCTTTGCTTTTCCGTCTTTAGTTAATTAAAATAAATCCACCTTTCTTTCAGTAAAATAATAGTCCTCCCGGAGGAGTAAGAATAGTCAACACGACCCCGAGAGCAATACGACCTCGGTATTCCCCTGAATATCGAGTACTACTTGCGATAGGTGCACTTGCCTACCTCAGCAAGCCCGCGGCGATCGACTCACCGAACCAACCACAGTAAGAGTCTGTTCGCGGGCCCATCAAGTTTTTGGCGCCGTTGCCGGGGAGTCTCTTTTCGAGTTGCTATTTCGAATTCCGGAGTCTATTACTTTTACTTATTTTCTATAAACTAAAAAAAACACTAAAAACTTTATTTAAAAAAAAAAAAAAAAGAGTTTATTTTATTTTATTTTTGTTTGGGTGTATGACCCGTGGACAACCCTCCGAGTCTGAAGATTTTGACTTCGACCCTGAGATCGAACGCTCTCTTGCGCGTATCCGATCTCAATGCCGAAATCCTTCTTTAGATCCCGAGGAATCTATCGGAGAACCTACTGTTGTACTTATGGCCGCGCCTAACCTTCTCCCGGCGGCCGAGCGTACTATGTCTTATTACGCCCGGCCTAACCTGGATGATTCTGGGTCGAGTATTGTTCGCCCTGCGGTGGCGAATAATAATTTCGAAATAAAGTCTAGTGTCATTCAAATGGTCCAAAACGCCGTGCAGTTCGATGGAATGCCGGATGAGGACCCGAATGTCCACTTGTCCAATTTCTTGGAGATATGCGACACCTTCAAGATTAATGGCGTCACTGATGACGCCATTCGCTTGCGCTTATTTCCTTTTTCCCTTAAGTCCAAAGCCAAGGCGTGGTTGAATGCCCTCCCGCGAGGATGTATCACCACGTGGGCTGAGTTGACGGAACGGTTCCTAACGAAGTACTTTCCGCCCGCAAAAACTGCAAAGTTGCGGGCGGACATTTCTTCATTTGTGCAAAATGATCCTGAGTCTCTATACGAGACTTGGGAACGGTTTAAGGAATTCCTCCGCCGTTGCCCGCGCCACGCGCTGCCAACGTGGTTGCAAGTTCAAATTTTTTATAATGGGCTGAATTTTCAGACGCGTCAAATGATTGAGGCGGTTGCCGGGGGTACGCTTAACAACAAAACCACCGAGGCCGCCCAGGCTTTATTCGAAGAGATGGCTATGAACGCCTATCAATGGAACGTCCCGCGGGGACGCCCAAAGCCGGCGGCTGGTCTTTTTGAAGTGGATGCCACTGCTCTCTTGACCCTTCAAGTTGAAAGGTTAACAAAGCAAGTGGCGGAGATGTCTGCTGCCTCCTCCACTCCGCCTTGTTTTATTCCCCCTAACGTCTGCGTGGCTGAAGAGTTCGTGGACTTCATGGGAAATTCGGGTCGTCCTCCCTTCAACCCCAACAACAACCCTTATAGTAATAACTATAATCCGGGTTGGAGAAATCACCCCAACTTCTCGTGGAGCAACCTGAATAATACTCAGCGTCCCCCTATTTCTTATGCGCCCGGATTTCTTCCTCCTCCTCCTCCTCTTCCGAAACCCTCCCCGATGGAGTAAAATTTGTCGAAGTATATTGCGTCCAACGAGTCAAATATCCGGAACATTACCGGATCGCTAAAAACACTCGAACAACAGGTTGGACAGCTGGCGAGGATGATGTCCGAGCGCGCGCTCGGGGCACTGCCGGGAAACACGGAGCCCAATCCGCGGGAGAACGCCAACACTATAACCCTCCATAGCAGAAAGGAGGTGGTCGATCCAAAACAGACCGACCCTCAGGTACATATTTCACCTCCGACCCCTCTTCCCCTTTCTTCGCTTACGCCGCCTTTACCAATTATAAAAGAAAAATTTTTTTTAAACAATGCCCTTCCATATCCGCATAAGTTAGATAACGAGCGTAAAGACGCGCAATATGAAAAATTTATTTTATTATTAAAACAAATTCACATTAATGTTCCTTTTTGCGAGGCTATCTCGCAAATGCCCAAATATGCGAAATTTTTAAAAGAACTACTTTCTAATAAACGCAAATTAGAGGATATTTCGCATGTATCTCTCAACGCCGTCTGCTCGGCGGCCCTTACTAATAAATTGCCCACAAAACAAAACGACCCGGGACGGTTTTCCATCCCGTGCCTTTTTGGCGATATATTAGTAAAGTACGCCTTAGCTGATTTAGGGGCTAGCATTAATCTGATGTCGTTCTCGCTCTTTTCACGTTTAGGTTTGGGTACTCCTAGTTCTACGAATATGCGCATCCAATTAGCGGATCGCTCGGTTAAGTTCCCTATCGGGGTAGTGGAGGACGTCCTTGTCCGAGTCGACAAGTTTACCTTCCCGGTAGACTTCGTCATCTTAGATATCAAGGAGGACGCCGTGGGTACCAATAATACTCGGTCGCCCTTTTCTCGCCACCTCCCGCGCACTAATAGATGTTAGTAATGGTAGCCTTCTCCTCCGAGTAGGCGATGATCAGTTTACTTTCTCAATTAATCCCTCGATGGACAATTTGTCATCGAGCGACGATTTCTGCTACTCTTTAGATACCTTTTTTGGAGATCGTTCTTCTCCCGTTTTCGAGTCCGTATTTTTAAACGACGATATTTATGCACTCGAAAATTTTAAATGCAATGAGGATACTTCTTTAGAATTGCCTTTCAAACCAATTGGTAAGAAAGACATAGACATAAAAACCTCCCTAGAAGAACCGCCCATCCTAGACCTCAAACCCTTACCCGCATCGCTCAAATACGCATTTTTGGGAAAAGGCGATACGCTTCCCGTTATCATTTCTTCGGACTTGAGTGATTCAGAGACTTCCGATTTATTGGAAGTTTTATTTAAACATCGCCATGCAATTGCGTGGCAAATCTCTGACTTAAAGGGGATTAGCCCCTCCTTTTGCACCCATAAGATTTTTCTTAACGATAATTGCCGCAAAACGATTCAGCCGCAGCGTCGTCTTAACCCAAACATGAAAGACGTCGTTAAAGCCGAAATTATTAAGTTATTAGATGCAGGGATTATCTACCCTATTTCGGACAGTGCATGGGTTAGTCCCGTGCATGTCGTGCCCAAGAAGGGCGGCCTTACCGTAGTGGCGAATGAGCATAACGAGCTCGTCCCAACTCGTACTGTTACGGGTTGGCGAGTGTGCATCGATTATAGAAAACTTAATGATGCCACCCGCAAGGACCATTTCCCTCTGCCATTTTTGGACCAGATTTTAGAGCATTTATCCGGTCATCCGTATTATTGTTTTCTTGATGGTTTATCGGAGTTTTTCCAAATCCCCATTTCCCCCGATGATCAAGAGAAAACAACTTTTACTTGCCCGTTTGGCACCTTCGCATATCGAAGAATTCCATTTGGACTCTGCAATGCGCTGGCTACATTCCAAAGATGTATGCTAGTGATCTTTGGCGAGCTAGTAGAAGACATTATAGAAGTCTTTATGGATGACTTTTCTGTTTTCGGAGCCTCTTTTCTCGATTGCCTTCACAATTTAGATCGTGTCCTTCAACGGTGCGAGGACACAAGTCTTGTTTTAAATTGGGAAAATGCAACTTTATGGTTCGAGGAGGTTTGGTCCTCGGCCATATGATTTCGTCTAAGAGGATAGAGGTGGATAAGGCCAAGGTAGAAATTATAGAAAAACTTCCGCATCCAACAAACGTAAAATCTATTAGGAGTTTCTTAGGCCATGCGGTCTTTTATCGACCCTTAATTCAAGACTTTTCAAAAATAACAAAGCCGCTTACTCACTTCTTGGAAAAGGAATCACGTTTCATCTTTAGTAGCGAATGCGAGTCCGCCTTTAATTTAATAAAACAAAAACTTATCACTTCACCAATTTTAGTGGCCCCTAATTGGTCCCTTCCGTTCGAAATAATGTGCGACGCTAGTGATATTGCCTTAGGTGCCGTTCTTGGCCAACGCGTAGAAAAACATTTTCATCGTATTTATTACGCTAGCAAGACACTCACTTCCGCACAAGTAAATTACACGACAACGGAAAAGGAACTCTTAGCCGTCGTTTTCGCTTTTGATAAGTTTCGCTCGTATATAATGCTATCTAAAGTTATCGTTTTTACCGATCACTCCGCGCTTAAATATTTATTAGCTAAAAATGATGCGAAGCCCCGCCTCCTTCGATGGATTCTCCTCCTACAAGAGTTTGATTTGGAGATCCGAGATAAGCGGGGAGCGGAAAATCTAGCGGCAGACCACCTCTCCCGTTTAGAAAATCTGGGTGCGGAAGCGCTCGTCGAATCTGAAATAAATGACAGATTCACCGAGGAACGCCTTCTTGCCATTAATAAATCTTCGTCATCTTCGCCTTGGTTCGCATATTTTGCAAATTTCTTAGTAGCGCGGGTGCTTCCAAAAGAGTTTTCAAGTCATCAAAAGAAGAAATTCTTTTCTGACTTGAAAAATTTCTTTTGGGAGGACCCATTTCTTTTTCGTATCTGCGCGGACCAAGCGGTCCGAAGATGCGTTGCGGGTGTGGAGTTCTTGCAAATTCTTAAGCACTGCCACGAGGGTCCAGCCGGGGGGCATTATCAAGCCAACCGGACCGCTCGGAAGGCGCTAGAGGCGGGCTACTTTTGGCCCACTCTCTTCAAAGACGCGCATAATTTTGTGCGCGCATGCGATAGCTATCAGCGGTCGGGTAACATCTCTCGTCGCGACGAGATGCCCCAAAACATGTTTTTAGAGTGCGAAGTCTTCGATTTGTGGGGCATAGATTTTGTTGGCCCCCTACCTCCATCTTTCATAAATATGTATATTTTAGTGGCGGTCGACTACGTATCAAGGTGGGCGGAAGCGCAAGCTCTCCCCACCAACGATGCACGATTCGTCGTTACATTTCTTAAAAAACTATTTTCTCGCTTTGGCACGCCTCGCGCAATTGTTAGTGATAGGGGAACGCATTTCTGTAACGCTCTTATGGCTAAGACGTTAGCTAAATACGGAGTCACGCACAAGCTTGCCACCCCCTACCACCCGCAAACAAGTGGCCAAGTTGAGGTAGTAAATCGAGAGATTAAGCGAATTTTAGAAAAAACCGTTTCACTAAATAGGAAAGATTGGTCCGTTAAACTCGACGATGCGTTGTGGGTGTATCGGACGGCATACAAAACCGCAATTGGTTGTACACCGTTCCGGTTAGTCTACGACAAAGCGTGCCATTTACCCGTAGAATTAGAGCATCGCGCTATTTGGGCTTTAAAACTCTTAAACCTCGACTCCAACTTAGCCGCTCAGAATAGAAAACTGCAACTAAACGAGCTCGATGAATGGCGTGCGAACGCTTACGAGAGCAATAAATTCTATAAGGAGCGCTCTAAGTTATATCACGATCGAAAAATCAAGTCACAAAAATTATTTTCTCCGGGCGATCTTGTTCTTCTTTACAATTCACGTCTTAGGCTTTTTCCAGGTAAATTAAAATCTAGATGGTCCGGTCCCTTCCTAGTTGAAGAAGTTTTTCCATATGGAACCGTACTCGTCTCCCACCCGGAAAAAGGTTCTTTTAAGGTAAACGGTCCTCAGTTAAAGTCTTATATAGCAGACGACCCAGTGATCGGTTTTAGCGAAACCATAACTTTCCTCCACATTATAAACCCGCCAAAATAGTCAAGCTACAAGACTATAAACAAAGGCTCCTGGGAGGCACCCCTCGCTTATCTTTTTCGCTCTTTCCTTATTACCTTTGCTGTTTTTTTTTTCTAATAAACGCAGGGTTTCTGATTGGACTTCCCCGAACGCGTTTTAGGGACGTTTCTACCCCCCTCTCTTTACTTTTGTACATATCGCATTTTAATTTTTGTTCCGCATACTTACGTTACAACATTAGGGACAATGTTGGACTTAAGTATGAGGGTATTTTCGTGCTTTACTTTCTGCACTTCAATTTTTTTTTTTTTCATTTCAAAAAAACAAAAAAATACATATAACAACAAAAAAAACAACAAAAAAATAAAAAAAAACATCTCAAAATGAACAAAAAAAATTTTAAATGAAAAATCAAAAAGAAAAAAATTTTAAATGCAAAATCCAAAGATTTTTTTGTTCTCTTTCTTTCTTTTTTCCAAAAAAACTCAAAAACAATTAAAAAAAATTTTAAATGAAAAATCCAAAATTTTTTTTGTTCTCTTTCTTTTTTTTTTCCAAAAAACTCAAAAACAATTAAAAAAAAACAGAAAATAAAAAAATATATATTTAGTTTCACTTTGTAAATATTTTTTGTACATACTCTTTTCTCTCTCCCCCTTCCTCATTCTTGTAAAAACCAATCTTTTTCTCACATATTTTTGTACATAGAATGAAAATTCTCCTAACAAAAAAATACAAAAAAAAAGATAATAGTTCAAAAAATTCAAAAAAAATTGAGAAAAACTAAAATAAAAAAAAAGATAATAAATGAAAAATAAAAAAAATGATGATAAAAACTATAAAAATCAAAAAAAATGTTTTGAAACAAATAAATCAAATATTCCATCCTTAACTTTCCTGCTATCCAAAAATTCCGTTTTGAGTTTATCTATATGCGAATTTGATTAATTCTTTGTTCACTACTCGTTTGTTAATTATTGATTGAAAAATTTAAATACCCGGGGTTAAGTTTTAAAGAATTCTTTATGCTTTGTTAAAAATAGCGAACTAGTTTTAGAAACTACTTCTAATTTTTCATTGATAGGAGCACGTATATTATGTTAGGAAATAACGACTATAGAATTCAATTATACTTACTTTTAGCTTTCTGAAAAAAATTGGAACGTACAAATTATTAAGGTTGCTCTCAAAAATTTTTAGGATTACAATCTAGTTTTCCTTTCTCCCCTTACCTTTCATGACCTACTTGGCATGAAAAATTTTTATCCTTAAAAGATCCTATGTCAATGGGAATAAGATTTCGTTCCGTAAACATAGGCACCCAATAATTTAAAAAGATTATATATGGAGTAAGATGATAAAATTCATTACTCCTATAAATATACATTAGGTTAATTTTATTCTTATGAAGTTGAAAAACAAAAATCATATTAGGAAAATAAGATTTCGTTTTCCTAATAATACAAAAAAAAATGGAGGTTCGAGAAAAAATTACCTCACCTCAAATATCAAAACCCTCTTCATAAACCCACTACCCCCTTAGCCAATTACACGATTCTAGAATTAATTCAAAAATCTTTTTGAGAGCATAATTAGTAAATTGTATTATTTTCAGTAGCACTCGTATAAGCTAGAGTTCTTATAATTCCAAACTATTTTCGTTAATCTAACCATTACAAATGTTGCCTTCTATTTGATTACATCAAGAAGTCTTTTGGCCAAAACTTTTGCGCTATTTAAATCATCTACATAATTTTAGGACTTAACTCTTACACCCCGTATATTTATTTCGATCTCTCTTATAATTGATTAAGCGATAGCTAAAACTTAGAGTTTTTTTATTCCTTATAGATTCACCTCAAACTTTTGCTCTGGAATAGCAAAAGCCTAAGTATGGGGGTATTTGATGAATTGTAAATATACGTATTTTTATGCACATTAATTTAGTCGTTTTCATTTATTTTCGTCGTTTTTTCCTATTTTTGTTCAATAAAATGCTCCTATTCTTGTAAATTTACTACTAACTTGTTTTATTTTATTTTGCAGAAAAATTTCAAAATCTGCCAAAATTGGGCAGTACACGCCCGTGTTAATTTGGTCACGCCCGTGACAGGGCCGTGACATTGCATTTCCCGTGAAATCGGATGATTTCTGAAGTAAAAAGCTTGACACGCCTAGTGTCACGCCCGTGTCACCCGACACGGGGCCTGACCCAAGCCCGTGTCCTCACCTCTCGACACTTTCCGCTCGACGATCGTCGAGTGTCGACACTAACAGTCACGCCCAGCGTCACGCCCGTGACCTAGGGCGTGACTCAATCTCAGCTCGACGATTTCAACTCGACACTTTCCGCTCGACATTCGTCGAGTGTCGACACCAACTGACACGCCCAGAGTCACGCCCGTGACCTGGGGCGTGACCTTTCCAGCTGGCCCGACAAGATGCTGCCAAAGACTTTTGACGCAACTCGCGCCCGGTTCTACCTCCCCGACACGCCCAGAGTCACGCCCGTGACCGGGGGCGTGACTGCCGCGAACTCAGCCCGAAGTCAACTTTCCTGTCCAATCGCCGGCCGCCTTCATGAATAGTACTGACACGCCCCCCTACACGCCCGTGACCTAGGGCGTGTACTTAGAATTTTTTGCCTATAAATTGCCCATTTCTGTAAGGTCTAAGGGTTCAGATTTTTGGGCCATTTTAGTGACTTTTTGTGGGCTGCATCCGTGATTTCCTTGCTATGTAAGGAGATTTCTTCCCCCTTTTTCTTTCAATTTTGTTTTTTGCTTTAGCTTTGTCTTTGTAATAGCTTGTAATAGTTTCCTTTAATCAATAAAAATGTTAGATTTTCTCTTCTTATTTGGATTTGGAATGAACACTTGTGCCCACTTTTTCTCCCCTTTTTATCCTTGGTTTTATCTTTGTTCTTCATTTATGAAAAGTGTGTGTGTGTGTATGAGTGTAACTTATTTACTTTACATGCTTTTAATTTGTCTCATGATAGGTTTTGTTAGAAATTTATGAAATGATGAATTAGCTTTTTCTCTTTTTCTTCATGTCTTCCTTTAATGTTTTCAACATCTTCACTCTTATGAATGTGTAAAAGAGTTACTAAAGTATTTTTGATTTTTTTTACTTAGCTTTATTTTAGGATGAAAACCCTTTTTGTTCTTTCTCTTTTCATTTCAACTTTTTTAGCACTTTTATGAAATCCTAGGAATGAAAATGTTGAAATTTTAATTTTCCAAAAACTTTGGTTTTTAATTTGTTTTGAAAAACTTTTGTCTTCTAAAAATTGTAATTTCTTCTTTTTATTTGTTTTTGGCAAAACCTAAGCATGAAAAAGTAAAAGTTTTAATTTTTAGGTAACTTTCATTTTGCTTTTAATTTGTGTGTGTGAGTGTATGAGAATAAATGTTTTGATGCTTTGATTCAAATTTTATAGAGTGTGTGAGTGTAGGTGTTAAATTTTAATGCTTTCTTTTAATGCTTTGTTCAAATTTTGTAGAGTGTGTGAGTGTAGGTGTTAGCTTTATTGCTTTCTTGAAATTCATATGGAGTGTGTGTGTTTGTGTGCATTTATTTCCGCCTACTCGTTAAGAGTTAAATGGCGAATCGTTTTCATTTTCAGTCCTACTCTTTTGGGTAGGACTTGTAATTTTCTTTCTTTATTTTTCCGCCTACTCACTTGAGTTAAATGGACGGACTTTATTTCCCGCCTACTCGTTTGAGTAGGACTTGTAATTTTCTTTCTTTATTTTTTTCCGCCTACTCACTTGAGTTAAATGGACGGATCTTTATCTCCATGTAAATATTTGAGAAAGCCCTGTAATCACATTTATTTTCTCCTACTCATTTGAGTAGGACTTGCTTTCATTTTAGTCCTACTCGTTTGAGTAGGACTTGCAATTATAAGCTTTTATTTCCCGCCCCCACTCGTTTGAGTGGGACTCGCAAATTTCAATTATGCAAATTTCTTTTATGTGTAACTTAGTTTCTGTTTAATTTATAATTTGGAGTGTGTGTGAGTTCTTGTTTTAGCTAACTTTTCAGTTTTCTAAATGTTTGTTATTTTTCTTATATCCCCTTCTTATAATCTTTTAGCGTTTAATTTCGAACTTGCGCCTCACTAAATTATAAGCCGTCCCCATACCGATGTGTGGCTAATCGCTATTAGCCTCGGCATCGAAGAGCATTGGGACATTTAAAATGATTTATAATAATTGAAGCTCTTTATTTTCATTTTAATTTAAGGACTTAAGGTTTACCTCGGGTTAACGACGCGTAGGACCACATATCGATGTGTGGGCCCTATTTCCGTAGTCCATATGCTAGCTAGCCGAGAGGCCGTGCATATGGACCGATCACCCCTGGGTAAATAGAGTTGCGTGCATACCCTCGAGAGAGGACAAGCGTAATTCTACCGGATTGGGTTCCCCACCCAATAGCGGGGTTCTTAGCGTAAAGCGGGCGTTAAGAGGAATCCTTCGTCGGACTAACATTCGGTCGAATAGTCTTAACGTTTAGGTGAGCGATATCCCTATAGCTAGGTGAGCTCACATTTGTGAAACCTCCACGGCCAAGTTGCCTTATTATAAATTTGAAAACTAAGTCCTATAATTATTAAAAATTGTTTTAGTCTTAATCCGATTCGATGCCGAGCGTTAACCCTTCATCAAATATTTTCTAAATCGTTTTTTCGCTCCTTTGCTTTTCCGTCTTTAGTTAATTAAAAAAATCCACCTTTCTTTCAGAAAAATAATAGTCCTCCCGGAGGAGTAAGAATAGTCAACACGACCCCGAGAACAATACGACCTCGGTATTCCCCCGAATATCGAGTACTACTTGTAATTGGTGCACTTGCCTACCTCAGCAAGCCCGCGGCGATCGACTCACCGAACCAACCACAGTAAGAGTCTGTTCGCGGGCCCATCAACCTTTCTCCGTCGACAGAAAAGATGATCAATCAATTGAAAAACAACACAAAAAAGAAGAAGACCTTCAATAGAAGATCTAAGAAGTTGGAGAGAGAGAGCTCCTTCTAAGAAGAACAACTGTTGAACCAGGCTAAAAAGTAAGATTCAGATTGAGATCTAAATCTCAAGACAGAAGTTGATTGAAGATCATCTTCACAGGAGATTCAACCCTACTGTGTTCTAATTCAAGAAGCTTTGAAGAAAGCCAAGGGAGGTTGATCTCTGCAAAGTTCTTTCAAGAACTCATCAAGAAGCCAGTCAACTCATCTTTCTCTTTCAGAGTTGAGGTTAATTACCTTGTATCATTAAAATACTTGTAGGATCCTAAGGGATCTGATTTGTAAGCCTATTTTATAAAGGCTGAGTGTAGGAGACTGTGTGCTCTGAGTGTAGGTCTTGTTGAAGACTGAGGTAGGGCCTTGTGCCTGAGTTGTAGGAGACTTTGTTCTCTGAGTGTAGGTCTTTTTGAAGATTGAGTGGTAGGGCTTATTGTCTGAGTTGTAGGAGTTGGGACACTCTAAGTTGTAGGAACCTATTTGGGGTTCTGAGCTATAAGATCTGAGGATCTGAGGAGAAGTGCTGAAGTTAGGCTGAATCTAGTACACTACTAGATAGGCGAAGGGGGAAAGTGGATGTACCCAAATCTTGGGGAACCACTATAAATACTGTGTGCACTCTGTGAATGTTTGTATATGTGATTGCTGTGTTGTGATAGCTATAGAATTGCATTTGCTGTATAGAATTTCTGCCTTAAATTTAGCAAGAAAAAGAACACCTATTTAACCCCCCCCCCCCCCCCCCTCTAGGTGATAGGCACTATTTCTTTCAAGTGGTATCAGAGGGAGGTTACTCAAAAAGGGACATAACAATCTGAGTAAGATTCTGTAGGCAGATTCAGAATAATCAAGATTCAAGAAAATGGGTTCTAGTGATAATCACAAAGAGCTGGGGTCCATGAAATTGTCAATCTGTAGAAAAGAGATATTTGGCATTTGGAAAGAGAGGGTTAGACTTTTTATGGAAGCCTCTGACCCAAAAATATATATCACAGTCAAAGAAGGGCCATATGTGCCAATAAAGGTATCTATTTTGGGTGCAAATCAGAAAATTCCCAAGAATTATTCAGAAATGACCAAGGATGAAATAATCTTGGAAACTATGGATAAGAGGGCCCAAAACATCATAGTGAGTTCCATTGATGATTCTACCTTTTAGAATTTGATTCATTGCAAGACTTCAAAGGAAATGTGGGATACTTTGATAGTCTATATGGAAGGATCAGAAGAAGTAAGACAATACAGGAAGTCCTTGTTAAATCAGGAATATGAAAGCTTCAGACAAGGAAAGTCTGATAGCATTACTGAATGCTACAAGAAGTTCTATAGGATAGTGAATGAATTGATGTCCTATGGAAGAGAATTCATCAACTATGAGCTGAATGACAAGTTTTTAAGATCCCTGACTAAGAACTGGGACACCAAGATTTGTGCCATTAGGGAAGTGGCCAAACTAGCTAATATACCTCCTCCAACTTTGTTTGGAAAACTGTTATCTTATGAGATGCAGTTAATGGTTAGGAAGGAGGAAGAGAAGACTACAAGAGTGGAGCACAAGGAAAGATCTGTGGCCTTCAAGACTGAAGCCACTAGGAAGTATAGAAGCAAGTCCCCATCTCCACCTCAAATAGTTGCTGAGGCTGTGACAGATAATTCAGAAAGCAAGAATTCAGATAGCAGTGAAAGTGATGAAGACTTTACTGCTTTTACAAGACATTTTCAAAAGTTTCTGAAGAAGAAGCAGTGGAGGTCTAAGCCATAAACTTCACAGCCAAAAGATGACTACTATCAGAAAAGCAAGTCATCAAGGAATGATAGAAAAAGTCCAAGCCAAGTAAAACTACATCCTCAAAGATTGTATGCTATTGTTGCAATAGACAGGGACATGTAGTAGCTGACTGTCCTGAAAAGAGGAAGGAGTAAGCTGACAAAAAGAAGACTCAGTTTAAGGGCAAAAAGGAAAAGTCCTTTGTTGTTAAGAAAGACAAGAGTTTGACTGATCAGTCATCTTCAGAAACAAATTCAGAAGCTGAAGCCTATATTGGTTTATTTGCTGAAGAGGAAGAAGATGAGTTCATGCAGCTAATGAACTCAATTTATGAGCATGAGGACATTCAGTGCAAGGGACTGATGGCCTTATCTGAAGGAGACAAAATCCAGGATCAGCCTGGACCAAGTAAGGTACAAAGTTGTTCTTTTAGTTCAATTTCTAGTACTGAGTCAGAATCAGAAACATCTGTATCAAGTTATGTGGGTGGGTCTGAATCTGAAGGAGATATTCATCAGTTAATTGATGAATATAGGGACTTGTTGCAGGCCTTGAAGAAAAGCAAAACCTTGGCCAAAACTCAGGCAAAGGAGATTGCTAGTCTTAAATTGGCTGCTGTTGATTCAGACAAGTTGTTTGATCAGAAACTGAATGAAATAGCCAGGTTAAAGAACATTACTGTTATTCAGATGGGTACTATTACATTTAGGAATCATCAAATTAGAAATCTGGAGTCTAGACTTCAGAAGGAGAGAGAGATTGTAGCAAGTTTTTCTAAACCTAAATCTGTTTTACCTTTGATAGATGAGTTTGTACCACAAAAGGGTAAGACTGGATTGGGGTTTAAAAAACCTGCCTGGACTGCTAAGTCCAAATCTAAGGGTAAAGCCCCAGCAATAAACAAGAAGCCTGTAGTGGATAATCCAGCCAGGGCTGTACCTAAACAAAGGTACAATAGGTTTGAGTGCTGGTGTTGTGGCAAGATAGGCCACTTTGCCATAGATTGTTGGCACAATTCAAGTGTCAAGGAGAGTAACAAACTGCCTGCTAGAAGAGCTACAGGTAGTTTTGTTAAAAGTCAGACTAACCTGCACCAAGGACCTAAGAGTTATTTGGGTTCTAAGGTTAAGTAATCTGTTTTGCAGGTGAGTCCAAGTGGCCATGCCCCTATATGGTACTTGGACAGTGGATGTTTCAGGCACATGACTGGAACTAGGAGGTTGTTGAAGGACTATACACCTATCAAGGATGGTCCTAAAGTTACCTTTGGTGGTTCAGAAAAAGGAATCATCAAAGGCTTTGGTAACATTTCTAGTAACCTGATTACAATTACTCAAGTGGCTTATGTAAAGGGTTTGAAACATAACCTAATTAGCATAAGTCAGCTGAGTGATTTAGGATATGACATCTCATTTGTCAAGAATGGTTATCATATCAAGAGGTCAAATGATCACAAGATCATTCTGACAGGATATAGGAAGAGAAATGTCTATTGTCTAGACTTTATATGTGAGAACAATATTTCTCACATTTGTCTTGTAGCTGATGAAAGAGTCTTACATTGTGTTAAATGGCACAAGAGGCTGGCTCATCTTAACTATAAGACAATTGGCCAACTCTTTAGCAAAGAGTTAGTGAGGAATGGTCCTCAAGTTAAGTGCATAAAGGATGGGATATGCTCAGCTTTTCAAAAAGGCAAGCAGACCAAATCCACCTTTCATAGCCTTGAGAACAAAGATTCTGTGAGGTGTCTATACCTCTTGCATATGGATCTTTTGGTCCTATGCCAGTTCACAGCCTAGGTAGGAAGGTCTACATAATTGTGGTTGTAGATGACTATTCAAGGTATTCCTGGGTGTTCTTCCTAAGGCAAAAATCTGAAACTCCAAGTATCTTATATAGTTTTGTTAAACAAATTCAGAATGAATTGGATAGTACAGTGGTCAAAATCAGGAGTGACCATGGTACTGAATTTCAGTCTGAAAGTATGACAAAACTCTGTGAAGAATTTGGAATTTTTCAGGAATTTTCCTCACCAAGAACACCTCAGCAAAATGGTATTGCTGAAAGGAAAAATAGAACCTTGATAGAGGCTGGTAGAACCCTATTGAGTGACACTTCTCTCCCAGAATATTTCTGGGCGGAGGCAGTAAATACTGCTTGTCATGTGATCAATATGGCTACTATCACCAAGAGCCACAAGAAGACCCTCTATGAGATTGTGAAGGGCAGAAAACCAAATTTATCCTATTTCAGGATCTTTGGTTGCAAGTGTTAAATACATAACAATGGAAATCCTTATCTAACCAAGTTTGCTGCCAAATCCCAAGAGGGGATCTTTGTTGGGTACAACAATAATAGTAAGGCTTATATGGTCTACAACTTGATTACTCAAGTTGTAGAAGAGTCTGTTCATGTAGTTTTTGATGAAGCAAGACTCATTAACAATGAATTGCCAAGAAGTGTTTGCTGCTCTACAGGTGTAACTGAGAAGATGGAGAAGCTTACCATTGCAGAAGGTTCTACTGCAAGTCAGCAAGTGGAAGATGGTGGATGCTGTCCAGTGGGAGTACAAGATACTCCTGATGCTGAAGAAGGCCAAGAGGTGCAGCTAAATGAAGAGACTGAAGGTGTACAACATGAAGACAGGCTGCCTCCAGCAAACAGACATTTAAAGGATCATCCAGCGAATCAAATAATTGGAGATCCCAGACAAGAAGTGCAAACAAGGAGCAGGAATCTAAGTACAGTTCTTTACTCCAGCTTCTTATCCCAAGTGGAACCAAAGAAGTTTGAAGAAGCAATCTTAGACCCTCATTGGATTAAGGCCATGCAAGAGGAGCTGAATCAATTCAAAAGATGCAAGGTCTGGGAGCTAGTTCCTAAACCCAAGGACCACAATATTATTGGAACTAAGTGGATCTTTAGGAACAAGTTGGTTGAAAATGGAATAATCATAAAGAATAAAGCTAGACTTATTGCAAAGGGATATAGGCAGGAAGAAGTTATTGATTTTGATCAAACCTTTGCTCCAGTAGCAAGACTGGAAGCAATAAGGATGTTCCTTGCCTATGCAACATATTAAGGGTTCAAGGTATATTAAATGGATGTTATGTCAGCTTTTCTGAATGGAAATCTGAAGAAAGAAGTCTATGTAGAGCAGCCATCAGGTTTTGTTGATTCTATTAAACCTGATTATGTTTATAGACTTAGGAAGGCTTTATATGGGTTAAAACAAGCCCCAACGGCTTGGTATGAAAACCTGTCTAGTTTCCTCATTGAGAACAAATTCTCAAGGGGGAAAATAGACAAGACTCTATTCCTTAGGGAATCCAGAGGCAAGATTATCTTAGTCCAAATCTATGTAGATGACATAATATTTGGGTCTACAGAAAGTAGTCTTTGTAGAAAATTTGCAAAACTTGTGCAAGGACAATTTGAAATGAGCAGTATGGGGGAACTTAAGTTCTTCTTGGGTCTCCAAGTTAGACAGACTGAAAATGGATTATACATATGCCAGTCTAAGTTCACCCTAGAGTTAATAAAAAAGTATGGTATGGAATCATCCACTACCATGAAAACTCCTATGGGGTCAATCATGTCTCTAAGCAAAGATGATGCAGGGAAACCTGTAGATGAGACTTTGTATAGAGGGATAGTTGGCTCCCTACTGTATTTGACTACTAGTAGACCAGATATCAAGTATGTTACATGTGTCTGTGCTAGGTACCAGACATGCCCTAAAGAATCTCATCTGACTGCAGTCAAAAGGATTTTGAGATATCTTAAGGGCACACCTTATCTAGGCCTTTGGTACCCTAAGAATGGAGATTTTGTACTGATAGGTTATTCAGATGCAGATTTTGCAAGCTGCAAGGAAGATAGGAAGAGTACTACAGGAACCTGTCAATTTCTAGGTGGAAGGCTGGTGTCATGGAGTATTAAGAAGCAGACCATTGTGGCCATCTCCATAGCTGAGTCAGAGTATGTTGCTGCAGGAAGCTGCTGTGCACAACTACTATGGATACAACACCAGCTAGAAGATTATGGTATTCAAGTAAGTAGAACACCTTTATTTTGTGATTCTACAAGTGCCATTTCTATTGCAAATAATCCTGTCTCCCATAGTAGGACTAAGCACATAGAAATCAAATACCATTTTCTTAGAGAACATGTAGAAAAAGGAGAAATTTCCCTAGAGTATGTTAAGACAGATAATCAGCTAGCTGATATGTTTACTAAGCCCCTAGATGAAACCAAATTCAATAAGTTTAAAACTGAATTAGGTATGATAAACTTAGAATAGTTTAAAAAAATTGGCTAAGTAAAATAGTGTCGACATACAGAGTTGTCTGTGTCGACACATAGGAGTGGTGTCGACATTTCAGAGAAATGGTGTCGACACATCTAGACAGTAAGTGTCGACACTTCAGAGAATTAGTGTCGACACATCTAGAGTAGGTGTCGACACATCCATGGTGGTGTCGACACTTAGAATTTACACAGCATTCGTCGAGTGAAGTATCGACTAATCGTCGAGCTGATATGTATAAGTGTCGACACATATATTCTGTCGACTATATTTGTGTCGACACATAGTTGTCGAGACATTAGAAGTAAGTGTTGACACTTTTCAACAGTGTCGACGCATTTCAAGTATTTTGACGCGGCTTTTCACCTTCGATTTTAGAAAGGTATAAATAGGTCTTCACCTTTGTTTGTCGTCATGCTCACCATAGTTCCGAGGCCAAACTTGTGCGTCGACATCTCTCTTCTCTAAATTCAAAATTTCTTCAAACCCTAATGGCTCCCAAGCTAGAAGAGAACATTAATGAAGGTTATGAGCTCGTGCGACACGCCTTTGATGATGCGGAACCCGAAATCCAAGGTGTGGTAACCCTAATTATAGAGTCTGGATTAGAGCATCTTGTATCAGAACCAATCAAGATCAGGAAGAAGGAGGTCCTTGAATTCTTGAGTGCAGCTACTCTTGATGAATCTGGACTCAAGATTAAGTCCAAAGTTCATGGGGCAAAAGTCAAGATTACCCTGAAAAGTCTAAGAAAGATTCTACATCTCCCTAGAAATAAAGAAGAGGAAGATGTACCTGCATCAAAGACAATGGAGGCACTGGAATGGTGTGGTTTATATTCATGCCTGAAGATTGGATCAGTTTTCAATAGAGAAGGCATGAACATGCAGGGCAAGTTCTTATCTGAAATAGTGGGAAAGGTGATACTGAGCAAGCCTGGTGGGCATAATAGGATATCAGCTCACATGTTTAGTTTGATGACAAGGATAATTTTCAAACTTAATACTAATTAGTCAGCAGTAATGTTTGATAAGATAAAAGAGAGTCTGAAGAAACCCAATCTGGGTAGAATTCTGAGTTTATACTTAGCTGGAAGTATCCCTGAAGTGATGAACTAAGCTGCATGTTCAAAGATAAACCAAATGAGGAGAATGAATATTAAAATTTTCTCAAGGTGGGATAGAGTATTGACAAAATAAATGCCTACACCAGAGAAGGAAATACCTCAGAAGAAGAAGCAAAAGAAATCCATTGTGGCTTCTGAATCCTCAAGTAGCTCAGAAGAGCAAGTGATTTTTAGTTCTGATGATGAAGAGGGAAGAAATGCTGGACAGTCACCAGCAAGACAAGAAGATGCCTAGAGGCAGGGGGAGTTACCATCAGCTAGCCCTATTCACCTAGATCCACTCTAGGGGGAGCCTCTACATGTGGATGAGCCAACTCAACTAGATAGTGAAAGGGCTACCCAAACAATTCTAGAGGTAATCACTGAAGTTAATCAATTAAATTTCAATATTGAGGATGAAGTTTTGACTGAATCATTACTTGATGTTGATCAGCATACACAGTTACATAGTCAACCACAAGATGTTGTCATGGAGGACACATTAGTTGCTGATAAAGTGGTTGGTGAGATCAGAGATTCTCCAGTCCAACCTCAACATGAGTTTACACTAGAAGAGCTGTTCCCTGATCTTTTACAGACTGACTTAGAGGGAGAGAAAGCAGCTGTTGAGGGGGAGCAGGTAGACTTTGAAAGGGAGCATGTAGAGGAAACTGCAAGAAATGAGACTGTGGAGCAAAGGAATGCTGAGGAACTTCCAAGGACTGAGAAGGAGTTACCTCCTAGTCCTAAGGACAGGGTAGACATCACCAATACTTCTGCATCAGAGGATGAAGAGGCTGCTAGAGCCAAGAAAAGAAAGTTACAAGTCTTCAAGATACGAAGTCAAAGCTACAAGAAAGCTTTACAAACAGTTGCTCCACAACACGCTCCAACAAATAATTATAGTTCTCTGTTGGTGGCATTACAAATCAAGAAGGATGATCAAAGAAAAGCTTTAGAAACTTATATGGATGAGCATCGTAAGGAATTACAATTGTCCTTAGCTCAAGACATCAAATCTATTAGATTTGAATTTAATCAACATAAAAAGGAAATGACTGATTGTTTCCATAAAGGGGGCAATGTAGTGGTATATCTGGCTACACATCAAGAGCAGATAAAGATACAAGTTGATGACATGGCTGTAAAACAAGGATATGTTCTGGAAAACCAGATTAGAATGAATGAAAATTTAACTGAATCACATAATGTGATAGTAACATAAATGAAAAATCTAGCTACTACACAGACTGCAGCAAGTGCTACTGCCAAGGAAGAGTTTGACCAGCACTTACAAGAGAGCCTCACTGCTGTTAAAACTGCTATAGAAGATTCTCAAAAGGCAATTACTGAAAAGCTTCAAATGTTAATACCTTTTTATAAAGATGGAGTTAACTATTTGAATGCTCAAATTAGATTTCAGAAGGATGATCTTCGAGATCATATAGAACGAGAAGTCATAAAAGGGGAGAGGGTGTTAGTCAAAGCAGGCTCTGATCATGCAAAATGGATTTCAAACAGCATCAGAGCCACCCTTGGATATCCACCTTTATGTGATGATGATAATGTGGCAGAATCTGGGACAAATCCTGCATATTTTGGAGGAGAACAAGCTGAAGTGGCTCAAGTGATATATCCTCCTACAGATTTTGACATGATACATCAGGAGGTACAATCTATGTATAGTCCTCCTGAGGGTAATCAGAATGTTATTCTTGAGAAAGTTGTACATCCTGTGCCAGAGGCAGTACTAAAAGAACAAGAGGACCAATTATCTAAGAAGAGGTTCAGAGAGCAGGCTGAATTAAGGCCAGACTTTGAGCAATGGAGCCCAACCTCTAGGAATATCATATTAACTGCTTGGAAGGCAGCAAAAGATAATTTCCTAGAGAGGGGCAAATGGTATTCTGACCAAGAGTGGAAAAAGCATGAAGCTAGGCAAGAGACCATAGTACAATACAGAAGGAAGGCTAAATTAGGGAAGCTACCTCCTAATGCACAGGAGCCTAGCAAGTATTTACCTAAGCCTTATCACTATTTTGAGAGACAGAAGATAAGGGCTGAAGGACAGAAAAAGAAAGATCTTAAGGGAAAGAAGCCTACTGATGACAATGAAGCTCCAGTTCAAGCAAAGATTCAATCTGGAAAGGGCATTGTTATCAAGGAACCAGAGCAGCCATAGGATAGAATTTTCTTAAGTTTACAATTTGTAATCATTTGCATTAAACTCTATGTAAACTTTTGATTAATGAAAATGTTGGAAGTTGTAAAAACAATGTTTCATGGTTCAATCTATTACATTGTTATTATGAGATAATTGATTATACATGTTCTGTTTATACATGTTTTTACCCTGTCATTTAATATTGTTATACATCATATTGAGTATTTGTTATGTATGGTGTATATCATTGACTAAGGGTTATGACTTCTCCAAATAGGTGGAGATTGTTGGGTACATTGGAATATATGTACCAGATTTGAAGAATCCTCACCCTACTCAATGATATACATCAAGGTGTATTTGATGTGCTTTGAGTTTATTTGTGTAGGTTAAGTAATTGCAGGAAATGCAGAAAAGTTTCTAAGTCCATGTGTCGACACCTAGAGGAAAAGTGTCGACACTTAAGTAGGCTTGTGTCGACACCTAGAGAAGTTGTGTCGACACTATGAGTAATTATGTCGACACCAGGAAAGGCAGAGTCTACACCAGAAGCAAAGTGTCGACACATACAGGCAGTGTCGACACACTGTGAATAATTGTCAACATAAGATGTGTCGACACTTAGAAGCAGTGTCGACACCCAAAGAAACTTTGTCGACATCAAATGTGTCGACACTTAGAGACTGTGTCGACACTCAGCAAGCATCAACAAAGTTAAAGTACTTGTGTCGACACAAAGGAGATGTGTCGACACTCAGCAAGTTTCAACAAAGGAGATGTGTCGACACAAAGGAGATGTGTCGACACTCAGCAAGTATCTACAACAAAAGGAGATGTGTCGACATAAAGGAGATATGTCGACACACAGCAGAATTCAACTAAGTATCAAAGACGAAGTACTTGTGTCGACACACTCAATCAGTGTCGACACATTCTACAGAAGGCTTGTGTCGACACACAGAATTAGTGTCGACACATTCTGAAGAATCAGTGTCGAGAAGCTGTTATAACAACACAAGGAGTTGTGTCGACACCATCAAGGCTACTGTCGACACTTAGTCCACTTGTGTCGACACTTGGTCTATTTGTGTCGACACATAATGACTATCTGTCTCGACACTTTCAGACAGTGACAGTGATTTCAAGAAGTGATTGAATGACTTGACAGCTGCCATTTCAACCGGTCAACTGCAACTGTCAGAGCTGCCAGAAGGTTGTTAGAAACAAAATCAGCCGGTTACCTTAGAGGAAGACTATTTAAAGACCTTTCTCCTTCGACAGAAAAGATGATCAATCAATTGAAAAATAACACAAAAAAGAAGAAGACCTTCAACAGAAGATCTAAGAAGTTGGAGAGAGAGAGCTCCTTCTAAGAAGAACAGCTGTTGAATCAGGCTGAAAAGTAAGATTCAGATTGAGATCTGAATCTCAAGACAGAAGTTGATTGAAGATCATCTTCACAGGAGATTCAACCCTACTGTGTTCTAATTCAAGAAGCTTTGAAGAAAGCCAAGGGAGGTTGATCTCTGCAAAGTTCTTTCAAGAACTCATCAAGAATCCAGTCAACTCATCTTTCTCTTTCAGAGTTGAGGTTAATTACCTTGTATCATTAAAATACTTGTAGGATCCTAAGGGATCTGAGTTTTAAGCCTATTTTATAAAGGCTGAGTGTAGGAGACTGTATGCTCTGAGTGTAGGTCTTGTTGAAGACTTAGGTAGGGCCTTGTGCCTGAGTTGTAGGAGACTTTATTCTCTGAGTGTAGGTCTTGTTGAAGACTGAGTGGTAGGGCTTATTGCCTGAGTTGTAGGAGTGGGGACACTCTAAGTTGTAAGAACCTGTTTGGGGTTCTGAGCTGTAAGATCTGAGGATCTGAGGAGAAGTGCTGAAGTTAGACCGAATCTAGTACACTACTAGATAGGCGAAGGGGGAAGTGGATGTACCCAGATCTTGGGGAACCACTATAAATACTGTGTGCACTCTATGAATGTTTATATCTGTGATTGCTGTGTTGTGATAGCTGTAGAATTGCATTTGTTGTATAGAATTTCTGCCTTAAATTTAACAAGAAAAAGAACACATATTCACCCCCCCTCTAGGTGATAGGCACTATTTCTTTCAGATAATTTCTTCCCTCAAGTCATCCAGTGGATCGATGGAGCGATTAACCGCCTCTGCGACCTTGGCGGCTTAGCGGCCGGCTTCACCGATTTTACCTGTGCCGACATATACGCCACCTTGAAAAAGAGGGTGGCCGTTGTCTACAGGGCGATCAAATGCAAGGGCAAGGTTGGCCGCTAAGCTGGAGTGAAGGCGCTTCATCTGAGACCGGCGGTCAGGGCTCAAAGACTGCGCGGATAGATCCGGCGACTTCTAGTGGTTCGACAGCTAGCAGTAGCGGGTACTCTGAATCTTCCATCAACATCGAGGGTGGCGGTGATTCAAGTTCTCCCGCGGCTAAAAAACTCAAGCCGGCCGATTAGGAACTTTTTGTTTTTACTTGTATTTTGGATTTTTTTGGGAAACCGGCGGTATGTTTTTTGTAAACCGCGCGGTTAGCTTTTTGTAAACCTATATGAAATAGAAATGAAGGAAAACTTTTACCTTTGATGTGTAGCTTATTTTACTTCTCATTTTTCTTACTTGTATTAGTCCGTACGGTCTCAGTGTAATTTCTGATGTAATAGATAGTTAACATATAAATCGGTCTGAGGCCATAGTGCTACTTTAATGGAGTTATCCGCAAGAGAGAGAAATATTCCTGTAGCTTGTTTGATTCACACATTGACAATAAGTCGAGTGGCTATGGTTTTAACCGCCAAAAACCTTAATGAAGAAATTGAGTTATCTTCTGGGAAGAGAGAAATGTTGGCGGCTTATTTGCAAATAAACTATGAACAATAGGCCGCGCGGTTAACATTGTAGCCGTCGAAAAGCCTTAACAATGAAATATATGTTTGTTGCTAGAGCGAGCTCTGATGCAGATCGCGCCTTTTATGCAAGAGACTTAAGGAAAAAAGACAAATAATCTGCGGCTTCTGATATGATCATGCAACCCGGTAATCTATATACTTAAATATGCTTAGCCGACTTCCCAAATATATAAATAAGCTGGCGGACTAAGGCAAAGAATTAACTGCCTGAAATAGGTCGGCTGACCTCCCGAGTATATATATATTAAACCGATTAGTAGGCATATAGAACCAAATGAGACAAACCGGCATATATAACCGCGTGGTCTGCAATTGAGAATTATAAATCTTCTATTTGATCTGAGGAAGATGGGTTAGAGACTTAAGCGACCAAGCGGGCAGGTGCCCACGAAGCCCATTAAATTCCACGCAGGGTTACGAAAACTGTAAACCACATCACCCAAGAAGGCTTGGCAGACATAATAAATCAAGCTCTGCGGACCATAGTAAAGTCCAACTGAATTGAAAACCTAAAGCTTGCAGACTCAACGGACACTAATGTTGAGTCCGCGCCTTTGTATGCCGAAAGAAATGATTCATAACTAATGTGACCAAGCGGGCAGGTGCATATAGCATTGCTTTCCTCACAAGGTCGCAGAAGTTATGCAATCAACCCACTCCAGACTTAGGTGACCAAATGTGCAGGTGCATGTGGCATTGCTTTCCACGCAAGGTCGCAAAAGATGAGATATCAACCTGATGAAAGCTTGCACCTTTGCCTAAAACTTCTACAAGAGTTGCTGAGTTAGATGACCATGCGGGCAGGTGCGCATGACAGTGCTTTCCACGCAAGTTCACAAAAGCTGCCCACTCAAAAAGAGGGGAAGGATTCACTGCCCTCTTGCCTGGAGTACATCCCAAGTTGATCTTTCAGGCAAGTACGTGTTGCATTACTTTCCTATAAGATCAACCCAGCTGTGGGTCTCCTGCAGGCACTGCTTGAGGGTTCCAAAGAGTATTCGAGGGTCACGAACTAAGATGATCTGTGGGCAGGTGCGTATAACATTGCTTTTCACATGCGATCATCAAAGTTGTAACGATATCCCTAAAGTGGCATGGTAGAGCTTAACACTCACCCTGTCCCTCCATGATGCAGAGGTGGGGTCAAGTACTAGCAGGGATCCAAAATTCAGTATCCTACCGCGCTAGAACCTGCAATCTCCAACTACACACTGCGAAATCTCCTCGCAACACGTGGTCTTTGTGGTGTTACGCTAATGACAACGGTTCTAGGGGAGGTTTACGCTGAACTCGGTGATGTCTCTTGGAGTCAGTTATCCCTATTTCTCAAGCTGTTAGGAAAAGAGAACGCTTGAAAAAGTGTTAGTGAGGGGTTTTGAGATATGAAATGGAAATATATTCAATAAAGGAACTTTAGAAAAATGAATTGGTAATAAAAGCGAACTAACGCATTTGAGGTTATTCTCATGATTGAAGATGAGGCCTTTTGAGCCTATTTATACTAAGCCGGTGAGGATGTCCAGCCTGCCTTTGCCTTCTCAGGCTCCTGAGTGGGACGTAAAAATCCTTTGGACGGTGTCACCAAACTTTCCTTGCTTCATCATCCTCTCCACTAGTTGCTTAAGAGCTTTACAATCTTCTGTCAAGTGACCCTTTCCTTTGTGATATTCACAGTACTGATTAGAGTCCCTGGATTTCTGGCCTAGTGGCTGAAAGGATTCCTTGGAATTTGCTTTGTTCTTCATGACACTGTCAAAATTACCTATTCCAGCACGAGAGTACTGATCAGCAAGACTGATTAGCTCCTATTATGTTTTTTCCTTTCTGAGGGTGGCTTCGAACTTGAACGGTCCTTCCTTTAATCCCTCAATAAGGCCAATCTTATACACTTCTGGATTGGCTCCCCCAACTTCAAGATCTTCCTTCTGAAATCGTCCGATTAAGTGAGAGAGTGTCTCCTTTTCACGATGTTTGACTTGAAATAAAGCTGACACATGCTTTTTACTTCTTGCAGAAGCAGAAGCAAAAGTGTCTTGTATCGTCTTCATGAGATTAGCATGGTAAGCGACGAACTGAGAATCGGGTTTTACAACCCGCAAGGGGGCTGCGGACTGCACAGGCAAATACAATGCTGGGCGGTTTGGCAGGTAGACTAGCGGATAGGACTGCGGTTAGGCTTGCGCTTCTCCTTGCGGACAAGCAAACGGATTAACAAGACTATCCACCGCTGGTGCCGAGTTGACAGAGGAGATCGGCGCTGGTGCGGACTGATCGTCTAGCCGCTTAATAATATCTCCTAAGACATCATAAATCGCTGTGAACTGCAAACCTGTAACTTGAGAAATTTTGTTGGTTTCTTGAGCTAACCGCACGACTGATTCCCAAAGGGGATCCTTACTGGGTTGAAGGTCAGGTTGAGCGGTCTGACATTCTGTCTACAGACTTCAAAAAATGTCTCGATCTAAAGGCCGCGTGTTAACTGTTGATGCACGAAAATGGATAGGGAGTCGGGCAACACCAGCTAACGGTTCGAGCATGGGGGAATAGAAGGGAAAAGGACAAACTGCAAGCAGCTATCTACTGAGCGGATGAGTGAAAGAGAACAGAAGAGCCGTGAACCACGGCAACACCCGAATTTGCCCGTCGCGGCTTAAATGTCTCTCTTGCAACGAGTTTTCCTTTGATTAAAAATGAAGCAGTTACATGACGAAAAAGAGGAAACCGAACAAGCCGGTCGGACTGCAAGCCGCAAGGCACTAGAATTGAGACCGCAGCTCTTAACAAGAGAGCTCCTGGAGACAAGTCAGCGTGTCTTGGGGAGTGCACCCTCCCCCTATTTATAGGCTCGGGGGCCTGCCCAAATGGGCAGGGCTAAAGTTATCGGCTGCCCGGGGTATAGGAGAACCGGTCAGAGGTGAGGGGAAGCAAAAGAGCAAAAAAGGAGAAAGGACGGAAGCCGCGTGGCCTGGTGGATTCCACCTGGCGAGCTGACGGCCTGAGTCCCGGGCCTTGGCGTTGAGCAGGGCCGGCACTGGCGGCAGCCTGATTTGGCGACGGCCCTGCTTGACATGATTGGAGGCTAGAAGAAGCAGGCCCCTCGGCCTGGAAGGTTGCGCGAACTAGTCACGGATTCTGGGCTTAACAATCCAGACCCCAAAGAGCTATGGTGAAATTACTGAGGATGAATTCATCCTGGCTGCTATGGCAAGAGAGCACAACACATCATGGTAAGTTCCATGGATTACTCCACCTTCTAGATCTTGGCCCACTGCAACACAGCTAAAGAGATGTGGGATTCTCTTACTATCTATATGGAATGGATAGAGAAAGTCAGTCTTTCTGACAGTGTTTTAGAGTTTGAAGAGGAAGATGATGCCTTCATTGGGCTGCTTGCTGCTATTATAGATGAAGCAAAAAATAATCCAGATGTAAGGATAGATATCAGGGCCCCTTTGTCACAATCAAAAAGTGATTCAGGTGTGGATGTTGATGACGAAGGTGCAGCTGTTATGGGCCAATTGCAATGACAAAAGAAGAAGAACCTCACAGGATCAACCTAGTCCATATCAGGTATAATCTCTGTCCAGTTTTTCTTATTGCTCCAGTCATGAGACCTATCCAGATTCAGAAGCTTCTTCATACAGTGATGACGGTGAATCTAAATCTGAGGTAGATATCAATCAATTGATTGACAATTATGGTAAACTTATGGGTGCTTTGAGAAGAAGAAAGAAGTTAGTCAAGAGACAGGCAGACGAGATTACCTTCCTTCAGTTTGCTACTTCCCAGCAAGCTGAGACAACATCCTTACTGGATCAGAAAATGTGGAAGTGTGCCAACTAAAGGCCATCTCAGTAATCCAACTTGAGACCATAAGCCAAAAGGTCAAGATCATCTTGTATCTTGAAGATGAGCTTGTTAAGGTGAAAAGATAGTGGCTAGTTTTTCTAAGCCAAGTATAATGTTACCTTTGATAGATTGCTTCTCCTCTCAAAAGGTTAAGAAGGAGTTGGCAGTCAAGGTAAGTATAAGAGTTTACCTTTACAAAGGGAAAGGCAAAGCACTTGTAGTGCCACAGTCAACCATTCATAAGATAGTCCTCTATTCTCACAGGTATGACCAAGGCTGCATGTATGGTCATTGGAAGAATGTGAATTTTTCTTGGAAGAGTACAAGAGTATCTTCCAAGGATAGAAGAAAGGGAAGTGGAATGAGTGCATTTAAGGATACCTATGAAGAGATATAAAAGGCCCTGTATGGACCATTTGTATTTGGTGCCTCGGCTCCAACTCTAAAGGACAAGACAATGGCTTTCACTCAAGCCCATCCAACGAAGACTGAGACCAAAGGTCAGTCTTCATGTAAGCTTGACTTGGTTATTTCTGATAATATAAACAACATGTTATCTGCAAAAAAGATAGCCGTAAATAACATTCAAAGTAAGCAAAGGAAGCCTTCTGGAAGACTAACCTTCAGTCAGATCCATGCAAAAAGGAACTTGAAGAAAGCTGTTGCTCCTCTTCCTTCTGTTCAGTCAGCAGTTAACCATATAGCTAGACATGCTCAGAAGAGAAGGTACAATATCCATGAGTGCTGGTGCTGTGGTATAGTGGGGCATTTTGCCTTAGATTGTTGGCACAATCGTATTGTGCCACGAGCAAGAGTGTGACTACCTGTCAGAAATGCTGCTGGTAGGCAAGGTAGATTTCAGACTAATCAAAATCTAGGACCCAATTCCTATTGTTGTGCTAAGATAGGATAAACTCTGTTTTGCAGGTTAGTCCAAGTGCCCATCCTCCCTTGAGGTACTTGGACAGAGGATGTTCCAGACCTTGGACTGGAACAAGAAAGCCATCTAAGGGATCATACTCCTGTGAGGGATAGACGTAAGATCTATTGTTGGGAAGTTGGTGATGGAGATTGACCATCAAGGATATTCCTCCCACTTCCTAAGAGGAAACAGATTGTGTGTGCAGTCCCAAAGAAGGATAAAGTGCTTAAGTCTTGAGTAATGACCTTCTAGGGAAATCTGTTTGAATAAACAAATCAGTAGGTGCCAGTCATTAGAGCTTTAAGGAATCTGACAGGTGTGACATTGTACTGCTACCACCTCAGCAGAATAGTGAGTAGAAGAACAAGAAGGATGTTCTCATCACATTGCAAAGCACAGGAAGTAGCTCTTTTAAGAGCAGAATCAGGGAAAAGTGTGGACAAGATCTATGCAGCTATAGAACCTGTGCAAATGTTGAGAGGGGGGGATGTCAGGCTAGTTGCTCCTGTTTGGAATGCATGTCCAGTCTGGGTTGCTGGACAAGCTTGAGTCTTACCCACAAGGTATTTAGCACATAATAGATCACCACTACTTCTGAAGTTCAGAATGTATCTATGGACAATGATGAGGTTGCGAGTCATACTATCCAGATGATTGCATTTTTGGTAAGTAAGCAAGTTCACAAGAAATGCTGGTTTGTTATAACTAATGTTGATACAAGTCAGCATATTCATATGTGAATACCAGTGTAAAGAAAGACTTGGGATCAAAATGAAATGATGGTTCAAGGAAAGATCATTCAAGGATCAAGTGATCTTAAAGGCCAGCAGCAGTAGGGGCAGAAGCAGCTTCATATAAAGAGGTTGCTAGCAGCTGTACCAAGGGTATCAACTGTAATCAGATAGGGGGAGAAGCACATCAAAACAAGCCAGCTCTTCCCTGACTATTCTTCAAAAGTCAAAAGGGGGGAGATAAAAGAAAAAAAAATTAGGTGGCATATCAAATGGCTTCAAAGTCTGATCAAATGTGGTATCTGATCTTTATTAAGTGGCATCAAATACAGGGGGGTAAGGAAATGCTGCTCTGATCACGTGGTATCAGATTCAGCGGGAGAAAGAAATGCTCCCATACAACATTCAAGTGGTATTATCTGCAATCAGCTAGGGGGAGAAGAAAATCAAGGTACACCAGCTCCTCCCTAACTATTCAGAAGCCAAGAAGGGATTGATCAAGTGGTATCAAGTGGCATAAGAGAGTTGTGTCAGTGTTATCAACTCAAGAGATATAATCTATAGTCAAGTGATATGGTCATTGTGGGAGAAACAAAGAATGAGAGAAAGACTTCAACTGAACTCCTGCTCAAGAGGATATGAATGTCATACCCTCCCTGACTGCAACTGTATGAACCATGAATGCTGTTGTAAAGTCATAAAGGGGAGTAAACAAGGATTAAGAAGAGAGTGTGCAGGGTACAAGGATTTTAGGAAAAGCAAGGACGAAGCTTGTCATTTCCAAGGGAAAAGGGTGACAGTGGATTAGTGCTTTATGGAGTAGCAAGAAGCTATATACACTGCTGGATTTGAATACTTATCTGCAGGGATATGCTGTGCACAGTTTCTATGAATCCAGCATAAGCTCCAGGTTTACAACATTGAGATAAGCAACATTTCTTTGTACTGAAAGTCAACTATGTTGATGCGCAAAAATGTAAAGGGAGTCGAGCACCACCAGCTAACGGTTCGAGCATGGGGGAATAGAAATGGAAAGAGAAACTGCGAGTAGCAATGTACTAAGCAGACGAGAGTAGAAAAAACAGCAGGGCCGTGAGGCACGGCAAACAACAGACTTCGCCCGTCACGGCTTGAATGCCTCTCTTGCGACGGGCTTTCCTTTGATTGAACGAGGGTGGTTACAGGGTTGATTACAGGTGGAGTAAATGAAAAGGGGAAGAGCTAAGCAAGCTGGAGTCCTCAAAGCCTGAGAATCGAGTCCACAGCCTTTTACAAGTAGGCTCCTGGGCACGAGTCAGCATGCTTTGGGTGCACCACTTCCCCCTATTTATAGGACAGGGGCCTGCCCAAATGGGCATGGCTAAAATAACTGGCTGCCTGGGGTACAGGAGGACTGGGTAGCGGTGACAAGAAGCAAAAAAAATAAAGAACACTCCAGTCCGCGCAAAGGGGGCGGACTGGGCTCGCAGGCTGAGGCCTCTGTCTACTGCTGCAGGGCGCGATCCTACTGGAGGATTGTGTCCTGGGCGGACGGGACACTGAGTTTACCAAAGAGGGATCAATCCAGAGCTCCAAAGGTATGCCGAACTAGGCGGAAGACGCACTGAGTCCGCCGCTGAGGGGATCATCCTTAGGACTGCTGAATGCTGCTACTATGCCGAGCTTGGCGGACGGCCAAACCGAGTCCACCTATGATGATCCTGGGACCTTAGAATTATGCCCGTGCTTTGCCGAGCTAAGCGGACTGCCAAATAGAGTCCACGGGGTAGGTGACGAATCTCGCACGCATTGCGGGCTGAGGGGTTAACATAATCCCCGCACATTTTAAAGTTTTGATATACTTCGAAAATGTTTGCTTAACCGCCGAGTCCGCAAGAGTCCACAATTCTCATTAATGTTGTCAGTGGTATAAATAACGCTGGAAGGCCTGGAACTGTAAAAAGTTTCCAGCGTCACGGGGCGGTATTCACCACTTGTGGTATCGACTTTGCAGTCTGTCATGGCGAGACTCAGCGCATTCCTCACTAGCCTTAACGCAAAGAGTGAAAAACCAATAATGCCAATGAAAACTAAGAAAGTGATAAAGAGATTGACAAGAGGGGAGCCTGTCCGCTCTACTGGAGAGAGCTCTCGTAAGAAGCTTGCTGAAGAAGCAGTCCGCCGGGATGACGTGTCTATGCGCGAGAAGAAGGATGTCACTGCTCCTCACTCTGAATAGCCGTCAAAGAGAGCGGATGAGACATTGAATCCGTCAGTAACTATAAATACTCAGAAATCTGCGAACTCATCGGACATGGTTTGCACGAATAATGAAACCGAAATATCATCCCCGAACGTCGAGCAGCCCATCATTAACCTTGACGAAGATAGGCGACCTGCGGGAGAAGGAGTTGATAAAGATGCGCCTTCACAGACATTGGTTGTTGCAAACCCTGAGACAATCCGCGGGAGTCTGCCAGATTTAGGGACTGCTGGCGCGGACTCTACTGAGAAAAAGGCCCCTCCTGAGATGAAGAGAAAGAAAAACGAATCTATTGTGGGAGAGCAGTTCGAAAAAAGGTTGCGGGCGATGAAAAAGAAAAATATCTCCGTGCGGACTGGGGATGCGGACTTGCAGCACAAGCCACGCGAAAAGGTTGTTCCTGAAAGCGACCTGGTTACACCGAAGGCCCATATCAAGGTAGACAATTCCCTCTCCAAGGTCATTTTGTCAACTGAAGAGATACTAAATTCCATAGACGTCGAGCAACTCGATCTCATCAACAAATCCTTGTTCTATGTGTTGCATCCTGAGGTAGAAATCCTGGGAGTTAAGACCAGCGAGCTCCCCTCTTTATCCGCTGTTGAGGAAAAAGAGAACGAAAAGCTGAAAGAGAAGATCGTCGAGTAGAAGGAGCAGATCGCCACCCATGTGGCTACGATTGAGGCGGCCTCGAAGCAGGCCGCGACAGACAAAGAGGCTGAAGATTTGCGGACTGCTGCAGAGCTGCTGCGGACAGGTAAACTCCAACTGGAGCCTAAATACTTCAAGCGTCAGTGGCTTTACAGGTCGCCACAGCAGAAGTCAAGGACAATCAAGATCATCATTGAGACCGATCATATTGTTATTTCAATGAGCTTTGCGGCTGAAAAAAGAATCAAAGTCCACCACGAATGGGAAAAGCGGTTAAGCGCCTTTGATCCGGAGCGGATAAGGTGGCCTATCATCAATAGTCGGCAACTCGCCGTTGCCTTTACCAAAAGTGATCATTTAAATTCATACTTCGAGTCCACTACGGACTGTATTTGAATATGATCTTGACCTTCTTTATTGCAGGAAGGAAGTCGCCACCGGACTCTGTCGAGAGTGGCGATATTGTGACCATGCCAGATGTTGCAGCTGACGCGGCCTTGCTTGATAAGTCTGCCAAAGATGAGCATTCTGGCCTGGAGAAAGTCGCAACATTAGAGAAGGAATTTCGACATGAAATTAAAGAAATCCGAGCATAGTTAAGGATGGCGGCGGAGTGCGAGAAGGAGCGGGCAGAGCGTGAGAAAGCTTTGAAGGATCAGATCGCTAGCATCTCAAGGGTGCTGGAAAGATCTGACGGTGAGAAGAAGCGATTTGCCGACGATGCTCGCTTCTACAAAGGGAAATATTTGGCGATGACATGAGAAGAGAAGAGCAAGCGATCTGCCGAGGTCGCAAAGCAAAGAATGTGATTTCCAGATCGCGTCGCTCTAGAGGCAACAACACTAGAGGGTAGCCAGTGCGCCGCGGACGAGGAGCTGAGGCCAGCAATGGAGCTGATGATACCTCTGAGCCGGGTTGACCGGGAGGACGCGCACATGTACCAGACTATTAACTGCATTCACCATCACATCTGTCGCTTGTATAGTGAAATTCTTCAGATAAGTGACCAGGATGCGCACTTGTGCCGAGATAGAACGGAGCAGCCAACGCGATCTGAAAATAGAGACCGCTGAGTCCATTATCAAGACGAATTATGTGATGTATTATATTTGAACAATTCTTTGTGTTATGATTTGTAATGAACAATGCTGTGCTTTATGCAGACTAAATGTGATATCTGCGTAGTCTGACGTTAAATTGCGCTTATTTCCCTGTTGTGATGTGGCGAGCTGTGCGGACAGATGTTGTGTTCGCTTCTATGAATTTAACTTGTGAATTAATTGCAGGTGGGAAGTACTGCGAGTTGGGCGAACTAAAAATGTATCCGCTCAATTCGTTCTTTGAAATTTGCTTGGCAGGTACTCTGGAGATTGAAAATAGCAAACACAGCGGACTCGAGCTTGTGTCCGTGTTGTCTTTATCTTCGCTTCACGAAAATTAAATTGTTGTGATTTCGGCGCACTGGAGAATCGAGCTGTGCGACCAGGCCAAAAAGCTGTTAGGCCCCCACTACTATATATATAGCACTATTGTTTCTTCTATGCAGGAAAGCAATTGAAGCAGAAGACCCTGCGGCCTGAGAACATGGTGTCCGCCAGGACTGATGCCATGGTTGCTTTCCATGCTGTCGATCACAGGAAATGTACTTTGACGGAGTCCGACCTTGAGGCCTTCGTTGATAGACATATGGCAGACTCGACTCTGCTTGTCCGCCTTCCTGTGCATGAAGAAAGATTGAACTTCTCAACAGTAACGCAGATTGCTATACCTGTCGTCCACTTTGATAGCGGGATCAGATTCCCACTGCTATGGGAGATGGTAGAGATATTCGAACACTATGGGATGGTGCCAAGCCAGCTTGCGCCCAACACCCTTGCTGCTATTTATAGCTTCCTTTCTTATCTGCGGTCTGAGAAGATCGTGACTCCCTTAACATCTTCCGCAAGATATTCTCCGCTCGCTCAATAACTCCGTCTGGAGGCCTCCCTTATAAAGGAGTGATCTATTTCTACTACAGTGGAATGAAGGTCATGGGTCTTCCCAACAAGATCCATAACTGGACCTCGAGGTTTCTGATCTACAAGGGCGACCTCGGGTTTGTTCAAACCTATCCGCAGGAGCACACAGACTCCTCATTCAAGAGTGTCCGGCTCGATGCGTTGGAGCTCGCCATTGTCGAGTTTCCTGTTGGAGCCAAGCTGGACATAGAGCACTAAATCCCGCTACTGGCGAGCTTGGGTGACGTAAATCACGAAGAAAGTAAGCTTCTGCGGACACACTCTTGTATCTGTCGCGACCTATACGCTAACACATTCTTTTTCTTCCAGCGACCTTGGCTGTGCCCGCGAACCTGCCACAATCGCCAAGCAGACTTACCAATACACAGAGGGAAAGAAAATAAGAAGTCGCAAGAAAAAGGGAAGAAGTGGGGGATCCTGCGGCGGACTGCTCCTCTTCAGAACGCTTCATGATGCAGGGCTTTGGTAACCGCCAGAAGGATCTGAGGGGTAACCCAATGATCCACTGGCATGCCAAGAATAAGCATGTCCGCCTATCAACTGCGCTACCTTCATTGAGAAGTCCAAAAATCTCCCATCATGCGCATGTTGCAATCTCCGTGCTCTACGGGAAGCGCAACCTAAGAGACCTGAAGAGGGTTGCCCCTGCCGACCTCCCTCGGTTTGTCGCCCAGGCAAGCGCGAACAGCGCCGTTACCAACCACTTCGTCTGTTCGCTGACACGGTATCTTTTCAGGCAAAATGACCAACTTCAGGAAGAGGTGAAGTTGGTAAAAGAAAGAAATAGGCGGCTAGGGAAAAGAATTGCCGAGCAGAAAGAAGAGCTGGCAGTAAGTTTGGCTATTTTATGGCACTCTGTTTGGAGTCCGCGACAAGCTGACATTTGTTTCTTTGCCTTTTGCAGGTCACGTATGACTTGGAAACTGATAACTTTTAGGCCGCTATGCTCCCCTTTGTGAAGGAAACCATTGAGATCGCTATCGAGCGATTTGTCTGCGGTGGCTTCGTAAGGAAGGGATGGAAGGTGTCCCTTTTCTGCAGCTTTTCCCTGAGTTGAAGGAGCAGGTCGCGGCGATGGATCAGACTGCCAAAGGAAAAGACGTCATTATTGATGAAGAAGGAGAAGAAGGAGAAGAAGAAGAAGGAGAAGGAGAAGGAGAAGGAGAAGAAGAAGGAGAAGAAGAAGAAGGAGAAGAAGAAGAAGAAGATGTAGAAAGAGGGGAAGCCAAGACAATTACTGATGAAACTGGTTCGAGCCAACAAGGCGGAGAATAGTCTGCCGAGTCCGATGCCTCTGCATCTACCTCTGCTGGCAAGAGCCCGCATAGCGAGTCCGCGACCAGCACCGGTTCAGATGGCAGAATTGGAAGTGGCTCAGAGGGCTATTCTCCGGAGATTGATGTCGAAAGCCTATGCCCTGAACTCCCTGCAGAGAAGAAACAGAAGATTGCTGAAGCAGAATAATGTATTTTTTTGTTTTTTAAGATTTTTGTAAGGGGAGTGGAATTAAGTTTGGAGTCCGCCGAATATACAAAAGTTGTAACTTGATTTTTGATTAAATACAAAAGGATATTCTGGTATCAATGTGTTTCTGCAGTGCTCTTTATTTTCTATTATTTAAATGCACTGACGTAGTTAAGTGCGATCTCCATGTAGCAGTCCGCGCAATGCAAATATCATCCGCACTGTATAAGTTTCTAACTTGCTAAATAGGAAATTTTATTAAATAATTCGACCATTGTTTGCCGCAAAAAGAATGAGACTAAAGTTTAGTTGGTTGCCAAAGTAAAAGAACATTAAGCGGACACGACGAGTTCCAATAATAGTCCGCGAATCTCTTTTCCAACAACCTTTTAAGCTTAATGATAATAAGCATTGCGGCCTTATATTTATTGTCAAACTGCGAGCTGAAAAGACAAACCGGGGACGAATCCTGCGGACTGGGCGGCTATAATTTTACAGTTTGCACACTTTTGAATAGAAATGATCCATAGATTGAGACCAAGTGGGCAGGTGCGGCCGGAGCGGCATAGCTTTTCAAATCGGGCCACAAGATATATGATCAACCCAAGAAATCATGCGGACAGAGCGGATATCAAAAACCAGTCTGCACTAAATAGAGAAATGATCCATAGCTTGAGACCAAGTGGGCAGGTGCGGCCGGAGCGGCATAACTTTTCACACCTGGCCACAAGCTATAAAATCCACCCAAGAAATCTTGCGGACTGAGCGGATATCGAAAACTAGTCCGCACTAAATAGAGAAATGATCCATAGCTTGAGACCAAGTGGGCAGGTGTGGCCGGAGCGGCATAGCTTTTCAGACTGGGCCACAAGCTATAATATCAACCCAAGAAATCTTGCAGACTGAGCGGATATCTAAAACCAGTCCGCACTAAATAGAGAAATGATCCATAGCTTGATACGTAGTGGGCAGGTGCAGCCGGAGCGGCATACCTTTTCACACCGGGCCACAAGCTATAAGATCAACCCAAGAAATCTTGCGGACTAAGAGGATATCGAAAACCAGTCTGCACTAAATAGAGAAATGATCCATAGCTTGATACCAAGTGGGCAGGTGCGGCCGGTGCAGCATAGCTTTTCACACTGGGCCACAAGCTATAAGATCAACCCAAGAAATCTTGCGGACTGATCGAATACTAGAAGACAGTCCGCACTAAATTAATTCCCTGTGAAGAATGAGCTGCAGACTTGTGACTAAGTGGGCAGGTGCGACCGTAGCGGCATTGCTTTTCACACCGGGCCTCAAGATTTGCACACTCAACGGAACGGTCCACTGCCCTCTTGCCTGGAGTACAGCCTGAGCTGATCTTTTTAGCAGGTGCGGCCGGGGCGGCATTACTTTTCTCCAAGATCAACCAGGCTATGGGTCTCCTGCAGGCACTGCTTGAGTGTACCACAGAGTGTTCGAGGAACACAAACTAAGATGGCCCATGGGCAGGTGCGTATAGTGTTGTAACACCCTATTACTGATTTGGGCAATGATCACTATGTCTCTTAGGAAACCTATTTTGTCCTCATTGTATAGATCTAAAGGTCAATTAGAATTGAGTGTAAGGGTTAGTAGTTAGGTTTGGAAGCTGCCCTCAATGCCAGGTTTTTCAGTTTTGGAGACTAAGTCATTTCGTCGAGCTCAGGACGACGAATCGTCGAACTCCATTCGACGATCGCTGAGCTCACATCGACAAATCGTCAAACTCCATTCGACGATCTATGAGCTCAACTTTAACGAGTCGTCGAACTCCATTCGACGATCTTCGAGCTCAGATCGACGTTCTTCACTCCAGTTTGATTGTCTATCTCTGAGCTCAGTTCGATGATAGTTGAGCTCAAATCGACGATCTCTGTTTCTGTCTAAGTCCTGTCTCTGAGCTCAGTTCAACGATAGTGGAGCTCAGTGTGACGTTTTTCTGAAGAGTTAGACGTTTTTTAAGATTCAAATTCAGACAGTTGTGGAATTATTGTCAGCATTTAATTCAGAGATTTTGTAGTCGTTTTCAATTAATCTGGAGCAAGTTTCAAGGAATTTTCAAGGAATATTTTATTGGACTTTCCTCCAGGAGACAAAATACAGTTAAGGAAGTCATTTATTGACAGGATAATGGCTATCTTGGACAGAGGATCATTTCTATTCAGATCAAAGGAATAAAAGAGATATTCTTATTCAACAACTTCAAAAAAAAATAATAAACTCTGCAATAACAACTTCTGCAACAACAATTCTCTGCAACAACAAGAATTACAACTCTTACAACAACAATTATACAAGAGAAAGAAAGAGAGTTGCAAACATTCTTAGTCTCAAAAATTCATACAAGAACACCATCACAAAAGGAGATCAACTAACTGAAATTTTCAGATCTCTCTTGATTCAAGTGTTCAAAGGCCATCATCTTTCAAGACTCCAGACACCTCACATTTCAGCTGTTGCTGAAATCATCTTTTGTTGGAGATCAAATCATTTGAAGGCCTATCACCCTACTGCAAAGCTTCACTTCCTGAACAACTCAAGATCTCAGGGGGAGCTTTGACAACATCCACTATCTTCTCTCTGATTGTTGATAGAGAAGATCATCTCTCTCTCTCTCTCTACTGTAAAGGGTTTTTCAAACTCCCTTCAAAAGTTTGTGATTGGTTTCTAAGACCTTATCAAAACTCAGTGGTGGCAAGATACCTGATCAAAAAATCTGGTTTGGTTTTTGAGCACCTTATCAAAAGCTCATTGGTGCCCAGGACACCTGATCAACTCATCCTGCATTGGATTCCTACCAAGGGTGGTAGAAGAGTGGATGTACCCAGATTGGTTGGGGAACCACTATAGCTCCTTGTGTCTTCTGGTTGCTTGTTTTTCTTTTATTTTCTGGCTGTGCTTTGTCATTGCCTTGTGATTGGTCTGTGATTGTTCTGTGTTTAGATTTACTTTATGTTATTTGCTTCCCTGTTCACCTAGGAATACAACAACTGTTGTAAAAAGTTTTTAGCAAGCACCATACTCTATTCACCCCCCCCCCCCCTTTAGAGTATATCAGATCTAACTTGCACTTTCAATTGGTATCAGAGGGAGGTTGGTTAAACATACCACATCTTGCAAGATTGGTTAAAATACTATACCTCAGTGGTTGCACAGGCTAACACCTGAACCCAAAGATCCTTCCAGTTAGATCTGCTTGTTTAAGTTTGTTTTTAGGATTATTTCTTCACAAAACATGGCCAAAAACAAAGATTATGCCAGCGCCAGACCTCCAGTGTGCAATCTGTCTAAGTTTGCACTTTGGAAGGCAAGGATTAGACTGTACATGAACTCTATTGATGAGGACATTTTAAATTTTATTTTGACAGTGCGTCCAAGACCTCCAGAGAACACAAGTACAAGTGCTGTTTCACCTCCATCAGGAACAGATGCAGAGATCAATTAATGGAAAGTTACAGATGCAAAAGCTATGAACATTCTAGCTCATACTATGTCTGATGAGATATTCCAAAAGGTAGCTGAATGCAACTCAGCAAAGGATATCTGGGACAAGCTATCTGAAATAGTCTCAGGATCTGCTGATGAGAGAAAAGACAGAAGATCTCACCTCATAACTCAATATGCGAATTTCAATAAAGGAGAAGCTGAGTCAGTAGCAGACATGTATAATAGACTTAGTCTTATAGTCAATGAACTGAAAACTTTGGATAAAGAGATCTCAATGACTGAGCTAAATGATAAAATCCTAATGTGCTTCCCAAGCACTTGGGACTCAAGGATCAGGCCAATCAAGGATGCCAGAAGTCTAAATGAGATCACAACAGAAGCTCTCTTGGGCATGCTCAAGTGTTATGAGCCGCTCATTAAGAATAGAGAAGAAGAGCAGAAGCCTGCCTCCCCAGCCACAAGAAAGGAAATGTCAATAGCTTTCCAAGCTACTGAAGATCAGCCTGAAGACAAGGTCACAGGCAATGATGAGCTGCTTAGTCTACTGGCCAAAATATTTTACAAAATGGCCAGAAAGGACTTCAGGAAAAGATCATACAAAGAGCATGACAAGCCAAGGTATGATAAATCAAATAACAAAGAGATTATCTGTTTTGGTTGCAGGAAGCCAAGCCACATTGTGCCTGACTGTCCAGAAAATAAAAAGAAGGACAGAAAGGACAGGAAAGAAAGGAGAAAAGACAAGGACTTCAAGAAGAAGAGCAATGGCAAACCCTCCTCCAGCAAGAACAAACACACAAGGAATGGATTTGTTGCTGAAACTTGGAGTGAGACAGAAAAAGAATCTGAAACTTCTTCCAGCTGAAGTGATGATGAAAATGATGCTGAAGAGAAGGAATTCTGCATGATGGCTATCAATGCCTCACAACACAATTCTGATGCAGAAGAGTCTGAATCTGAATCAGAGACTCAACCTGAAGAACACCAGGTAATATACTCATTTGATTTCAACTCTGAGGACTTAAAGTATGAGTTTAAAGCACTATGTTTAGACTTATTAAAATCTGAGAAGGAAATCATTTCTCTCAAAAATCAATTGTCTGAACACAGTACCTTAAAATCAGAAAACCTCAAACTCTCTGAGGAGTTGGAATGCTGTAGGGAGCAGATAGCTTCACTGAAAAGTGAACTATCAGAGGCCAAAAAGTTTGAAGAATCCCTCAATGGGAGAAGTATCAAACTAATGGACATCACAAGCACAGTGAACTCAAGATTTAATAGTACACTGGGCTTGGGTGCTTCATCTAGCCAACCTATAGTATTAACAACCCCAATCATATTTATCTCTGATAAAGGGAAGGGAGTTGTAGAGGTAGCTAGGAAAAATTCTGACTTACCTAAGAAAATAAGAGTTCCACAGAAATTGTCGAACGGAGCTAGACGATCGCCGAACGGAGATCAACGATCTCAGGCAAAATCATCTAACACAGGTCGACGATCTCTAAACCTTGAACTCTGCCACCGTCGATCTTCGAACAGAGCTCGACGATCTGACCCAAGATCGTCGAACTCAGCTCAGCGATCGTCGAGCAGAGATCAGAGCTTTGAAAATTTATTCAAAGGAAAATCAAAATCCAAACCTAGGGGTCCCTCATCCCAAAGATTTAACCCTTATACTGAATGGATAATACCTCCAAGGAGATATCATCTTGAAGGATATAAGAGTCAACCAGGGATGTCATTTATTTCTGAATTTAAAGGTTATCAACCTAGGCCCAAGGTAAACTGGGTCAAGAACAAGTAAATTTCTTTATGTGCAGGTGAAGACCTATCCAACATCAAACCAGCAATGGTATTTGGATAGTGGGTGCTCAAAGCACATGACAGGAAACAAGGACAATTTTACATCCTTTAAAGCCAAACTTGGATCCAAAGTCATATTTGGTGATTCAAACTTTGGACTAACAAAAGGATATGGTGTTGTCCAGATTGGCACAGTCACATTCAAGAAAGTAGCCTATGTAGAAGGACTGAAGCACAACTTGATCAGTATCAGTCAACTATGTGATGAAGGCTACCAAGTGACTTTCAGCAAATCCTTATGCAAGATCAAATCAGAGGACAAGACAACTGTGTTGACAGGTAAAAGGAAAGGTAACATCTATTTAGTAGATTTTCTTTCAACCAAGGTAGATATTTGTCTGTTTCATTCTATTAGTAGACCTAATGAACTATCGCATAAGATACAATGACATATAAACCTTAGAACCATTGCTAGGCTATCCAAGGACAACCTTGTTAGAGGACTACCTTCTGGCCCCTACAAGAAGGAAGGACTCTGCAGGGCTTGTCAATTATGCAAGCAAACAAAAAATAGCTTCAAGTCACTAAATAAGAGTGATTCACCTAGGATTTTGTATCTGTTACACATGGATCTTTTTGGACCCATTACAGTACAAAGCTCAGGAGGAAAATCTTATACTTTAGTGGTTGTAGATGACTTCTCTAGATTCACATGGGTGTTCTTTCTGAGGAAGAAGTCTGATAACTTTAAGTGTTTGACAGAGTTTCTCAAATGCATACAGACTGAGTTCAATACTCACATTGACCTGATCAGAAGTGATCATGGGACAGAGTTTGATTCTCTTCTTATATAAGAGTTCTGTCAGAGTGAAGGGATCAGACACACTTTCTCAACTCCTAGAACTCCTCAACAAAATGGGGTAGCTGAAATGAAAAACAGAACCCTTATTGAATCTGCCACTACATTATTGTCAGATGCTCACCTTCCTCTATCCTTTTGGGCAGAGGCAGTGAACACCTCCAACTATGTGTTGAATAGAAGTTTAATACATAAACTGAAGGGCAAGACTCCCTATGAATTACTCAAAGGGAAGAAACCTAAAGTAGATTACTTTAAAATTTTTGGTTGTATTTGTTACATTCATAATAATGACAAGAAATACTTAGCAAAATTTCAGGCTAAAGCTGATGAAGGAGTGTTTCTGGGATACTCCATGATCAGTAAGGCTTATGGGGTATATAATAAATCTACTCTCAAAATTGAAGAATCTGTTCATATATCTTTTGATGAATCTATCATGCCTTTCAAGGAGAAGAATACTTCTACCATAGAATCTTTGTAGGTACACTCTCTTGCTGAAGACTTGGACTGGTTACAAATCATTCAAAAAGATGGAAGCAGTGAAGATGAAGAAGACATTCAACATCTTGAAGAGAAACTTCTTGAAGAGCCAGTTGTTGTACCACAAGAGGAAAGAACAACACAGGTTGATGAACAATCAATACCTCCTGTTGATTTAGTAACATCAAGAGACCATCCAATTTCCTAAGTGATTGGAGACATCTCAGCTGGTGTGCAAACAAAAAATCAGGTCAACCAAAACCTGATGCACACTTGCTTTCTTTCTCAAATTGAACCTCAATCCATTCAAGATGCAGAGCAAGATCCACACTAGATCATTGTAATGCAAGAAGAGTTGCATCAATTTGAAAGGAACAAATTTTGGGAACTAGTAACAAAGCCAAAGGATCACTCCATTGTTGGAACAAAGTGGGTGTTCAGAAACAAATTGGATGATCAAGGAATCATTGTAAGGAATAAGGCAAGGCTAGTTGCTCAAGGGTACTCTCAAGAAGAAGGTATAGATTATGACAAGACTTTTGCCCCAGTTGCAAGGTTAGAGGCCATAAGAATCTTCTTAGCATATGCAGCACACAAATGTTTCAAAGTATACCAAATGAATGTAAAGAGTGCTTTTCTCAATGAAGATATCAAAGAAGAAGTCTATGTCAGACAACCCCCAGGTTTTATCTCTTCAACTCATCCTGATTATATTTTCAAATTACATAAAACATTATATGGTCTAAAGCAAGCTCCTAGAGCATGGTATGAGACCCTAGCATTCTTTCTTCTGAAAAATGAGTTTATAAGGGGTAGAGTAGACCAAACTCTTTTTATTAGAACCCATAAGTCCCATACCCTACTAGTACAAATCTATGTAGATGATATTATATTTGGTTCTACTGATTCAAGTTTGTGCAGAAGGTTCTCCAACCTAATGGATTCTAAATTTGAAATGAGTAGCGTGAGTGAGCTATCCTTCTTTCTAGGATTGCAAATCAAACAACATGCTGAATGCATATTTATTTCTCAAACCAAGTATGCAAAAGAATTGGTTAAGAAATTTGGTATGTCTGAAGCATCATGTATGAAAACACCTATGCCTACTAATGCTGTATTAGATGCTGATGAATATGGGAAACCTGTTGATCAGATAACATATAGAGCAATGATTGGCTCTTTATTGTACCTTATAGCTAGTAGACCTGACATAAGGTTTGCTACATGCATATGTGCTAGATTCCAAGTGAGCCCTAGAGAGTCACACTTAACTTAGTAAAAAGGATTCTTAGGTATGTAAAAAGTTGTCCAAATCTAGGTCTCTAGTATCCAAAAGATTCAGCATTTGACTTAACTGGATTTTCTGATGCCGATTATGCTGGATGCAGAATTGACAGGAAAAGCACCAGTGGAACTTGTCAGTTTCTTGGTGACAGACTTGTCTCCTGGTTTTGCAAGAAACAAACATCTGTGTCAACTTCAACTGCTGAAGCTGAATATATGGCTGCAGGCAGTTGTTGTTCACAAATCTTGTGGATTCAAAACCAACTCCTAGACTATGGCTACAACTTAGAGAAGTCAAAAATATTTTGTGATGATACTAGTGCTATTTCCATAGCACAAAATCCAGTCCTCCATAGTAGGACAAAACACATAGAAATTAGGCATCACTTTCTAAGGGATAATGTTGAGAAAAATAGAATTGAACTTCAATATATCCCAACTGATTTGCAAAGGGGAGATATTTTCACCAAACCCTTGGATGAAAAGAAACACACCTTCTTCCTGAATCAGTTAGGAATATTAGATGGAGGAAGTCTAAAATAATGTCCAAGATTTTAAAACTCTAAAAAATGACCAAGACTAGGCAAATCAAATGCTTTTTCTAGTGTATAAGAGTGTTTCTGATCTTTGAACTGCGCTCGACGATTTTCCCCCAGATCGTCGAACGGAGATCGATGATTTCTGACATCGTCGACATGAGTTCAGCATTTTTCGGATAGTGCTCGACTATCTTTCTTCAGGTCTGCGATCGTCGAACGGAGCTCGACGCTCTCCATTATCATCGAACGGAGATCGACGATATTGAAGACCTTTCAGATTCCTTTAGAAGCCCAGATCGTCGAACAGAGTTCAACGATCTTTCTTTTTCTGCGTCGAACCCTAATATAAAACTCTTTTTTCGGTCGTCGTTCTCCCTTTGCGCTTTCATTCTCTCTGCAAATTTTCTCTTTCCCTCCAAACTTCTCTACACTTGATCGTTTGTTTGTTCATTTTTGCAGGAATCAATGGCAGTCTCCGTTGCAATCTTGGCCGCAATGAAATTTGATGCAGGTTTTGATATCGACATGGACACTTTCAATAACAGCGATCAAATTTTCAAAGATATTCTGGAACTTTTCAAGTAACAAAAGCTAGTTACCATCATGACTACAAGGATCAAATTAGTTGCAGATGAGATCAAGGAATGGGTATATACTGCCCACAATCAGGATCAGAATACAGTATTTGGAACAATCTCAGGAACCCAGGTATATCTAACACATGCTGCCCTGACAGAGATCTTTCAATTAAATTCTGGAGAGGATTCTGCTGAGATTCTGGAGAGGAGTTTTCTGATTTGCTTGAAAGAATGGGACATTCAGATGCAAACCCTAGCAAACTACTAAAGAAAAATCTGTCTGTTGAGTACAGATTTTTGGCTGATGTGGTTGGAAAATTGTTGTTGGCTAAACACTCAGCTCATGATACCATCTCCAGGTATCAGCTCTGCTTGATGGGTACCCTTGTGGACAAGAAACAACTGAACTGGGGAGAAATCTTCTTTGACCTAATCAAGAAGAAAATTAACAAACACTTTGTTAATTTTGGGAGAATATTAGGGCTGTTTCTTCAGAACAGATGCCCTGCTCTGCTAGTTTCAAATGGGATGCACATCAATGCCTCCAAGAGGATCACCTGTGCCCTATTTGGAAAATGGGACAGGCAGATTGTCAAGCCCAGCATGTAACGCCCCCACCTGTCACATGACATATAACGGTGGGTCTGGCCGGGGCCCCATGCCATATCTCACAGACAAGCGAAGGAATCACGTGTGGAAATCAAAATCGACGTGTATCCTTAACTCATCCATTCTAGCGCAGCATATTTTATGTTAGCATGAACTCAAACCAGAATGTCCACCAATATAGAAATATCATATTTATATATATACCAACACCAGGAATGTATACAACCCACACACCCTGGCCTTATGGCCTTACAGGTTCCTCTTTTACACAATAGTCATTTCGTACATCGGCACGCAGGCCGGCCACACATGAAATCCAAACACCACTCTTCGCATGGCCTTCAAGGGCCAACAGCAACAAGCTAGCCATTCCACTTATTCATTTTAATCCGCGGCACCTGCAATAAGACATCCAGCAAAAAGCGGCAAAACAAAGTAACGGTCAGCATTTGGCTGACCCATTATAACGACCCTACCCCCTACCCGGGGTAGTGGTTCCTTCCCTGTATATAGTGCTATCATCTATCATCAAGGATCATCAAACAGCATATGTATATCATTTTCTTTATCCCGCTAGCAAACACAGGACATCACAAACGCTGGAATCCACCAGACGTTCCGTGCACTCAGGGCACCTTCTTGGCGTACCGGAATCCACCAGTCATACACTGCCGATTCGAGGGTTTAACTTGTTGGTTGACCGGCCCTAGTCCACCAGTCTCGCAAGCTGGCGACATCCCGCCCAAACCACACAGAGGTACAACCTCACAGCATCCAACAACCAGAGTAGGTCGACCCACAACATGTGGTGTAGCACGCCGGGTTTATCCAAGCTCCCCAGGCAATGTCTACCCATCGACACCCCTCCTATTCGATCGACCCACACAATGTGGTGCAGCAAGCTGGGTTTAACTCGGCTCCCCAAGCATTGCCACCCATCGATCCCTCTAACTAACTAGATCAACCCACCCTAGTGGTGTAACAGGCCGGGTTTATCACGAGCTCCCCAGGCGTGCTACCAATTGATCATAACATAACCAGGAGCTTTGCCAAAGCCTCCTCACATTCAGCATCACATCCATACATTCATCACAAGAGAAAACCATTTGCATCTCATCAAATCCACGGAGTCTTCTCCGGTTTACCCATGAACATCACCAATCCAGACTACCGGTCCAGATAGGCTTCACATACCATGCCTATGCCGTACTCCATATTTTCGGCTCTAGATGCAGACTCAACAAAGGAATCACTTCACGGATATCCACCTCTTGGTGGAGGATTCCAAGCATATGCATAAAGGAAGGACTTCGATGTCCAAGAAGGAGATCGTTACCCTTGAAGACCGCTTCGGCGCCATGAAGTAGCCGGATGGAAATCACCGCCTCGGCTCTGCCTTCACGAATCCGCTCTCGGATCTTCGCTCCGCACTCCGCAGCTCCGACAGCAGCTGGTAGACTCCTCCCTTCCCTCTTGCCTTAGCCTTTCTTCCTCCCTTGCTTAAAATAAATTAAGAAAAAGAAGAAGAAGAAAAGAGGGGTTTAAATCCCCTTTTTCTCGGCCTTCAACACACCTGGACAGAGCCCAGCCATTGTATCCAGGAAGAGGGAAACAAACGGCTCAGATTTGGCCAGAAAATCTTAAACACGGCCTGACACGCCCTGTGACACGCCCGTGTCACAAGCCGTGTCCCTCTAAGCGGCAGTCAACCGACTCAAAACCAACAATACACGGCCATGGTACACGCCCGTGTTCCATGCCGTGTCCCCGACACGCCCTCAGACACGCCCGTGTCTGAGGCCGTGTGCCTCAACGAAAATAATCCCAAAACAACCTGAGACTTCACACGGCCTGGCACACGCCCGTGTTCCTTGCCGTGTGCACCTGGACACACCCGTGTCCGCAAACAGGCCCTAGCTCGAAACGTCGAGTTGAGTTCGACGACCACTGACACGCCCTGTGACACGCCCGTGTCACAGGCCGTGTCCTCACTCGACACTCGACACTCGACGATCGTCGAGCAAAATTCATCGACATCAAGGCCGATCGTCGACACGGCCCCGACATGCCCTGCGACACGCCCGTGTCGCAGGCCGTGTCCGCTGTGTCAACTCCAAAGTTCGTCGACTCCAAGAATCGACACTACCCAGGCCTGACACGCCCTGGGACACGCCCGTGTCCCAGGCCGTGTCACCCATGCCTGAACCCGATTTTGCTCAAATTGATCCGCTTTGCTTCGGGGTGTTACAATACTCCCCCCCCCTTCAAACAATTTCGTCCTTGAAATTTGACTCCAATCAGCCACAACATCATCAAAGCTTACACCCCAAGCCTCCGCACAAACTAACAAACATACAACACAAACAAACATCCCTACCTTCCACTTGTGCACATGCAGCCACAGAAGACCTCAAAACAAAACAACATAATTAATTTATCGCCTCACAATCACAAGTGCACCAAGTTTGATAGATAGAGACAACTAGATATATCAACATCATTTACATACACCACTATGGACAATCCATCAAGGTACGATCCAGTCATAGCATCCACAGGAGCTACGTCATGATTCATCTCCGCTCAGCCTCCCGATTTTGAAATTCGCGATTAAGAGACAACTGAAACACCTGAGGCTGAATTTCACCAACTGAGCTTTGCGGCTCTTGCACGTCCATAGCATGCAATCGTGGTTGCGTCCGGGGTGCAGATGACTCGGCCACTGCTTTTCCCTTTTCTTCATATGACGCACCTATCTTTTTCTCACTCCCTGGAGGGGCATTCCGACAAAATTTTGTTATATGTCCTTGCTGCCCGCATTTATAGCATATACGTGTATCCACACGTCCTGACCCATAAGTAGCCCCCGAAGAAACAGTCGACGGAGCTGATTCTGCCGGACTAAATCTTTTCTTCTCTTGTCGTCGAAACTCCGATTGATCCAACTGCGACACTTTAAACTCTAACTTTTCCACGGCCAGGCGCTTATTCGCTTGTACTCGCTTCATATCTTTTTCCAAGGCACGAGCTGTATCGACCAATGCTTGAAAGCCTTGGCTCACTGAACTCGGGAGTGCCAACCTCAATTCATCCCGCAAGCCTTCATAAAACCGATTTGTCTTTCGTGCTTCCTCCGCAAAGGTAGAGCCCGCATATCTCCCCAATCTCGTAAACTCATGCAGGTAGGTATCAATCTCTCGCTCACCCTGCACTAAACGGAGAAATTCATTTTCCATCGCAATCCTCTGCGACACTGGCACATACTTGGCTAAAAATATTTGGGAGAATTCCTCCATGGAAACCTCCGTTAAACCTCGACCTGCCAAGTGATGCACTTCAATCTCATCCCACCACAATCTCGCATCGCCTTCCAACAGAAAAGTGGCCAACAACACTTTCTGTTCCTCGACCGTCCGGATTGCGGTCAGGATCCTTTTTACCCTTGCCAACCAATCTTCCGCCTGCGTTGGGGAAAGCGCTCCACCAAACGTCGGTGGATGAAAGTTCATAAAACGTGTCAATGACTCGTCACTTGCTTGCGCCTCCACCACCACTGCAGCATGCTCTTGCCTTGCACCAGGCCTTGCCTATCCAATAGGTTGTGCTTGTAACACTGCAAGCACTGTCTCCGTCACCACCCATATGGCTTCTGCCGAGGGAGGCATAGGCGCTTCCACGGGTGCTGCACTCTCATCCGACCGCTGGGGCTCAGACGGCCCAGCTCCATCCCTCGCCACCTATCAATGTACAGAACACCATTAATACTTCCAATCATAACGGTACTGCTACATTGACTACACACTCACGCACATCATGTGCATGACATACATTCCTAGTGGACATTCATGAGTTCATTTCTATTCTCTCCTCCCAAACAATCTAAACCTGCCTCTGATACCCTTTGTAACGCCCCCACCTGTCACATGACATATAACGGTGGGTCCGGCCGGGGCCCCATGCCATATCTCACAGACAAGCGAAGGAATCACGTGTGGAAATCAAAATCGACGCGTATCCTTAACTCATCCATTCTAGCGCAGCATATTTTATGTTAGCATGAACTCAAACCAGAATGTCCACCAATATAGAAATATCACATTTATATATATACCAACACCAGGAATGTATACAACCCACACACCCTGGCCTTATGGCCTTACAGGTTCCTCTTTTACACAACAGTCATTTCGTACATCGGCACGCAGGCCGGCCACACATGAAATCCAAACACCACTCTTCGCATGGCCTTCAAGGGCCAACAACAACAAGCTAGCCATTCCACTTATTCATTTCAAGCCGCGGCACCTGCAATAAGACATCCACCAAAAAGCGGCAAAACAAAGTAACGGTCAGCATTTGGCTGACCCATTATAACGACCCTACCCCCTACCCGGGGTAGTGGTTCCTTCCCTGTATATAGTGCTATCATCTATCATCAAGGATCATCAAACAGTATATGTATATCATTTTCTTTATCCCGCTAGCAAACACAGGACATCACAAATGCTGGAATCCACCAGACGTTCCGTGCACTCAGGGCACCTTCTTGGCGTACCGGAATCCACCAGTCATACACCGCTGATTCGAGGGTTTAACTTGTTGGTTGACCGACCCTAGTCCACCAGTCTCGCAAGCTGGCGACATCCCGCCCAAACCACACAGAGGTACAACCTCACAGCATCCAACAACCAGAGTAGGTCGACCCACAACATGTGGTGTAGCACGCCGGGTTTATCCAAGCTCCCCAGGCAATGTCTACCCATCGACCCCCCTCCTATCCGATCGACCCACACTATGTGGTGCAGCAAGCCGGGTTTAACTCGGCTCCCCAAGCATTGCCACCCATCGATCCCTCTAACTAACTAGATCAACCCACCCTAGTGGTGTAACAGGCCGGGTTTATCACGAGCTCCCCAGGCGTGCTACCAATTGATCATAACATAACCAGGAGCTTTGCCAAAGCCTCCTCACATTCAGCATCACATCCATACATTCATCACAAGAGAAAACCATTTGCATCTCATCAAATCCACGGAGTCTTCTCCGATTTACCCATGAACATCACCAATCCAGACTACCGGTCCAGATAGGCTTCACACAGCATGCCTATGCCGTACTCCATATTTCCGGCTCTAGATGCAGACTCAACAAAGGAATCACTTCACGGATATCCACCTCTTGGTGGAGGATTCCAAGCATATGCATAAAGGAAGGACTTCGATGTCCAAGAAGGAGATCGTTACCCTTGAAGACCGCTTCGGCGCCATGAAGTAGCCGGATGGAAATCACCGCCTCGGCTCTGCCTTCACGAATCCGCTCTTGGATCTTTGCTCCGCACTCCGCAGCTCCGACAGCAGCTGGTAGACTCCTCCCTTACCTCTTGCCTTAGCCTTTCTTCCTCCCTTGCTTAAAAGAAATGAAGAAGAAGAAGAAGAAAAGAGGTGTTTAATCCCCTTTTTCTCGGCCTTCAATACACCTGGACAGAGCCCAGCCATTAGATCCAGGAAGAGGGAAACAAACGGCTCAGATTTGGCCAAAAAAGCTTAAACACGGCCTGACACGCCCTGTGACACGCCCGTGTCACAGGCCGTGTCCCTCTAAGCGGCAGTCAACCGACTCAAAACCAACAATACACGGCCATGGGACACGCCTGTGTTCCATGCCGTGTCCCCGACACGCCCTCAGACACGCCCGTGTCTGAGGCCGTGTGCCTCAACGAAAATAATCCCAAAACAACCCGAGACTTCACACGGCCTGGCACACGCTCGTGTTCCTGGTCGTGTGCACCTGGACACACCCGTGTCACGCAAACACGCCCTAGCTCGAAACGTCGAGTTGAGTTCGACGACCACTGACACGCCCTGTGACACGCCCGTGTCACAGGCCGTGTCCTCACTCGACACTCGACACTCGACGATCGTCGAGCAAAATTCGTCGACATCAAGGCCGATCGTCGACACGGCCCCGACACGCCCTGCGACACGCCCGTGTCGCAGGCCGTGTCCGCTGTGTCGACTCCAAAGTTCGTCGACTCCAAGACTCGACACTACCCAGGCCTGACACGCACTGGGACACGCCCGTGTCCCAGGCCGTGTCACCCATGCCTGAACCCGATTTTGCTCAAATTGATCCGCTTGACTTCGGGGTGTTACACAGCAGGCCCTCTGCAATTCCCACTTCATGCACAAGGACTGTTTCAGTCTCTTCCCCTCAAGTTTCTGCCCCTGCAGAAGACTTGCCTGCTTCTTCTCCTCCTCCTCCACCTCTTATTTCATCTACACCAGTCACATCCACAATCACAATTTCTTGCACAATCACCATTTCCACCCCATCTCCAACTTCAATTCATTCTCCAACTCCTCCTCTCACTGAAGAAATCTTCCATCCTCTACATGACTACCCCCATCTGGATATTGACTCATCCTCTCATATTCCATCTTTCAATCTTATAGATGATTCCTTTATGGATGATTCTCCTTCATCCCCTTCTGATCCACCATCCTCATCCACCTCATATCAATAACTACTTCAAGATATAATTGCTCAACCATCCTTCACACCCTCTGTTTCCATTCCATTATCTTCCATTTCCACAATTCCCATCTCTCAACCTTCATTTCCACCACCCACCAGTTCTCCACCAACATCTCCTTCTGCTCCATCTTTAATTCCTACCTCTGCTCAAGACCCTCTTGAGCATGTAGCTCTTCCAGCTCTTGCAGACAGGCTCTATGAGCTGATAGCTCCCAGGCTATCATTATTGCTGGAGACCTCTTTGGCTCCTCTTCTAAAAATAGTTCAGGAACTGTCTGTCAGGCTCTCTTCCTTTCCTCCTCCTCAGGAAATCCCTTCTTATGGGTGCCTTGATCCAGTTCTAACTGAATCCAGGCTGGGGGAGATGCCTCATGAAGTTGTAAGATTGCCTGCTGCTGCTCCTCCTGCTACTGTATCTTCAGTCCAAGCTCAAGCTCTAGTACCTCAAATTGCAGTTATCACAGTGGACCTCAGGTCACTGTTATCAGTTTTTGATTCTATTTATTTCAGCTGTCTCCCAGTCCAGCACTCTGCAGTCCAACAATCTGAAGATCTCTCTAAGGCCATTGTGCCCATTTCCAGTTGTGATACCAGCTTAATAAGCTCTTATATAAATTCCCTCTTTACTGCTGCTCCTTCTGTTCTTACTACTGCTGCTCCTACTGATAATGTTGATGTTTCTGATAGTTCTGATATTGCTGCTATTTTAGTATCTGAGGACATGCATATGACAGAGGCATTTGTTTTTGAGCCTGCTGTTACTGCTGATGTTGTTCCTGTTGCTACAAGTTTTGTATCTGAATCTGCTGTCATATCTTCTTCTGCCAGTATTGCTTCTACTCCTCTTCCTGTTGTTGCTACTACTACTATTGCAGTCTCTGCTATTTCTCCTGCTCAAACTCAACAACAGTTAGATTATCTCAAAAGGATTGATGCATTATATGATAATCAAAGCTCAGAAAGTGATCAGTATAGGACTGACTCAGATGATTCCTCTGCTATAATTGCAAGGAAAAGAAAAGCCAGAAGCAAAGCAATGAAGAGAGTCCCCCGAGAAAAGGTGAAAGATACTAATGACATTCCATACTATATACTGCATAGTTACCCTATCACAGAACCCTGGATGCAATACTCCAGAAATCAATTGAAAGCTATGAAGAAGAAGAGAAAATATGACAAAGGATCATCCCAGTTCAATCCTCCTCTTCCTCCTCCTCCTTCACCTGATGCAGGTGCAAGTGGAAGTTCTGCATTTCAACCTTCTGTGAGAAGCCAAACCTCTTATCAACCTCAAGGAAGATCCCAATACAGAGGCAGTCAATCTAGAGGCTACCAGTCAAGAAGAGGAAATTACAGAGGAAATCAAAGAGAATTTCAAGTTTATTCTAAAGGACATTCCAGGCAACATCCTTACAAAAGGGAAGGACAAGGTCCATCTGACACAACTTCTGGTCTCTTTCCTTATAAGCTCAAAGATTTAGTCTCTTCCAGAACTCCTCCAGACAATTCTTCAAACAGATATGAGCCTCCTGTTCCATATGAGGATCCTGAAAACAATCCAACCTCATGGACAGCTAGGATGAAAGAATTGGCTGCTTTGGATCAGATCAAGAAAGCTAGAGAACAAGGAAAAGATACTTCAAATATAACTACTTTATCAGATCAAAGGAAGAAGGAACTTGAAAGATATTCATCCAGTAAATTTTTTGATTCAGAAAGCTACATGAAGCTGCACCATGAATCTATAGTGCCTAGGCCAAAGCAACAAACCTCTCTAGGTGCAGCTGATGATAGAAGATCTATGAAAGAAGCTCTCAATCCAAACAGATAAATAGTCCTTATAAAGAGCAAGGAAAAAGAGTAATTCTGTAAGGTGACAGTATATTTTGTTTTCTGAACTATCTGAGATAATGTCTGTGATTCTGCAATGTTTTGTTTGTTGCATTTCTGCTGTGTATGTTTTTATTTTTTTTAATATCTGTAAATAGTAATCCTAACCCAAATAGGGGGAGATTGTTGGAACACCCTATTACTGATTTGGGAAAGGATCACTATGTCTCTTAGGAAACCTGTTTTGACCTCATTGTATAGATCTAAAGGTCAATTAGAATTGAGTCTAAGGGTTAGTAGTTAGGTTTGGAAGCTGCCCTCAAGACCAGGTTTTTCAGTTTTGGAGACTAAGTCATTTCGTCGAGCTCAGGACGACGAATCGTCGAACTCCATTCGACGATCGCTGAGCTCACTTCGATGAATCGTCGAACTCCATTCGACAATCTCTGAGCTCAACTTCAACGAGTCGTCGAACTCCATTCGACGATCTTCGAGCTCAGATCGACATTCTTGACTCCAGTTTGATTCTCTATCTCTGAGCTCAGTTCGACGATAGTTGAGCTCAGATCAACGATCTCTGTTTTTGTCTATGTCCAGTCTCTGAGCTCAGTTCAACGATAGTGGAGCTCAGTTCGACGTTTTTCTGAAGAGTTAGACGTTTTTCAAGATTAAAATTTAGACAGTTGTGGAATTATTGTCAGCATTTAATTCAGAGATCTTGTAGCCGTTTTCAATTAATCTGGAGCAAGTTTCAAGGAATTTTCAAGGAATGTTTTGTTGGACTTTCCTCCAGAAGACAAAATACAGTTAAGGAAGTCATTTATTGACAGGCAAACAGCTATCTTGGACAGAGGATCATTTCTATTCAGATCAAAGAAATAAAAGAGATATTCTTATTCAACAACTTCAAAAAAAAATAATAATAACCTCTGCAATAACAACTTCTGCAACAATAATTCTCTGCAACAACAAGAATTATAACTCTTACAACAATAATTATACAAGAGAAAGAAAGAGAGTTGCAAACATTCTCAGTCTCAAAAATTCATACAAGAACACCATCATAAAAGGAGATCAACTAACTAAAATTTTCAGATCTCTCTTGATTCAAGTGTTCAAAGGCCATCATCTTTCAAGACTCCAGACACCTCACATTTCAGCTGTTGCTAAAATCATCTTTTGCTGGAGATCAAATCATTTGAAGGCATATCACCCTACTGTAAAGCTTCACTTCCTGAACAACTTAAGATCTCAGGGGGAGCTTTGACAACATTCACTATCTTCTCTCTGATTATTGACAGAGAAGATCATCTCTCTCTCTCTCTCTGCTGTAAAGGGTTTTTCAAACTCCCTTCAAACGTTTGTGATTGGTTTCTGAGACCTTATCAAAACTCAGTGGTGGCAAGACACCTGATCAAAAAATCTGGTTTGGTTTTTGAGCACCTTATCAAAAGCTCATTGGTGCCCATGACACCTAATCAACTCATCCTGCAGTGGATTCCTACCTAGGGTGGTAGAAGAGTGGATGTACCCAGATTGGTTGGGGAACCACTATAGCTCCTTGTGTCTTCTGGTTGCTTGTTTTTCTTTTGTTTTCTGGCTGTGCTTTGTGATTGCCTTGTGATTGGTCTGTGATTGTTCTGTGTTTAGATTTACTTTATGTTATTTGCTTCCCTGTTCACCTAGGAATACAACAACTGTTGTAAAAAGTTTTTAGCAAGCACCATACTCTATTCACCCCCCCTCTAGAGTATATCAGATCTAACTTGCACTTTCATATAACATTGCTTTTCATACGCGATCATCAAAGTTGTAACGATATCCCTAAAGTGGCATGGTAGAGCTTAACACCCACCCTGTCCCTCCATAATGCAGAGGTGGGGTCAGGTACTAGCCGTGATCTGAAGTTCAATATCCTACCGCACTAGAACCTACAAGCTCCCACTACACGGTGCGAAATCTCATCGCAACACATGGTCTTTGTGGTGTTATGCTAATGACAACGGCTCTAGGGGAGGTTTGCTGAACTCGGCGATGTCTCCTAGTATCAGGCAACCGTTATTGTTGTTCTGGAGACAAAGGAGAAAACACTAGAAAAAGTGTTAGTTTGAATTCTTTGATAAATAAGAAGCTTTTTGCAAGGTTAGCTTAAGAGGGAAAAGAGAGTTCAAAGAGAACAGTTTTGGAATCTTCCTTGCTCAATGTGCTAACTTTTACTATTCAAGAGATACAAACACTTGAAGAAATATTAGCAAGCAGCTTTTACTCATAATGATTCCTGAAAAGATTACATAGAAAGGAAATAAAAGGAGGAGGTTCAGGAATAGAACCGCTTGAGATCATCTCCCCTCCACCTATGTGGCATATCCTCTCCCTCATATGTTTGCAAGCGGTAAGTGTTGGAACCCCAGTTAGGATTTGGGCAAGGAACACTATTAGGGTTGCTTAGAATGACCCACCATGTATAGTCATGGGTCATAGGACTATTTCCAGGACAGGTCATTCAGAAGGATTCTCCAGCATTGCAGAAAAGAAGTCCAAAAAATGCAGTTAAGAGAAAGTCAGAGAATCAGCTCGACGATCGTCGAACGTTGTTCGATGAGCGACGAACTCAGGTCGATGAATGATGACAGAAGCTGAGTTCGACGAACGTCGAACTCAGGTCGACGATTGGTAGACAACACTTGCTCAGCTCGACAAAATTAGCAAGACAGTTTCTCAGCTCGACGAAGTAGAAACTGAGCTCGACGAACTGCAAGCTCCGGTCGACGAACGCAGGCAAGATATTCAGCTCGACAAATCTAGCTGAGTTCGACGAATGTCGAACTCAGGTCGACGATTGATGAACTCGACGAAAGTTTAGGTCGATGATTTTTGAGCAATCAGTAACAGTTGGCGAATTAATTGAGGATTAATTACAATCAACATTTCCAGTGAAAATAGCCGTTCAAACGGACAGTTACAGTTGGATTAATTATAGATCAATTTCCAAAGCATATTCTACTCTCAGGAATGTTTTCTTCCGCCATCAAATCTACGGATTTCAAATACAGGGAAGTATACAGAGAAGATAGACAGAGATAACACACAAAAAAAGGATACAGAAAGGGCAATATCACTACAGTAACTAGAAGCCCTAGACCAGAGCGTTAACAGCTATCTGAAGAAGAAGAAGAACATCCAATCAATATCAAGAGTCTTCTTCTTTCTTCAATCCTACAGGATAACTTCAAGGACAACAAACAACATATCAGTCAGAAGTTCCTGAAGATTACTCTGGTCCAGGCCTGAAGATTGAAGGCCTATCACCCTGTAGCAGTGCTCCAGTTTTCCCCGATCCATTCTATATCTCAGGGGGAGCCATTTTCTAACATCAAAATCCACATAGTCTTCTTAGTTGTTATTGAGAAAGAGAAGACTTACATCACTCTCTTCCCCTCCTGTATAAAGGGTTGTCATCTCCCTTCAAAAGTGATTCCTGGTTGCAAGTCTCCTCCCAAAAGACTTGAGTTGGTTTTTGGGGACCTGATCAAAACCCATTGGTATCAGGCACCTGATCAAAAACCTGAGTGGATTCCTACCAGGGTGGTAGAAGAGTGGACTACCCAGATTTGGGGAACCACTATAAAATCCTTGTGTCTTCTGTGTTGCTTGATTTCCTGCTGTATTTCTTATTTGATATTTGGGCTGTGATATTTTTAACTCTAATCAGTTTAGTTAAGATCTATCTCTTTCAATTGGTATCAGAGGTGGGTTGGTTAAAATACCATACCTTAATTGGTTGTACAGGCTAACACCTGAACAAAAAGATTCTTTGATAGATCTTAAAAATCTTTTGAGTTTTATCATGGCAAAAATTGATGAGTTTTCAAGCACCAGACTGCCCATGTGCAATCTAGATAAGTTTGCACTATGGAAGACAAGGATTAGATTTTATATGGACTCCATTGATGAAAACATCTTTAAATCTATTTTGTTAGATCCAGTTCCACCTCACCAAACAACAAGTCCAGATACTGCTCCATCATCCCAATGGACAGATACCCAACAAAAGATGAAGATTACTGATGCACAAGCAATGAACATTCTGGCACAATCAATGTCTGATGACATTTTTGAAGAACTTGCTGAATGTTCATCTACAAAAGACATGTGGGACTCCCTCACAGCAATGGCTGTTGGATCAGCTAAAGAAATAATATTTGATGCTGAAACCTGGAGTGACTCAGATGTCTCATCCTACACAAATGAAGACGAAGAAGAAGCAAGAGCATGACAATTTTGCTTAATGGCAATAGATGCTTCTCGCAACAACTTTGCTGCAGAATCTGAAGAATCAGAGTATGAATCAAATGAAGAAGATCAGGTTATTTCTTCCCTTACCTCTTATTCAGCTAGACTTAACACTGATTTCTGATTACCACATGAAAATCATCAGAAAATCTTAGTTCAAAATACTTCGTCGAACGGAGATCGAGGACATCAAAACTATTCGTAGAACTCAGATCGACGAACTATGAACGAAGATTTTGTTTTGAACTATTCAGAAATCTATGCTCGACGAAACAAACTTAATTCATCGAACAGAGATCGACGAAAATGGATCACAAAAAACAATTATTATCATTCTGTGAACAGACATCAACGATCTCAATATCATTCGTCGAACTCAGATCGACAAAAATATTTTTCGTCGAAATCAGAATTTCAAAACAGAGATTTTTATTCTTTCATTTCTGATTATTTTAAGAGAGAACCAGGACACAAGGTTTTCTGGGTCCAGAACTCCTAACATCTCCTTGCAGGAAAAGAATTCAGTCCAGCAAATATACAGGATATCAGTGGCTGAATAATTTGTGCAAGGCTAGGAATATAGGGGGAGATGCTTGTGAATGAAGATGCAGAAATTCCAGCAGTAGCAGCAGTTTGTGGGGATTCTAGCAGCAGCAACAACAACAGATTATAATGCTGTAGATTTGGGCAAGGATCAACAACATTTGTTACAACAGCAACAGCAACAGCAGAAGTACTTGATCCAGATTTAATTGTATTTTAATTGTATTTCACTTATATTTATGTAAATAGTGTCCTTACCCAAATAGGAGGAGATTGTTGGAACCCCAGTTAGGATTTGGGCAAGGAACACTATTAGGGTTGCTTAGAATGACCCACAATGTATAGTCATGGGTCATAGGACTATTTCCAGGACAGGTCATTCAGAAGGACTCTCCAGCACTGCAGAAAAGAAGTCCAAAAAATGCAGTTAAGACAAAGTCAGAGAATCAACTCGACGATCGTCGAACGCTGTTCGACGAACAATGAACTCAGGTCGATGAATGATGACAGAAGCTGAGTTCGACGAACGTCGAACTCAGGTCGACGATTGGTGAAAACACTTGCTCAGCTCGACAAAATTAGCAAGATAGTTTCTCATCTCGACGAAGTAGAAACTGAGCTAGACGAACTGCAAGCTCCGGTCGACGAACGCAGGCAAGATATTCAGCTCGACGAATCTAGCTGAGTTCGACGAATGTCGAACTCAGGTCGACAATTGATAAACTCGACGAATGTTTAGGTCGACGATTTTTGAGCAATCAGTAACAGTTGGCAGAATTAATTGAGGATTAATTACAGACAACATTTCCAGTGAAAATAGCCATTCAAACGGACAGTTACAGTTGGATTAATTATAGATCAATTTCCAAAGCATATTCTACTCTTGGGAATGTTTTCTTCCGCCATCAAATCTACGGATTTCAAATACAGGGAAGTAGACAGAGCAGATAGACAGAGATAAAACAAAAAAAGGATACAGAAAGGGCAATATCACTACAGTAACTAGAAGCCCTAGACCAGAGTGGTAACAGTTATCTGAAGAAGAAGAAGAACATCCAATAACTATCAAGAGTCTTCTTCTTTCTTCAATCCTACAGGATAACTTCAAGGACAACAAACAACATATCAGTCAGAAGTTCCTGAAGATTACTCTGGTCCAGGCCTGAAGATTGAAGGCCTATCACCCTGTAGCAGAGCTCCAGTTTTCCCTGATCCATTCTACATCTCAGGGGGAGCCATTTGCTAACATCAAAATCCACATAGTCTTCTTAGTTGTTATTGAGAAAGAGAAGACTTCCATCAATCTCTTCCTCCTCCTGTATAAAGGGTTGTCATCTCCCTTCAAAAGTGATTCCTGGTTGCAAGTCTCCTCCCAAAAGACTTGATTTGGTTTTTGGGGACCTGATCAAAACCCATTGGTGTCAGGCACCTGATCAAAAACCTGAGTGGATTCCTACCAGGGTGGTAGAAGAGTGGACTACTCAGATTTGTGGAACTACTATAAAATCCTTGTGTCTTCTGTGTTGCTTGATTTCCACCTGCATTTCTTATTTGATATTTGGGCTGTGATATTTTTAACTCTAATCAGTTTAGTTAATATCTATCTCTTTCAGTAAGCGCCGCTCTTTAACACTTCTTTGACAATGAAGGGGCCGGCCCAATTCGGATTAAGCTTTCCTACTGAGCTGTCTCTTGCAGCAGCGTTAACGTTTTTAAGAACCAGATCTCCCACTTGAAAGTGTTTGATCCTTACGTTCTTATCAAAGTATCGGGCCATCCTTCTCTTGACCTCTTCATGCCTTGTTGCTGCTTTGTCTCTGATTTCCTCAATGGGCTCCAAACTGAACTTCATCTCTTCGTTGTTCAACTCAAGCCAGTCCACAAAACCTTGCCTTGTAAGCAGAACTCTAGGTGATGGAACTTCAAACTCAACTAGAATGAGGGCTTCTGAGCCATGAGAAAGTTTGAACGGAGTTTTGCCAGTTGCGGATGATGGTGTTGTTCTTAAGGTCCAGAGGACCGATGGAAGTTGATTAGCCCAACTACCTTTGAGATTCTGCACTTTCTTCTTAAGTAGATTGAGGACCTGCTTGTTGTCTGCTTTAACTTGGTCGTTGCTTCTGGGATGATGGACCGATGCAAACCATAGTTCTATTCCGATCTGCTTGCAAAAATCAATCATCTCTGCATTGTTGAAATGTGGACCGTTATCGGTGATTATTGCCATTGGTATTCCATGCCGGTAGACAATCTCTCCCCAAATGAAATTTTTGATGACCTGAGTTGTTGTCTTTGCCAATGCCTTTGCTTCAATCCACTTGCTGAAGTAATCAATCATCACTATGATAAAGCGTCGTTGTCCGCTTTCCATGGGAAAACGACCAATGAGATCCATCTCCCAAACTGCAAAGGGCCAAGGAGTTACAATTGATCTGAGTGACTGAGCAGCTTGTTGTTGAAGTGGAGCAAACTTCTGTCACTGAACACATTTTCTGGCATAAGCCTCAGAATCTCTCTTCATGGCAGGCCAGAAATATCCCTGCGGCAGGATCTGTCTTTCTAGTGTTCTTGCTCCTGAGTGACTTCCACACTCACCAGAATGAACTTCTTGCAAAACAGTCGGAGCTTCTTCTTCTGAGACACATCTAGCCATTACAGACATGAAGGTTTTTCCGTAAAGGACACCTGCCACCAAGTAATAGTGAGCCGCTTTTATCTTGAACCTTTTCTGATCTTTAATTGAGTGATGAGAGTTCCCTGTTGAAAGGTAGAGAATGAATGGATACATCTAGGAATGACGCCGATCAACCTGCATCAACTCTTCTTCAACCACCGCCGGGCGAAAGAGTTCAGAAATTTTTCCTCCTGATGGAATTCCATGCTTAGCAAGAATATCTGCCTCCCCATTTTCTGATCTAGGGATGTTCTCAATGGTAAAGCTTTTGAATTTGCCAACTTCCACTTTCACAAGAGCAAGATACTTCCTCAAGATTGACTCTGTGGTTTCAAAGTTACCAAGAACTTGTGACGCCATCACCAGAGAATCAGTCTTGATATGAACATGATCAATTCCAAGCTCACTTGCAAGCCACAGGCTTGCAAATGAGGCTTCATACTCTACCTGGTTATTGGTTACTGGAAAGTAGAACTTGATGGCCTGCTCCAGTTTTATGCCATTGGAATTGAATCAAAACCACTCCTGCTCCAGAAGAATTTATGCCTGAGGCACCATCAACATAGATGGTCCAAGCCAAAGGAGACCTTTCTGGCCGATCAGAACTGAACTCTGCTGTATCAATCAAGAAGTCTGCTAGAACTTGAGCCTTAATAGCTGTCCTGGGCACATAAGAAATTTCAAACTCACTCAATTCTATCGCCCATTTGGCTAATCTGCCAGAATGCTCCAGTTTATCCAACACACTTTTCAAAGGTTGATCAGTAACAACTTGAATTGAGTGCGCCTGGAAGTACGGACGGAGTCTGTGAGCATACATAACCAGTGCTAAGCCCAACTTCTCTCGAATCAGATATAGTGTCTCTGCATTTTTCAGAATATGGCTAACATAGTAAACTGAGAACTGCTTCCTGCTCTCTTGTCAAAGAAGAACTGAGCTGACCACCTCCGGGCCAACTCCTAAGTATAGGAATAACATCTCTCCTGACCGGGGACTTTGGAGCAAAGGTGTTGAAGTCAGCTGCTTCTTTAACTGCTCAAAAGCCTGAGAACACTCCTCTGTCCACTCAAATTTGGACGCTCCTCGAAGAGTTTTAAAGAAAGAAGCACTCTTGTCACCAACCCGAGAGATAAACCTCCCGAGACCTGCTAACCTCCCCCCTAACTGCTGAACTTCCTTAGGTGAACGGGGGGGGGGGAGCCATATCAAGAATAGCTTTTACTTTGTCTGGATTGGGGGCAAGTCCCTCTTGTAATGCCCCAAATTTTTTCGATGATTTTAGTTGTTTGGGCAACATAAGATTTATGACGTCGTGGCGTTACTTTTAACGTCGAGTGTTGGATTTGAGTAGTTTTGGATGTGCTCGTCCAGTTTCGTCCAACCCGAGCGTTTTTGGAGTCTCGGCGCGCGATCGAAGTTTTGGGTTTTGTTTATGTTCGCCGCATATTTTGGCATTTAATATCTCGGGAATGGCTCATAGGATTTTGGTCTTGACTTCGCCGTTGTTTACGTTACAGGAGTTTTCGCTTACGACGTGAGTTTCGTTTAATTCGGCGCATTTGAGCCTTTGTTTTGATCTCATAGTTCCTTGTTCAACTATCTGAACACCTTAATTGCTATATTATTGATTGCTTGATTTGATTCTCGGGAAGCCCTCCTATATGTATGGGATTTCGTCGAACCAACCTTTTTGTTTTTCATTTTTCAAGGCGCTGGGTCGGGTTCGATGATCATCGAGCGGATCTCGACGATTGTTTTCCTTTTCTGGGCGCGGTGTCGACCTCGACGATGGTCGAGCGGAGCTCGACGATTATCATGTTTTTCTGGGCGCTGTGTTGAGGTCGACGATCATCAAGTGGAGCTCGACGATTTTCATTTTTCTGGGCGCTGTCTGGAGGTCGGCGATCATCTAGCGGAGCTCGACGATTGTCATTTTTTCGGGCTCGACGAATTCGTCGAGCGGAGCTTGCTGTAGGTCTAGCGGATCTCTGTGTTGAGTTCGACGATTTTTTAATTGAGTTTGACGATTTTCGAACTGAGTTCAACGATCAGGCCCTGCTTTCTGCGTTTGACGATTTTCGAATTGGGTTCGACGATCAGGCCTTGCGTTCGACGATTTTCGAGCAGATTTCGTCGAGTGAATCCTCCCGTGTACTCGAGTAAGTCCCTTGGACTCAAGTAGTTTTCCCGTGTAGTACTCGAGTAAGTCCTTAGTACTCGAGTAATTCCCTTGCTGTACTCGAGTAAGCTGCCTTAGTACTCGAGTAATCCTCGTGTCGTACTCGTCCCCTTAGTGCTCGAGTACTCCTCCGTTACTCGAGTAGTTGTAATGTACTACTCGAGTAGGTCTCTGTTACTCGAGTAGTTGTATTGAACTACTCGAGTAGGTCTTCTGTTACTCGAGTAGTTGTATTGAACTACTCGAGTAGGTCTTCTGTTACTCGAGTGGTTGTATTGAACTACTCGAGTAGGTTTTTTGCTTGATACTCGAGTAACCCATTTCCTCTGCTTCGGGAAAACCGGTTCAGCTGAACCCGGTTTATTTTGCTATTTTTCCTATTATCACCGTTAGTATAAATGCCTTCTTCATCTTCTTCTTCGATACCTTTTCCTCCCGAACCAGAGCGACATGAGCAAGAAAGAGGTTGTTCGTCCTTACTTTTTCCGGTGGCCGTCGACGGTGCTCTGGTGCTGGAAATTCCAAACCGGTCGTAGATCTGGAAAGATCTCGTCGAGAGCTACGCCCTCGTGGCAATTTCTTCCCAGTTTCTTGAGATTTTCCCATTAGGGTTTTTCGACCCTAACCCCCTTTTTCAACCCTTTTTTGTCTAGATTTCAATTGCTCCCGCAGTCGTTTGCCCCGATCTACGACGTGGAGCGATTCAGAGGACTTTTCCAGTATAGTTTCTTTGGGTTTCTTGAATGCGGGAGTTAGTGGATGATTCCACCTCCACAGTGTTTGCTACCTTCATTAGTGCCCTGTGGAAGTCTACCTGGTTTTTGGATGTCTGCGGTGTATGGTGGAGAGTATGAGACTCCCTCGCAGTTAGATGGATTATATATCCGTTTTGTTTTTGGGTGGTGTGTCCAAGAGTGACCACTTCGCCCGTGTTTTTGGGCGGTGTGTCCAAGAGTGATCACTTCGCCCATGTTTTTGGGTGGTGTGTCCAAGAGTGACCACTTCGCCAGTGTTTTTGGGTGGTGTGTCCAAGAGTGACCACTTCGCCCATGTTTTTGGCTGGTGTGTCCAAGAGTGACCACTTCGCCCGTGTTTTTGGGTAGAGCCGACCACAGGTGTCTAGTAAAAGTTTTGTATTGTTTCTTTCTGGTGAAATATTCATGTGGTCACTTTATAGCCTTGTGCGTCTGGTGTACCCTTGTGGAACGTGACAAATCACGTAGGAGTTCTTTTCCTGTTGATGCCCTGTTTTCTTTTGTACTTTACTTCAGTGCTTTTGGTCTTGGGTTGGTACCGCTGTTGACCTTTGTTTATCTTGGCTTATTACTTTTCCTGCCACCATTTGTACCTTCTTGCTGAGGTGTTCCGTTTTTGGAATGCCTCAGGTTCAGAGATGTAGCAGTTAGCAGTGCTGCTTTTGGAGTTTTCTGAGCGGCAGTGTTGGCCGTGGTTGTTGCCTCGTCTTAGCAAGGTAGTTTGATGTTTGTTAAGTTTTACTAGTTCAAACATACTTTTGTTCATGGGTTCATGTCAGCTTGTTGGCGCCCGCTGATTTGTAGTTGTTCGATACTTGCTAGCTGCTCATTTCTTTAAATGTGGATGTGGATTACTTGTTCTCTGGGAGGATTTATGTTAGGAATGCATGTTAGGTATTTTGAACTATAAAATCTACTACTATTACTTCATGCATTGCATAATTTGAAACTCTAACTTGTTATTTTTAGCAACCGTAAAAAAACTATCTTTCCTACTATAATAAATTTAGAGTCTTGCATAGCATGAGTTGTCCTTTTGGGACGTTTTTCTCATGTAGGATGTTTGAGTTAATATAATCAAGTATTTTTCCGCAGCGTATAATATATTTTGATTCGTCGACTAGATGATCCACTAAGCCAAGGGATACGGCTAACTACTGTACTTAACTGATTTTCCTTAAAATAACTTAAAGTGAACCTTTCTTCATGTTTAGTTTAGTGTCTGCCTGAGCGTCCGCAGTTATCCCATACTGACGTGTCATCATGATGTGCATTTTCCCTTATTCTGATAAGCTTTTTATGCGGTGAAAATGCGGGTTATGACAGTTGGTATCAGAGGGAGGTTGCTTGATAATTTGTCGGGCAACCTTTCCTTGTTGGTATTAGGTGTTTAGCGTCATATCATACACACACCGATATGTCATCAGCACGTCTTGGCTGAAGCACGAACACTACACTCATAGCATAACATGAAGTATACGGGGCATATTATGTAGTATGGGATGCATAATATGTGTCTATATATGGATCCACCATAGGGGCAACATGTGAGGGTTTTGTAGTATGGGATGCATAACCTCACCACATGAACGCGACTAGCACGTTTCGTTTTCGTTGTATGAGAATGTCATGTAGTATGGGATGCATAACATTTTCATGCGTACACCGCTCATAACATGCATTAGGGTCTTTTTAGAAAGCATAGCACAATCATGCATAGCATAACATTACATAAGCACAATGTGCCAATCTAAAGATTTGTGGGATGACATATGTACGCACATGGTTTTAAATCATAAAATGAATATAAATACATGCATTCATGTCATAGGCACAAGAGTCAATAGTATGAGAGGATATCATCCTAAGTAGGACATAACATCGTTATAAATCCCAGAGCAAGTTGCAGCATAAGCAAGTGTCTTTTAAGTATGATCTGAACTAGTCGTGTGGCTTTGTTGTAAGCTAGGATTTTGATGAGTTGTTCGTTTGCTTTTAGAAATACCGCCAAAGCATCCTGCGACGAGGTCGACTCCCCAATCGGAGGGTGAGTCATCAGTTGCGCAAAGTGATGCGAATATCGAGAGTCTGCGTCAGAGCAATGAGGCTCTGTCGAGATAATTGGTAGCGATGCAATTGCAAATTGAGTCTTTGTTGTCTGCCGCTCCCGCGCAGCAACCTTCAGCGTAAGAGCCCGCCTTGGGCCAAGCCATGCCCGATACCCCTGCTCCTCTGGTGCCCCCGATGGCGATACCACCATAAATGAATTTCATATCGCACTTCTAGCGGTTGGGGCTTCCCACTTTCGACGGGAGTGCTGACTTTGTGATTATATATGATTGGATCTTCTCCATCGAGGAGATGTTTTCGTATTCTGGAATTCTAGAAGCCCAGAAGGTGATGATTGTAGCCTATCAGTTAAAAGGTCTGGCAAAGAGTTGGTGGATTCAGGAAAGAGAGGGTCTGAAGGAAGGCTGTTCTTGGGAATCTTTTAAGAGGATGCTACTGAAAAAGTTTCTACCCTCGGTCGAGCAAGACCTCCTGATGAATAACTTCCTGCATCTAAAGCAGAGACAGCTCACCGTGAGCAAGTGCGAGATTGAGTTTAGCAGACTGAGCAGGTTTGCTCCTGATTTGGTAGCTTTTGAAGAGGGTAGAGTGAAACGTTTCTTGGTAGGATTAAGAAGCGATGTCCAGCAGTTGGCATGCGCTTACCAAGCTGAAAGTTATGCTGAAGCAGTGGAAGCCACTTTAAAAGTGGAGGCGATTGAAAATGCCAAGAACCGCGGTGTTGCGGCAAGGAAGGAGAAAAGAAAAGGCGTTGAGGATGGTAACTCCAGGGCATCTGGCCCTTCTTCAAAGAAGAAAAGTGAGGAAGTGTGTAGCATCTGTGGTCGTCCTGGCCACCCCTACGAAAGGTGCTTCAAGAGGACTGCCACCCTGAGGCAGCAGCAGGTGCACCCCATCCAAGGTGCACCCAAGGGAGAGCTTGTGTGCTCGTTCTGTGCAAGGAAGGGTCATGACTCGACTCGTTGCTGGATGAAAGAAAGGGTTTGCTTACAGTGTAGGAAGAAGGGATAACAGAAGTCTTCGTGCCCCCAGGCTCAGTCCCAATGCAGCCTGCCCCACTTCGAGCTCTGCCACCACAACCAAACCTGGATAAAGGAAAAGGAAAGCTGAACGTGATGACCAGCGAGGAATCCTAAACCTCTACGCAAGTGATATCAGGTTAGCCTCAGTTTAATTCTATCCTTGTTAGTTATCTTTGTTGCCCTAGTTGTCGTTCATTTAGTTATGTGTGTTACGGTTTTAGGGGAGTTTAAGGTGTGGAATAGGTGGGCTCGCGTTCTTTTCGATTCGCGTGCCACTGATAACTCTAATTTTGTCCATGTTTTTATATTTTTTATTTAATAATTAATTAGTTTATAAGTATATTTTATAATTTTATTATTTAATTTTTCTAATTTCTTATTTCAGGGCAATCTGGGCTGCAAATCTCAATTTGGATTCTATAGGGTTGATCAGGAGACAAAACTGGGCAAAAGTAGGAAAATTTCAAAAGCACACTCCCAAGTCACGGGCGTGACCGACAAGGTCACGGCCGTGACATCCTGGCGTGAACCCGGCGCGTGGAAAGAGCTATCTACCACGTCAATTAAAAGTACATGCCCTAAAGTCACGGGCGTGACAATGATCACACGGGCGTGTCCGCCAGGCATGACATCCCGACGTGCCGACTTAATGCTGCAGTTTCAAGCGCTGGGAGTTTCGCAAGACATGCCCACGGTCACAGGCATGACAATGGGTGTGACCCTTCCAACAATGACCGAAGTTATTCCCGCCGTTTCTGCTTCCCGCCATTTTTCTGCAACCGTCAAGACACGCCCTAGGTCACGGGCGTGACCTAGGGGCATGACCCGCCAATTAACGACTTTTGGCGGTTTCGCGGCAACGTTCAGAAGACTTGAAGATGACGGTTCCGAAACCGACACGCCCTAGGTCACGGGCGTGACCTAGGGGCGTGACCACCCAACAACTTCTTCTATAAATTCCAGACAGCTTCAGATGCTCAGGGGGGATTTTTGGGGGAGTTCTAATTCTTGTTTATTTACTGTTTTTCCTGCATTTTCAACTCATAGTGTAGCTTTTATTTGAAGCACTTTTGATAATCATGTCTCTTACCAACTTTTCTTGTAACTCTCCCATCATGATGAGTAGCTAATTTTCAATTAGCACTTGATCATGATGAACATTGGAATAGAATAAAATTCTTATTTTTGTCTCAATTTCTCAAACTTTCTAATTTAAGTACATCAATTTATCTTTGATTTTTATTTCATCGAATTACAAATTATGTGTATTCGATATTAAATCCGTATCCTAGATTTACCGAGAGGTTGTGGATACGAGTAGATCACTCAAGGATAAAGAGAGTTTCTTGAACCCCTCGAGAGAGGAACACAAAATTCTTCCGCCTTGGACTCAACTCCATTAGTGAGGTTCACCGCCGAAAGCAAGCTTAGGTCTTTTGACTGGCGGAGAGGTCTTAATCGATCTACGTAAGGTTAGTCGAGTGCGTATTCTCGAGAGAGGCGCTTCGTAGCTTTGGAACCTCCGCGGTCGAAGTTAATAATTTAGATTCTTGTGCTCTTTAATTTCGTGGATTTTATTCTAGCCCAAAGGGATTCCAGATCAAGTGCTAGCCTTTTATTCATCGAACTTCTCCTCTTAGTTTAACGTTTGTTTTCGTTTTCGCAAAACCAATTTTCCGATCGATAAAATAATAGCTCTTCCTTGTGAGTACAAATACTCAACGGTCCCCGAGTTTAAATACGATATTTCCTATACTAAATTTCGATAGGTGCACTTGCCTAGTTGAGAGTTTAGTTTGGATATTTTTCAAAACTTTATAAAATCTCCATCAAGTTTTGGGCGCCGTTGCCGGGGAACTTTTTCTGTGTTGATATTTTGAAAGCAAGGATCTATTAGTTTTATCAGTTTCTTTTTTGTTTTAAAAAGTTCAAAATCAAAAAAAAAAATTATTTTGTCTTATTGTGGTGTATGACCCGAGGGAATCCGTCACCTCTTTTTGATTTGGATCCGAAAATCGAGCGAACCCTTCGGCACCGCTTACGATTTCGAGTTCCAAATTTTCAAGATACAGAATCCTTAGGAGACACTCCTAATCCTTCATTAATTCTCTCTCCGTCGCCGCCTTCTTCTTCTCCGTCTTCATTTAGTTCTTCTTCCCATTCTCCTAGATCTCCTTCTTCTTCTTCTTCTTCCAATATGGGTGAGCCAAATGCGGTCGAACAAAGGACTCTGTCCTATTATGCCCGTCCAAACTTGGACAAGGCTCAATCTAGTATTATTCGCCCCGCTATTACCCCCAATAATTTTGAGTTGAAGCCAAGCATCATCCAAATGGTACAACAATATGTACAATTTGATGGGATTCAAGATGAAGATCCAAACGCGCATATTTCAAATTTCTTAGAAATATGCGATACTTTTTAAATTAATGGTGTATCCGACGATGCCATCCGGCTAAGGTTATTTCCATTTACATTGCTCACCAAAGCCAAGCAGTGGTTGGGTTCTCTACCAAGAGGATCCATCACAACATGTGCTCAAATGACGGAAAGATTTCTTACGAAATACTTTCCACCGGCTAAAACGGCTAAATTGCGCAATGATATTACTTTTTTCTCCCAACTTGATTCGGAAACGTTATATGATACTTGGGAGCGTTTCAAGGAATTGCTTCGTCGATGTCCTCATCATGCAATTCCGAATTGGTTACAAATCCAAACCTTCTATAACGGCCTAAATTCTCAAACTAGGCAACATATCGATGCCGCCGCCGGTGGAACGCTTAATAACAAAACACCGGCGGCCACCCAAGAGCTTATAGAAGGTATGGCTTTGAATACCTATCAATGGAGTACACCTCGGTCTAAACCACCTAAACCGGCCGGGATGTATGAAATCGATACGGTTTCAAGTTTGTCTCTCCAGGTTGAGCAACTGCAAAAATAGATGAACGAGATGTCTGCTTCCTCGTCCAAATCTACCTGTGAGCCCCAATATTGGGAGCCTTCTACTATTGCCGAGCATGTGGATTACATGGGTAATCCGAATCGGCCACCTTATAATCTGGGTTATAATTTTGGCAATACCTATCACCCGGGTATAAGGAATCACCCCAACTTCTCTTGGAGTAATCCGGGGAACGCGGCTCGCCCACCAAACACAATCCCACCTAGTTATTTTCCGCCACAAGCTCCAAAGCTCCCAATCTCGAGGATTTGTTCACTAAATATACGACTACAAATGATGCCAATATCCGGAATCTCACCGGATCTCTTCGTAGTTTGGAGAAACAAACTGGGCAAATTGCTAAAATGCTCTCCGATCGCGAATAAGGATCATTACCGGGCAATACGGAGCCCAACCCAAAGGGGCATGCGAAGGCTATCACGCTACGGAGTGGGAAAGAGGTACATACTTCTTCAAATCCGGATGAACAAGAGGTAACAATTTCCCCATCCCATCCTCCTCCTCCTAAAGTTGTCAATGAAAATAAAATTAAAGCATATCAACCGCCCCTTCCCTACCCGTCTAAACTACAAAAGGACTGGGCGGATGATAACTTCGGTAAATTTGTAGAACTATTTAAGCAAATTCATATTAATTTACCGTTTTATGAAGCTATAGCACAAATGCTGAAATATGCAAAATACCTCAAGGATCTTTTAACAAATAAAAAGAAACTTGAGGAAATTTCCACGGTTCAATTGAACGCGGAATGTTCGGCGGTTCTACTCAATAAATTTCCTCAGAAACTAACCGACCCGGGAAGTTTCTCTATCCCATGTCTATTTGGCGATTTATTGGTAAAACATGCGCTGGCCGATCTTGGTGCCTCGATTAATTTAATGCCTTATTCGTTATTTAAAAAATTAGGATTAGGAGAGTCAAGTCCAACACGAATGAGCATCCAATTGGCGGATCGGTCTATCAAATACCCTATGGGTATTATTGAGGATGTGCTTGTCAAGGTTGACAAATTTATTTTTCCGGTAGATTTTGTCATCCTTAACATAGAAGAGGACACCGAGACTCTGCTTATTCTTGGTCGCCCTTTTCTCGCCACCTCGCGCGCTATCATAGATGTTAGTAATGGTAAACTTCTCCTTAGAGTCGGAGATGAAGAAGTTACTTTTACTATCAAATCATCTATGAAAAATACACTTGCTAACGATGACTCGTGTTTCTTTTTGGAGGCTTCTCCCGATGAAGACTCCATTTTAATTTCTGAAAATCTTTATTCTCCTATTGATCATGAAAAAAATTTGGAAACTTTAGATATCATTTCTCATGACATTATTGATAATCAATCAGACACACAAGAGCCTATTTTTGAAATTCTAGAATTAGGAAGTGACCGATTAAAAACTTCTTACGATGAACCTCCAACCTTAGAGCTAAAACAACTGTCAGATCATTTAGAATATTTATTTCTAGCGGAAGGTTCAAAACTTCCCGTTATTGTGTCGGCGTATTTATCCAATGAAGAAAAATTTAAATTATTAAATGTTTTAAAACGCCATCGCCGCGCGATTGCGTGGAAAATCACGCATTTAAAAGGGATTAATCTCTCCTTTTGTACGCACAAAATTTTACTTGAAGAAAATTTTCATAAAACCATTCAACCTCAACGCCGGCTAAATCCTAACATGAAGGAGGTAGTTAAGGCGGAGATTATTAAATTATTAGATGCGGGCATTATCTATCCGATTTCGGATAGCACTTGTGTTAGTCCGGTCCAAGTGGTGCCCAAGAAAGGAGGATTAACGGTAGTGCCAAACGATAAAAATGAGTTAATCCCTACTAGAGCCGTTACCGGATTGCGGGTTTGCATCGACTATCGCAATTTAAATGATGTAACCCGAAAGGATCATTTTCCTTTACCGTTCATTGACCAAATCCTTGAACGGCTTTCCGGTCATGCTTTTTATTGTTTTCTTGATGATCTCTCAGGATATTTCCAAATCCCAATTGCACCCGAGGACCAAGAGAAAACAACCTTCACTTGTCGGTTTGGCACCTTCGCCTATCGAAGGATGTCTTTTGATTTGTGCAATGCGCCGGCAACCTTCCAGAGGTGCATGCTAGCGATCTTTTATGAATTAGTGGAGGATATCATGGAGGTCTTCATGGACGATTTCTCCGTTTTTGGAGATTCGTTTGATTTATGTTTAGAAAACCTTTCCCGTGTGCTCCAAAGATGTGAGGACACGAACCTAGTATTAAACTGGGAGAAGTGCCATTTTATGGTACGGGAAGGTTTGGTCTTAGGCTACAAAATATCTAGTAAGGGCATAGAGGTAGATAAAGCCAAAATTGAAACAATAGAAAAGCTACCTCCCCCTTCAAACATTAAGGCCGTTCGTAGTTTTCTTGGGCATGCCAGTTTCTATCGCCGGTTTATTAAAGATTTTTCTAAAATAACTAAGCCCCTTATACACTTGTTAGAAAAAGATGCGCCGTTTATTTTTGATGAATATTGTTTGCGTACTTTTTGTATTATAAAAGAAAAATTAATAAACGCACCTATCGTAATAGCTCCCAATTGGGATATACCATTTGAAATCATGTGCGATCCTAGTAGTTTTGTCGTTGGTGCGGTCTTAGGACAGCGCCTCAATAAAAACTTTCATTCTATTTATTATGCGAGCAAAACACTAACCACCACACAAGAAAATTACACCACCACCGAGAAAGAACTTCTTGCCGTTATTTTTTCTTTTGATAAATTTCATTCTTATCTTACTTTGTCCAAAGTTATTGTTTTCCCCGATCATTCGGCTTTGCGTTATCTACTAACCAAAACAGATGCAAAACCTCGATTGATTCGGTGGATATTGCTTCTTCAAGAATTTGACTTGGAGATACGGGACAAAAGAGGAGCGAAGAATTTGGCGGCGGATCACCTTTCTCGGCTGGAGAATCCCAACTTGGAGGAGCTTATCGAAGGGGATATCAATGATACTTTTCCCGAAGAGCGCCTCCTCGCATTATATTAGGTAATGACTCTCCCCAACTCTTGGTTCGCCGATTTCGCAAACTTTCTTGCCGCAAGATTTCTCCCAAAAGGTTTTTCTTACCAAGAAAAGAAGAAATTTTTTTCTGATTTGAAAAATTATTTTTGGGAGGATCCATTTCTTTTTCGAGTTTGCGCAGACCAAGTGGTGTGGAGGTGTGTTTCGCATGAGGAGGGTGCTCAAACATTGAAACATTGCATGAGGGACCCGCCGGCGGGCACTATAAAGCAAATCGGACGGCGCGGAAAGTAGTTGAGGCGGGCTTCTATTGGCTGAGTATCTTCAAAGATGCTCACTCACATGTAAGTCATTGTGAACAATGCCAACGCTCACGTAATATTTCCCGCCATGATGAAATGCCATTGAATTCATTTTTAGAAATTGAGGTTTTTGATTTATGGGGAATTGACTTTGTCGGCCCGCTACCAACTTCCTTTGGAAATCGTTATATTTTGGTAGCGGTTGACTACGTATCACGGTGGGCGGAAGCACAAGCCCTTCACACCATGATGCCCGCATCGTGACCTAATTTCTCAAAAAACTCTTTTCACGATTTGGAGCGCCGCGGGCAATCGTGAGTGATAAGTGAACTCACTTTTGTAATGCTCAATTTGCAAAAGTTTTATCTAAATATGGCGTTACACATAGGTTGGCCACCCCCTATCACCCTCAAACTAGTGGCCGAGTAGAAGTAGTAAACCGTGAACTTAAACGCATTTTAGAAAAAACGGTTTCTACAAATAAAAAGGATTGGTCGGCTAAGCTTGACGATGCACTTTGGGCTTATCGGACCGCGTACAAGACCGCTATCAGTTGTACGCCGTACCGATTGGTCTATGGGAAAGCATGTCACTTACCGGTTGAGCTTGAGCACCGCGCCTTTTGGGCGCGTAAATTTTTAAATCTAGATGAAAATTTGTCCTTCGAGCTTCGGAAATTCCAAATTAACGAGCTCGATTAGTGGCGCTTCTTCGCCTATGAAAGTAATAAACTTTATAAGGAGCGCACAAAATTTTATCATGATAAAAAAATTAAGCACCCTAAAGATTTTAAACCGGGAGACCAACTTCTCCTCTATAATTCGCGCCTCCGACTTTTTCTGGGCAAGCTCAAGTCTCGATGGTTCGACCCTTTTATTGTAAAAGAGGTGTGGCCCTATGGGACAGTACTTATCTCGCACCCGAAAAAAGGCGAATTTAAAGTGAATGGGCACCGGCTGAAGATATTCATCGCCGGCGATACTACTAATGAGTACCGGGAGGAAATTAACCTCCCGAACCGATAAATGAGTGCCCGCTTTGGTCGAGCCCAACGACAATAAACAAAGCGCTTGTGGGAGGCACCCCATGCTTATCTTTTCTTTTTATTTTTAATTTTATTTAAATTTTTGCAGGTTTGAAGGACATCTTTACGGCGTGACGATCGACGGAGTTGAGCGTCAAGTCTACGTGTTTCTTCAAGTCGGTAACTTTTGTTTTATTATCGTTTATTTGAATCGTAAAAAAATAAATAAAGAAAAAAAAAACAATAAATTTTTTTTTTCTGTTCGTACACGCCTCTGTCACGGGCGTGACCTATGGGTCACGGCCATGACAGAGACATGTTTAGTTCGTCAAGCGAAACCCGAGAGTGGTTTCGTCGAGCGCAGTGTTTCGTTCATCTTTCGATACTGTCACGGGCGTGACCATCAGTGGTCACGGGCGTGTCTAGCGCGGAACTTCGTTCGACGAAGTGAAGCTGGGAAAACTTCTCTTCCTGCCCAGTCATGGCCGTGACAATAAGTGTCACGCCCGTTATGCGGGCAAGTCACGGTCGTGACTCGCCCGGATTCAAAAAAAATAAAAATAAAAAACATTTTTTTATTCTCGTTTTCAGATACACGCCCCAGGGTCACGGGCATGACCCTGGGCCGTGTTATCGAATATGAGGCGTGACCCCGAGTCAACGCTTAAGATTCCTTTTCCTTTATTATTTTTTATGAGACACGCCCCCGGACACGGGCGTGACCTGGGGCGTGGCAATCCAATGCCAGCGCATTGGATTCCTGCATCGGATTCCCCTTACACGCCCAGAGTCACGGGCGTGACTCTGGGGCTTGACCAGCGAATCCGAGGCTGGCAGCCTCGGATTCCTTTTTTTTGTCCCGTGCCTGTCACGCCCCATGTCATGGGCGTGACATGGGGCGTGACCAGCCCGAAAAATCCTATAAATAGGATTTCTTTCCTTCTTTTTTCCCCACACCATCCAACCCTTCTCTTCTCCCTTTGCTAACCGAATCCCTCTCTTTTTCTTCAACAATGCCTCGCCACCACCCTCGCTCCACCAGTTCCTCCTCTGAGCACGCTGCGGATCCCGCCGCAGCGGAAGCCATGCTCCTATTTCAAAACCAAACCCAGCAGGAGCGCAGCGAGCGCATACGCGCCAAACTCCTTGGCGTGTTCCGCATTTTAGATTGTGCGATCCTCGCCACATTTGGAGCGACGGATTTGGTGCGGGAATTCATATCCACCCCTGGATGGAGTTCCCTCTTCTCCATTTCCGAGCATGCCTTCCTTGAGCTCACCGTTGAGTTCTTGGCTTCGTTCGAGTTCCGTTGGGCGGAAAATGATGATTTCATCATCTTTCGCATAGGTGGGATGGTGCATCAGCTCACCATCCGCCAACTCAACGTTGTCATGGGCTTTTGCTCGGAGTCCTTCTCCCAATCTCCCGCCTACCTCTATTTAATTACTGATTTCCCTACCCAGGTCAACCTTCTCACCTTTTGGGCAGAAATCAGTAATGACACCGACCCCTATACCCCAAAGAAATCCAAAGGAAGCCACCTCATTTCCCCCGCCTTGTGCATTCTCCACAACCTCCTTACCTTTACTATTTCTGCTCGCGGCGACAGCCACGGGGTGGTGACTCGGGCGGACTTATTATATTTATATAGTATGTTTTACCGAGTCCCGCTCAACCTCGGCTATTTGCTCGCAATTTTCTTTCAGCACCAAGCCGAAAATGTGAGGTTGGGAGCAGTGCATGGCGGGAACTTCATCACTTTCCTCGCGAAGCAGCTCGGCCTTTGGGATACTCTTCCACGCCTCAGCTGCGTCCAGACGCAGCAGGTCATCCAGTTCCAGACCCTTCAGGCCCTCGTCTTAGCACGACGACGCGATGGAGAGTTTGAGGCTATCCCCCCCCCCCCCCCCCCCCCCCGCAGTCGGTGGTGGAGATGTTGACCTTGATTACGGTGTCGGTCCCAGGGGCACTATTCACTCTCCCCACATTCCTTCACCACTGCAGGACCCTTCTTCAGAGCCCGGCCCTCAAAGCTATTGGGATCGTCAGTTTGCGTCTCTACACACACGCTTAGATACGATGCAGAACGATTTTGACGCTCGTTTTGTGAGTTTTGACAGTCGATTTACCACGCTAGAGGCAAATCAAGCCTCCTCCATGACACGTATTGAGCGTGAGTTTTCAGACCTCCGGACGCACTATCAGGAGCCGAGGCAGCATTGCGATGAGGATTAGCCTGCTTTCTTTTTCTTTGGGATTGTAGTCCGCCCCATTGTATCTTTTCTTTTTATCATTTGATTTTCCCTTTTCATATATCTTTTCTTTTTCTTAAAAAATATATATATATATATATATCAAAAATATGTTTTGCCTCAGCTTTGTCTTCCAGGTACATTTTGGTACTGCATGACCCGCTTCAGGGAAGTCTCCTATCTTTTATCTTTATTTATTTATTTTTCATTGGGGACAATGTCTTGTTTAAGTATGGGGGCATATTTCTCAAGCAAAACATACTAAGGCTTCATTTGTTTTGGCGGTGGCAGATTGATCCGGCGGGTGGAAACGGAGTGTTCGAAATGGAGGGGGGAGGTGGCTGCTCCAAATGGAGTTTTTTAGGGCGTTTATCAAGGCGGGCGGGTGGAAACGGAGCAAACGCCGCCGTAGGTTCATTTGTTTACCCACCTTCCGGCGGTGTTTGCCCAAAACGGAGCAACGAAACGCCCAAACAAATAGAGCCTAAAAAAAATCATACTAATTTTCTAAAACAAAAAAAAGATTTTATTTCATTTGTGCAATTTTGTTTTTACTTACTTTATCAAAAATACAAAAAAAAATTAAAAAAAAATGCAATTTTCAAAAATCAAATTCACAAAAAATAGGATTACTTTTAAAATTAGGGAGATCTTTATTTCTCTATTTACTCACATGCGAAATTCTAGGTATTCAACTTTTGCATAAGTTTAGAAAATTTTTGATGCTTTAATTGAATTTTGAATTTTGTAGTAGAACTGTTGGCCATGCTGTGTTTCTAGTTAAGTGCACATGTTAGTAGAATTTAAGTAGAATTAAATATTCAGCATACAATTAGATTTTTCTTTTTCTGAATGCGTAGAAATAGTTTATTTTACTTCTACTTGGAAACCGTTGAAATCTAAAAATATTTTAGGAGAGTGTGTAGAAGTTTACTAGAGAGATATTTCGCGGATCAAGAAAGAGGTATTCTTTCTCGATGTCTAAAACTTGCCCTCTAGCTATTCTCAAAACTTTGCATAGGTTAAACTCATTAGCATGAAAAGGATTTAGGCATTTCTTTTGGCTAGTTTGAGCCTTTGCACCCTTACCTAACGTTTTACCCTTGCTAAGCCAATTTGAGCCTATACCCTTCCTTTTGTTGTAGCTCCACCAACACTTTACCAAAGCATAAAAAGCATCCTAATTACACACCTAAAACCGAGCTTGAAATTATAGATAAAACCAGTTTATGTGTAATTAGGAGCCATTTTATTTTGATGGCTTTTTAAAAAAAATATACAAGAGTTGTTCTATTTTTCATTTCTCCTCTAAAAAAAAGAAAAAAAACAAATAAAAATAAAAAGAGGAAGTTGAAAAAAATGTTCAACATATTGAAAAAAAAACAAAGGAATTGGCGGAGTTTTTTTTAATTTATTTCTTTTGTGCAAGCCCTCATTAGGTTTTGGTTTGTCTACCCAACGCTTTTATCTTTGTTTTTCCAAACCAAAAACCTAAGCCTACATTCCAACCTACTTAAGTCCTACTGATTTGTGCTTATAAGTTAACCTAGTGTCGTGGCGAGAGTTTGAAAGGGCAAGCCTATGGCCATTGACATTGATGGATTTCTTTGGAGGGTATCCCGATCTTCAATTTGTGCAATGTTATCTTAGCACACACGCTACTTTCTCCCTAAACGTGATTCGAAGATTTATCGTGTTTCCATCTTTGAAGTAAAAATAATAAGTGGAAACACATTTTAGAAAATTAAAAAACTAATTTGTATGCTGAGTAGGATTTTCTACAATAATAACTACAAGCATAGGCATAAAACTTCGCATTCAACTTCTTATGTTCAATTTTCGTTTTTAGCGTTAAGATTTTTCTACTTTCCATGAAAAGTTGTTTGCTCGGGACGAGCAAACAAGTAAGTTTGGGGGTATTTCATAACTCTAATTTTGTCCATGTTTTTATATTATTTTTATTTAATAATTAATTAGTTTATAAGTATATTTTATAATTTTATTATTTAGTTTTTCTAATTTCTTATTTCAGGGCAATCTGGGCTGCAAATCTCAATTTGGAGTCTGTAGGGTTGATCAGGAGACAAAACTGGGCAAAAGCAGGAAAATTTCAAAAGCACAAACCAAAGTCACGAGCGTGACCGACAAGGTCACGGGCGTGACATCCTGGCGTGAACCCGGCGCGTGGAAAGAGCTATCTTCTACGTCAATTAAAAGTACACGCCCTAAAGTCACAGGCGTGACAATGATCACATGGGCGTGTCCGCCAGGCGTGACATCCCGGCGTGCCGACTTAATGCTGCAGTTTCAAGCGCTGGGAGTTTCGCAAGACACGCCCACGGTCACGGGCGTGACACTGGGCATGACCCTTCCAACAACGGCCAGAGTTATTCCCACCGTTTCTGCATCCCGCCATTTTTTAGCAACCGTCAAGACACGCCCTAGGTCAGGGGCGTGACCTAGGGGCGTGACCCGCCAATTAACGACTTTTGGCGGTTTCGTGCCAACGTTCCGAAGACTTGAAGACGATGGTTCCGAAACCGACATGCCCTATGTCACGGGCGTGGCCTAGGGGCATGACCACCCAGCAACTTCTTCTATAAATTCCAGACAGCTTCAGATGCTCAGGGGGGATTTTGGGGGAGTTCTAATTCTTGTTTATTTACTATTTTTCCTGCATTTTCAACTCATAGTGTAGCTTTTATTTGAAGCACTTTTGATAATCATGTCTCTTCCCAACTTTTCTTGTAACTCTCCCATCATGATGAGTAGCTAATTTTCAATTAGCACTTGATCATGATGAACTTTGGAATAGAATAAAATTCTTATTTTTGTCTCAATTTCTCAAGCTTTCTAATTTAAGTACTTCAATTTATCTTTGATTTTTATTTCATCGAATTACAAATTATGTGTATTCGATATTAAATCCGTATCCTAGATTTACCGAGAGGTTGTGGATACGAGTAGATCATTCAAGGATAAAGAGAGTTTCTTGCACCCCTCGAGAGAGGAACGCAAAATTCTTCCGTCCGTGGAGTCAACTCCATTAGTGAGGTTCACCGCCTAAAGCAAGCTTAGGTCTTTCGACTGGCCGAGAGGTCTTAATCGATCTACCTAAGATTAGTCGAGTGCGTATTCTCGAGAGAGGCGCTTCGTAGCTTTGGAACCTCCGCTGTCGAAGTTAATAATTTAGATGCTTGTGCTCTTTAATTTCGTGGATTTTATTCTATCCCAAAGGGATTCCAGATCAAGTGCTAGCCTTTTATTCATCGAATTTCTCCTCTTTGTTTAACGTTTGTTTTCGTTTTCGCAAAACTAATTTTCCGATCGATAAAATAATAGCTCTTCCTTGTGAGTACAAATACTCAACGGTCCCCGAGTTTAAATACGATATTTCCTATACAAAATTTCGATAGGTGCACTTGCCTAGTTGATAGTTTAGTTTGGATATTTTTCAAAACTTTATAAAATCTCCATCAGCCACCCATTCCTTTGTGGCCCGGAGATTTGTTGATAAACATCGCCTGGATGTGGAACAATTAGGAGGCTCCTTCAATGTCAAGCTCCCTTCCGGTGATTCTGCGATATCTAACCAAGGAGTTCTGAGATGCCCTATTTATCTTGGCAATTTTTTGGCCTCTGCGGATCTGATGATTTTGGATCTGTCTGATTTTGACGTGATTCTGGGCATGGACTGGCTGTCTAAGTATGATGCGGTCATCCAGTGCAAGGCTAAGAGATTGGATTTCAAAATGGACGACGGACAACCTATGAGCGTCTATGGATTTCAGGACAGAGTTTCCCCTGTCATTTCTGTGGTACGTGCTTGTCGTGTAGTAAAGTTTGGTTGCGATGCATTTTTGGTTTCTATTTCTGCTCTGGAAACAGCTTTTGTTACACTGCGTCTTGAGGATGTCTCGGTGGTGCAAGAGTTTCCAGATGTTTTTCCTGATAGTCTTCCAGGACTTCCTCCTGAAAGGGAGATAGAGTTTATGATAGACCTCGAGCCAGGTACTCGTCCTATTGCTAAAGCACCGTACCGTATGGCTCCGCATGAGTTGGGCGAGTTGCGTACTCAGCTCGATGAGTTGCTGAAGTGTGGTTTTATTAGACCAAGTACTTCTCCATGGGGTGCTCCTGTTTTGTTCGTCAAGAAGAAAGATGGATCGATGAGACTTTGCATCGATTATAGGGAATTGAACAAGGTAACCATTAAGAATAGATATCCCCTGCCAAGGATTGATGATTTGTTCGACCAATTGCGTGGTAGCTCGGTATTTTCAAAGATCGATCTTCGTTCAGGCTACCACCAGTTGAGGATTCGTGAGGCAGATATTCCTCAAACTGCTTTCCGTTCAAGGCATAGACATTATGAGTTTTTGGTGATGTCTTTTGGTTTAACCAATGCACCCTCTGCTTTCATGGATTTGATAAATCGGGTGTTTAAAGATTTCTTGGACCGATTCGTGATTGTGTTCATAGATGATGTCTTGGTGTATTCCCGCAATGTTGAGGAGCATACTTAGCATTTGCGTCTAGTTTTGTCGACCCTGAGGGAGCATAAGTTATATGTGAAGCTGAGCAAGTGCGAGTTCTGGTTACCGCAGGTGTCCTTTCTGGGTCATGTTGTAAGCAGGGACGGTATTTCTGTAGACCCGACCAAGATTTCTGCTGTGACGGAATGGGAGAGACCTTCTACACCTAAGGACATTAGGAGTTTCTTAGGCTTAGCCGGCTATTATAGAAGATTCGTGGAAGGATTTTCGGTGTTGTCGGCTCCTCTAACTAGACTTACTCAGAAGAATACTGCATTTATTTGGAGTGATAAGTATGAAGAGGCTTTCCAAGAGCTGGAGAAGAGATTATGTACTGCTCCGATTTTAACCTTACCTACTGAAGGAGTTGAGTATGCTGTGTATGTTGATGCATCACATATCAGACTTGGTTGTGTGTTAATGCAAGATGGTAAGGTGATCGCGTATGGATCGAGACAACTAAAGATCCACGAGAGAAACTATCATAGGCATGATGTGGAGTTTGCTGCCGTAATTTATGCGCTGAAGCTTTGGAGACACTAATTGTACGACGCGTTGTGCAAGATCTATACTGACCGTTAGAGTTTGAAGTATGTCTTCACTCAGAAAGAACTAAATCTGCGCCAGCGTCGGTGGTTAGAATATGTGGCGGATTATGAAGTGGAAATTCTTTATCATCCAGGAAAGGCTAATGTAGTAGCCGATGCCTTGAGTAGGAAGACCGCTAAGATTTTTAATCTGTCGGTGCAGTCCTTGGTAGAAGAATTTTTGTTGATGGATATTGAGGTTGGGAGTAGTACTGTGCCTGCTAGTCTAGAAGCAGAAGAACCCTCTTGGATTTCTCTTACTCGAGCACATCAAAAGGATGATCCTTATTTGTTGCACCTCTGGAATAGAACTTTGAAGGGAGAGCTACCCAATTTCTCTGTGGACGAATTGGATACCCTGAAGTATCCGGGTAGATTTTGCGTTCCCGTCTTTGGCAATATTCGAGCTAAGATCTGTGCTGAAGTTCATGGTTCTAGTGTAGCCTACCACCCTAGTTCCACTAAGATGTATAAAGATCTAAAGAAAATTGTTTGGTGGTCAGGGATGACGAATGACATCGCATGGTCTGTATCGTAATGTTATGCATGTCAGCGCATTAAGGCTGACCATAGAAGGCCTGGTGGTAAATTGACACCGCTTGATATTCCAAGTTGGAAATGAGAGAGTATTTCAATGGATTTTATCACCGGTCTGCCAAAATCTCCCCGTGGGCACAACTCTGTTTGGGTGATAGTCGACAGATTGACAAAGTGTGCTCACTTTGTTCCATTTAATATTGGGTACTCGATGAAGAAGATAGCTGAGTTATATCTTGAAGAGGTCATCAGGTTACATGGTGTGGCTGTTAGCATCGTATCAGATCGGGACTCTAGATTTACGTCTCGCTTTTGGAAGACTTTACAGGAGGGGTTGGGTACCAATTTAAGGTATTCCACCACCTATCATTCGCAGATTAATGGTCAGACGGAAAGGGTAAATCAGATCGTAGAGGATATGATCAGGTGTTATATTTTGGACCATGGTGGTGCTTGGGATGAGCGACTCAGACTCATGGAGTTTGCATACAATAATAGTTATCAAGAGAGTCTGCATATGGCTCAGTTTGAGGCTTTGTATGGGAGGCATTGTAGAACTCCATTATTTTGGGCTGAAGTTGGTCAGAGACCATTGTTAGGTCTGGAAGCCCTTGAAGAGATGAATTGTGTCGTGACCCACATTCGGGAAAAGCTTCGTGTTGCTCAAGAGTGCTATGAGAAGTATGCTAATCTACGGATGGTCCATCTAGAGTTTGCGGTTAGAGACTTGGTTTTTCTGAAAGTTTCCCCGATGTCTGGCGTTAAATGTTTTGGAAGGAACCACAAGTTAGACCCCCGGTATGTAGGACCTTTCTAGATTCTTGAGCGCATCGAAGTGTCAGCTTATAGGCTGGATTTGCCTGCGAACTTCCCTGGTGTACATGATGTGTTCCATATGAGCCAGTTGCGGAAGTGTGTTTGTAGCGATCGTCAAGTCCTCGACTCGATACCCCAGATTCAGCACAACCTTAAATATGTGGAAGAACCTATTCGTGTTCTGGATTCTCAAGAGCATGTGTTGCGGAGAAAGACCATCCCTATGGTCATGATTCTTTGGAGAAATCAAGACGTCGAGAGCGCGACGTGGGAATTGGAATCGACGATGAGGGAATATCATCTGCACCTCTTCTCTTAGTTTTGGGTATGTTGCTATGTTTTCAGTTATGTTGGATTTTGTCGTTTTTGGGTTGATTTTGGAGTTGTGATAAGTTTCGTGATGAAACTTATTTTTAGGGGGAGTGACTGTAACGCCACCAATTTTTTCGATGATTTTAGTTTTTTGGACAACGTCAGATTTATGACGTCGTGGCGTTAGTTTTAACGTCGAGTGTTGGATTTGAGTAGTTTTGGACGTACTCGTCCAGTTTCGTCGCAACCCGAGCGTTTTTGGTGTCTCGGCGCGCGATCGAAATTTTGGGTTTTGTTTATGTTCGTCGCATATTTTGGTGGTTAATATCTCAGGAATGGCTCGTAGGATTTTGGTCTTGACTTCGTCGTTGTGTCCGTAGCAGCAGTTTTCACCTACGACATGAGTTTCGTTTAATTCGGCGCGTTTGAGCCTTTGTTTTGATCTCATAGTTCCTTGTTCAACTATTTGAACACCTTAATTGCTATATTATTGACTGCTTGATTTGATTCTCGGGAAGCCCTCCTATAGGTGTGGGATTTTGTCGAACCAACCTTTTTGTTTTTCATTTTTCTGGATGCTGGGTTGGGTTCGACGATCGTCCAGCGGAGCTCGACGATTGTTTTCCTTTTCTGGGCGCGGTGTCGACCTCTACGATCGTCAAGCGAAGATCGACGATTATCATGTTTTTCTGGGCGCTGTGTTGAGTTCGACGATCGTCGAGCGGAGCTCCACGATTGTCATTTTTCTGGGCACTGTCTGGAGGTCGACGATCATCGAGCCGATTGTCATTTTTCCGGGCTCGATGAATTCGTCGAGCGGAGCTTGTTGTAGGTCTAACGGTTCTCCGTGTTGAGTTCGACGATTTTCGAATTGAGTTCGACGATTTTCGAACTGAGTTCGAAGATCGGCCCCTGCTTTCTGCATTTGACAATTTTTGAATTGGGTTCGACGATCAGGCCTTGCATTCGACGATTTTCGAGCAGATTTCGTCGAGTGGATCCTCCCTTGTACTCGAGTAAGTCCCTTAGACTCGAGTAGTTTTCAAATGCAGTACTCGAGTAAGTCCTTAGTACTCGAGTAATTACCTTGCTGTACTCGAGTAAGCTGCCTTAGTACTCGAGTAATCCTCGTGCGTACTCGTGTAATTCCCTTAGTGCTTGAGTACTCCTCTGTTACTCGAGTAGTTGTAATGAACTGCTCGAGTAGGTCTCTGTTACTCGTGTAGTTATATTGAACTACTCGAGTAGGTCTTCTGTTACTCGAGTAGTTGTATTGAACTACTCGAGTAGGTCTTCTGTTACTCGAGTGGTTGTATTGAACTACTCAAGTAGGTTTTTGCCTGACACTCGAGTAACCCATTCCCTCTGCTTCGGGAAAACCGGTTCAGCTGAACCCGGTTTATTTTGTTGTTTTTCCTGTTATCACCTTTAGTATAAATGCCTTCTTCATCTTCTTCTCCGATTCCTTTTCCTCCTGAACCAGAGCGGAAGTGAGCAAGAATGAGGTTGTTCGTCCTTACTTCTTCCGATGGCCGTCGACGGTACTCTGGTACTCGAAATTCCAAACCGGTCGTAGATCTGGAAAGCTCTCGTCGCGAGCTACGCCCTTGTGGTAATTTCTTCCCCGTTTCTTGAGATTTTCTCGTTAGGGTTTTTCGACCCTAACCCCCTTTTCGACCATTTTTTGTCTAGATTTCAACTCCGCCTGCAATCTTTTGCCCCGATCTACGACGTGGAGCGATTCAGAGGACTTTTCCAGTAAAACCAAGGCAAGTGGTGGTTTTCCCCTCATTTCTCTTTGTTCGATCTGATGGTAACGACTATACTTTCGTGTTCTTTAAATTTTCTACGCTTATTCTTCCAAATTACTGTTATGCTTAATCGTTTCAACGATCCTTTGTTGTTGTAAGATGTTGTCTTGGAAAGCCCGATTTTTTCTAGTTTTGGTTAATTGTTCCTGGTATGTTTTAATGATGGCTATGCATGTTTTATCTTTCGTTATTTAGCGCGTTAGAATTTGTCTAGGATTGTAAATTGCTCCTAGAGGTTGATCAACCGCGTCTTGAGTTCTGTAATGTCAAGTAGAATCTGTCGAGCCAAATCTCGAGATATTTGTGTTGTGATTTCTTTGGGTTTCTTGAATGTGGGAGTTAGTGGACAATTCCACCTCCGCAGTGTTTGTTACCTTCATTAGTGCCCTGTGGAAGTCTACCTGGTTTTTGGATGTCTGCGGTGTATGGTGGAGAGTATGAGACTCCCTCGTAGTTAGACGGATTATATATCCATTTTGTTTTTGGGTGGTGTGTCCAAGAGTGACCACTTCGCCCGTGTTTTTCGGTGGTGTGTCCAAGAGTGACCACTTCGCCCGTGTTTTTGGGTGGTGTGTCCAAGAGTGACCACTTCACTCGTGTTTTTGGGTGGTGTGTCCAAGAGTGACCACTTCGCCCGTGTTTTTTGGTGGTGTGTCCAAGAGTGACCACTTCGCCCGTGTTTTTTGGTAGAGCCGACCATAGGTACCTAGTAAAGGTTTTGTATTGTTTCTTTCTGGTGAAATATTCATGTGGTCACCTTATAGCCTTGTGCTTCTGGTGTACCCTTGTGGAACGTGACAAATCATATAGGCATTTTTTTCCTGTTGATGCCCTATTTTCTTTTGTACTTTACTTCAGTGCTTTTGGTCTTGGGTTGGTACCCCTGTTGACATTTGTTTATTTTGGCTTATTACTTTTCCTGCCACCATTTGTACCTTCTTGCTGAGGTGTTCTGTTTTTGGAATGTCTCAGGTTCAGAGCAGTAGCTGTTAGCAGTGCTGGTTTTGGAGTTTTCTGAGCAGCAGTGTTGGTCGTGGTTGTTGCCTCGTCTTAGCGAGGTAGTTTGATGTTTGTTTAGTTTTACTAGTTCAGACATAGTTTTGTTCATGGGTTCGTGTCAGCTTGTTGGCGTCCGCTGATTTGTAGTTGTTTGATACTTGCTAGCTGCTCATTTCTTTAAATGTGGATGTGGATTACTTGTTCTCTCAGAGGATTTATGTTAGTAATGTATGTTAGGTATTTTTAACTATAAAATCTACTACTATTATTCATGCAATGCATAATTTGAAACTCTAACTTGTTATTTTTACCGACGGTAAAAAAACTATCTTTCCTACTATAATAAATTTAGAGTCTTGCATAGCATGAGTTGTCCTTTTGGGACATTTTGCTCATATAGGATGTTTGCGTTAATCTAATCAAGTATTTTCCGCAGCGTATAGTATATTTTGATTCGTGGACTAGATGAGCCACTAAGCCGAGGGATATGGCTAACTACTGCACTTAACTGATCTTCCTTAAAATATCTTAAAGAGAACCTTTCTTCATGTTTAGTATGGTGTCTGCCTGAGCGCCCGCAGTTATCCCCTACTGACGTGACATCATGACGTGCATTTTCCCTTACTCTGATAATCTTTTTATGTGGTGAAAATGGGGGTTGTGACACCTCTGGAGTAAGGAGATGACCAAGGAACTTCCCCTTACTCAACCCAAAAGTACACTTTAATAGGTTGAGCTTCATTTTATATCTATACAAATTAGCGAACATCTCTGCTAGATCTTGCAGGTGTAGTAAAAATGCTTGCTTTTGATCAAGAGATCGTCTACGTACACCTCAAGGTTTCTTCCTTTTTGTTGCTTAAATACATAGTCCGTTATGCGTTGATAGGTTGCACCAGAATTTTTAAGCCCAAAGGGTATCACAAGGTAACAGTAACAACCATCATTGGTAATGAATGACATATGAGGAACGTCAGGTTTATGCATTCTAATTTGGTGGTAACTAGAAAATGCATCTAAAAACTCATAAAGGAGTACCCTACTGCAGAATCAACTAAAGAATCTATCCGAGGTAAGGGGTAACTATCTTTGGGGCACGGTTTATTAAGTTTTGTGAAATCTACACACATGCGCCACTTCCCTCCCTGTTTTTTAACCATTAAAACATTGGATATCCAGGTAGGGTATTGAATTTTATGAATAAAGTTTGCCTTGAGGAGCTTCGCAACCTCCTCTCTTATTTGATCCGCGAGCTTTGTTGCTACGTCCCTATTCCTCTGCTGCACTAGCTTGAAATTTGGATCAAAATTAGGGTGGTGCAAGCAACATCCGGATCAACGCCTGGCATGTCCTCCGCTGATCAAACAAAGACATCCAGATTTTTCAGCAAACAAGAGATCAACTCGGACTTCTGATCTTCAGGAAACTCCGAGTTGATGGAGCGCTTCCTCTACGCCCCCTCAACAATGGGGACTCCTTGCGTCCCCTTGGCAGGTTCCAGGTGAGCTCCTCCATCAGCAGCAGTTTCTGAACTTGGAGAGGCTTCTGCAGCTACTGCTGGAGCAATGGGAGGACTGGCTTCGATCATGTTGACAGCGCGGACATAACATTCCCTCGCTCTCCTTGGGTCACTCCTGACCCTGCACATCCATCCACCAACAAAAAACTTGATCGCGAGGTGGTAAGTTGAGACCACCGCTTGATACTTATTCAGCAAGGGTCTGCCGAAGATGGCGTGGTTACTGCTGGGAGCGTCAACCACTATGAATTGAACCTGCTTGGTTGCTCCTCCAAGCTTTACTGGTAGGGTGACGCCTCCTTCGACTTCTTTTCTCTCACCAGAGATGTCGTAGAGTGGCCCTTCGGTGGAAAACAGAGGCTTTCCAGTCTTCAGGGCCTCAAAGGGTGATTTGAACAATAGGTTGACCGAGCTGCCAGTATCAATGAGAATCATGTTAACCGTAAAATCTCCAATAACCGCCTTAATCACGACTGCATCATCAAACGGATTTGCTGTTTGAGGTAGATCAGCTTGGCCAAAGGTGATAAGTTCTCTTGGTGGAGCAGAGGAAGAGGAAGAGGCAACCTCTGCTCGAGTGACCCTCGAAATTGAGGACTTCTGAGTAGATTCGGTTCCTGCCCTGCCGTGAATAAAGAAGAGTCGCCCTAGAACTCCTTCATCATCAGCATAAAAAAATTCAACTGGAATGTTGATTGGCCCTAGACGGTCTTCGTCCACTACCTCACAAATTCCTGATAAGCTTCAGCTACCTCCTTGCCCTTGGAGGTAGATGGATTCGAAGAAGAGTCTTTCTTACTCATATCAATTTTGCCCTCAACAAGCAGTTTTTCTATCAGCAGACGAAGAGCTTTGCAGTCTTCGGTTAAGTGACCCTTCTCTTTGTGAAACTAGCAGAAATGTGCGTTGTTCCTTGGCCTCCACTCTCTCTGAGGCCCTTGTTTCTTCTCATCTGATTTCTTCTGCAAGATCTGGATGACCTCATCAAGATCCAGACCTGTAATCTCCTCCACAGAGTTGGTATTACACTGGCTTGGAGCTGGCAGGGCTGCTTGCTGAAGAATGGGAAGTTCTTGCAGCGGTATGGCGGGAGTGGCGGCCAACGACAGTCTCTGATCTTGAAACTATTGATGGCAGAGGAAGGGTTTCTTGTGGCGGAAATTTCGGCCCCTTTGAGAAGGAGGCTGGAAATCAGGGCGAGGAGGTTTGCTATAATGGTCTTTGCTATGAGAAAAAGAGCCGGAAGCATCCCTTCCTTCACCCTTAGCTGTCAGGGATGAGACATAGGTGGGGTTAGCATTCTCGCCTTCAATGAAGCGATAAACCATGGCTATCAACTCCTGGTATGTTGCTGGTGCCTTCGTTGTTGCTTTAAACTTTAAGGGGCCTTCCCGGAGGCCATGAATCAAGGCAATCTTATAGTAATCGGTGTTCACGTTTCTCACCCCCTAAATCTCTTTCTAGAAGAGATCAACGAACCGTGCAACTGATTTGTTGTCCATTTGCTTGATCTCGAAGATAGCAGCCGGTCTATCTTTCCCTGTTTTTGAGTTATCAAACCTCAGCAATAGTTCGCTGCGAAGCTCAGCGAAGGAAGAAATTGTGACCGAAGGCAGCTCATAAAACCACTCTCTCGCTTGTCCTTCGAGAGTGGTAATCAAAAGCTTGCACTTGATGGCGTCGGAGAGGCATCTCAGTGCAAGTACCCCTTTGAACGCTTGGAGATGGGCGACTGGATCAGTCTCCCCTGAGTAGAATAGAAGATGGGGTCCCTGAAGTTACTTGGAGCAGACTCCCATCGGATTCAATCGACGAAGGGAGATGAAGTCTCAAACTCAGTAGGGTAAAAGGGCAGACTGAAGCTGGGGAGTCCGCGGGTTTGGCGGACTGGCGATCAGTGAAATGGAGCTGGCGGGTAGGAGTGCCCCTGGCTGCTTCCTTGAAAAAAATCTTGAAGGAGGCGAACTGCTCCTCCTGAGGCCGCAGAGGAGCGGCAGAATGAGCGGGATGGTGAGGAGTGACTGGAGATTGCCGAAGCAGAGTTCGGCGAGCTGGGGTCTGGCGAACTGGCGAATCCGCAGGCTCTACTGCGGCCTGGGGAGCAAGCAGCTAGTTCAACACAAGCAAGGCCTGGCTGATTGTATCAAGATGCTGATCGGTCTGTCTGTGGGATTGCTCAACCTCAAAACGAGCCTGCTCGATGCAATCCCAAAGAGAATCTTCTGAAGATCTAGAGCGGTCTGAGTAGCGAGGTCGGCGGTCTGACATGTCTGTCTGCTAAATTCAAAATACTACTCGAATCTGAAGGTCATGTGTTAACTATTGATGCACAAAAATGGAAATGGAGTCAAGCACCACCAGCTAACAGTTCGAGCACGGGGTAATAGAAAGGGAAAGAGAAACTGCGAGTAGCAATCTACTAAGCAGACGAGAGCAGAAAGAACAGTAGGGCCGTGAGCCATGACAACAACAGACTTTGCCCGTCGCGGCCTGAATGCCTCTCTTGCGACGTGCTTTCCTTTGATTGAACGATGGTGGTTACATGGTTGATTACAAGTGGAGTAAAGGAAAAGGGGAAGAGCTGAGCAAGCTGGAGTCCGCAAATCCTGAGAATCGAGCCTGCAACCTTTTACAAGTAGTCTCCCGGGCACGATTCAACGTGCTTTGGGTGCACCACTTCCCCCTATTTATTGGACGGGGGCCTGCCCAAATGGGCAGGGCTAAAATAACCGGCTGCTCGTGGTACAAGAGAACCGTGTAGCGGTGATGATATGCAAAAAATGAAAGAACACTCGAGTCTGCGCAAAGGGGGCGGACTGGGCTCGTGGGCTGAGGATTCAGTCTGCTGCTGTAGGGCGCGATCCTGCTGGAGGACTGCGGCCTGGGCAGACGGGACACTGAGTCCGCCAAAGAGGGATCAATCCAGAGCTCCAAAGGTATGGCGAACTGGGCGGACGACGCACTGAGTGCGCCGCTGAGGGGATCATCCTTGGGACTGCTGAATGTTGCTACTCTGCCGAGCTCGGCAAACAACCACACCGAGTCTGCCAATGATGAGCCTGGGACCTTAGAATTATGCCTGTGATTTGCCGAGCTGAGCGGACTGCCAAATCGAGTCCACGGAGTAGGTGACGAATCTCACATGCATTGCGGACTGAGGGGTTAACAAACTAGTAAAATCACCACTACTAGGATTCCTGTCTTTCATAGCACGACTATGCATGTTGACTTTTGTCTTGAAATTATCCTCACAGACTAGCATGTGGATGATATTTGTACTAAGACACTAGATGAAATCAAGTTCAACACATTCAAATATGAATTGGGTATGTTGAACTAAGTATATCTTCAGTTGCTTCGTGAAATATTTATGTTACAGAACTCACTTTCTTGCAGCGAATATCAAGTGGTATTAAGACTAAGATGGACTCAAGTGTCCAGTAAAGAGAAGATAACATATGCTCAAATTGAGGGGGAGCAAATCCAGTAAATAGCTGGAACAAGTTCAACTTCCTCTTAAGGGGAAGCAAGCAGCTGTAGTGGATCATAGATCATCACAACTGATTAGCAGGTTCTCATGACTATTCATAGTATGAGCGGGAGAACATCCCTAGTAGTTTGTTGCTGCTCTACAGTCATAACTACTGCTAAAAAGTCATGTTGCTATAGGAGAAGAGGATATGCCACTAGCCCAAGTGGTTGTAGTGAAGTATTGCTTTTGTGTATCAACACAAAAGTTATGCCTCCTAGCCTAGTAATTTGACCACTAGGATAATTTCTCAAGTGGTATCAACACAGAGTTATGGCTAGGATAGAGAGATAAATTCTCTGGTGCATAATCCCCTCACCTCCCTCATAAAGAAATGGTTGATGAAACCAGAAAGGGGGAGATGTGTGCAATACATTCCTAAAGGGATTATGTGTGCAATACATAAAGCAATGCAGAGTAATACTGAGTAGAGAAATTGCAATGCTCAACAGGTGTTGTGGCATATCAAGAGGAGTTGATGTGAAATGCATGCCCAAGGGGAGATGCATATTAGGAGTAGTGCATATTACATGGAAATATTCAAGTCATATAAGGTATGCAATGACTACATGTTGTGCCATGTTGTACATTATGAGGAAGTACTTCTAGTGGTCCTCCATTTAGGCTTTAAGATAAGCTTTAAGTAAATTAAGCTAAGTGCATATTACTTGAGCAATTATTCAAGTGATATGAGGATGCAGTGAGTTGACATGTTTAGTCAATGAAGTTAAATGGAGTACATTATATTGATATGCTGATAATTCAAGTGGCATAAGATATCAGATATAACTTACAACAACATAAAGTTAATATGCCTATTTTGTGAATGCTTCTTAATATTTTCGGGTGTTCCACCTTCTTCAAATACCGGGAGATTGTTGGGTCCATTGCCCACAATATTCCCTCGATTTGAAGAGGAATGCACAACCAATACTAAGAGCATTATTTTATTTGATGTGTGTTTGAGTTTATGCATGTAGGTGGACACCAAGCAAGCTGGTGGACAAGACGAAATTTACCTAAGTTCACAGGCATTGAGTGAAGCAAGCTCACTCAACACTAGATGCCTTAAGGAAGAAAGATGGACAGAATAATTACTCTAAGTCCACAGACTTTGAGTGAAGCATGCTCACTCAACGCCAGATGTCAAGAAAAGCAGTCAACTCCACAGGCATTGAGTGAAGTCTATTCACTCAACGCCAGGTAAGTTAAATTGTTGAGTATAGCTAGGTTAGTCTAAGCCTAACGATTAGTAAGCTGAAAATGTTGCTAAGGCCACAGGTGTTGAGTGTAGTCTACTCACTCAATGCCATATAGCAAAAAGCTTTGAGATAGTCTGAGGCAGTCAAAGCCTAACGAGAAATTGGCTGAAATGTGGCTAAGTCCACCGGCGTTAGGTGAAGTCTAATCACTCAACGCCATACAACATAAATCATTGATTATATCTAAGACAGTCAACGCCATAGAAAATTTGTGTAGATATTTGACTAAGTCCACAGTCGTTGAGTGAGGCAAGCTCACTCAACATCATGTGATAAAAAGCGTTGACTGATTCTCAGAGCCAGTGTTTTCAGACACAAAAAATTGGCCAAGTCCAAATACATTGAGTAATGCTTACTCACTCAACACCAAGTGAGAAAATCTGCCTAAGTAATATGGAATTGAGTGATGAAACTTCACTCAATGCCTAGTGATAGAAAACTGTCTTAAGTACTTTGGCGTTGAGTGATGAAGGCTCGCTCAACACCTAAGATGCAGAAAGTTTTTCCATGACAAAAAGCATTGAGTGGACTTAATGCTCTCAATGCCATGTGATAAAAAGAATAAAATGATGAAGGTACACTCAACGCCTAGTAAACAAAAAGTCTGGCTAAGGCAAAAATCATTGAGTGATGAAGACAAACTCAACGCTCTTAGCGTCATATGACAAAAAGCGTTGAGTGGACTCAATGCTCTCAACGCCTAGATACAAAAACTTTCTAAGTAATTTGGCATTGAGTGAAGGTTGCTCAGTCAACGCATGATGACTGAAGGATTGTCAAATTGTTTTGGCATTGAGTGAAGGTTGCTCACTCAACGCCTAATTGCAGAGAAATAATTCTAAGTGTTTTGGCATTGAGTGAAGGTTGCTCACTCAATGCCTAGTGACAGAATTCTGTCAATGTGTTTTGACGTTGAGTGATGGTTGCTCACTCAACGCTTAATGATTGAAAATATGTCTAAGTGTTTTGGCATTGAGTGACGCTTACTCACTCAACACCTATACTAATGTTTGATGTCAGCATGTGTCAGCAAATGTCCACAAAGTCAACGTAATTCAAATTCGTTGCTGAAAAGATGGAGTAAGACATTGATGGCTCGGAGGCCAGCTTTTTCGTATTCTGCATATGGTATGTTTTAAATTAGCAATTAAGGTTGTGCCCCACAGTGCAAAGAACCGTTGATCAGCGAAATATAAAAGGCAAGATTGACGAAGGAGAAATAAATCTTTTTAGGGTTTTTCTATCTGCAAAGCAGCGAAACTTCTTCATCCTCGCCATTGTTGCAATGCTCGAAGCTGAAGATTGAATCGGCAAACCTGAATAATAAAACAGCTAGCAGTTGACTTCTTTATTGTCAAGAGCAAGATCAGAGATCTCTCTAAAGAAGAAGAAGATGTAGTAGGTCTAACCTAGCTATAAATGATTTGAAGCCGATCCAAGATTGATGGTGCCATCTTCATCTTCACCAGCATTTTTCAGACCACTTCAAGTAATATACCTGGTGTGCTTTATATCTGCACCAGCAAACTCAAAGTATGTCTCTGAGAAAGAAGAGGCAGTAAAGGGCCGACCCTTACTGCAGTAGGGAAAGTTAGGACTGAGCTTGTGGGTCAGTTTAGGAAGAAGCAGAATAGCAGATTTTCTAGGAAGCATCAAGGTCTATTGCTACAGCAGCTGAAGGTTGAAGAAAGATAGCAGGTGTCTTCTAATCCTGCACCAACAAGTTCAGAGGAAACCTCTAATGAAGAATAAACAGCAAAGTGTGTTAACCCCTCAGTCCGCAATGCGTACAAGATTCCAGACACCTACCTCATTAGCCGCAGACTCAATTTGGCAGTCCGCCCAGCTTGGCGAAGCACAGGCATAGTTCCAAGTTCCCAGGCTCATCAGAGGCGGACTCTATTTGGCAGTCCGTCGAGCTCGGTAGAGCAGCAACATTCAGTAGTCCCAAGGTTGATCCTCTAACCGGCGGACTCAGTGCTTCGTCCGCCCAGGTCGGCATGCCTTTGGAGCTCTGGATTGACCTCTCTTCGGCTAACTCAGTGTTCAGTCGGTACAGGGCGCAGTCCTCCAGCGGGATCGCGCCTTGCAACAGCAGATGGAAGCCTCAGGCCACATGCCCAGTTTTCCCCCTTTGCGCGGACTGGCATGTTCTTTCTTTTTGCTTCCCGTCACCGCTGCCCGGTTCTCATGTACCCCAGGTAGCCGATTATTTTAGCCCTGCCCGTTTGGGCAGGCCCCCATCGTATAAATAGGGGGAAGTGGTGCACCCAAAGCAGGGTGACTTGTGCCCTGGAGCCTACTTGATAACGGCTGCGGACTCGAATCTCAGGATTTGCGGACTCCAGCTTGCTCAGCTATTGTCCTTTTCCTTTACTCCACTTGTAATAAACTATATAACCACCCTTCTTCAATCAAAGGAAAGCCCGTCGCAAGCGACGCATTCAAGCCGCGACGGGTGAAGTTTGTTGTTGTCGTGGCTCACGACCCTGCTGTTCTTTCTGCTCTCATCTACTTAGTAGATTGCTACTCACAAATTTCCTTTTCCCTTCTATTCCCCAGTGCTCGAACCGTTAGCTGGTGGTGCTCGACTCCCTTTCAATTTTCGTGCATCAACAGTTAACACGCGACCTTCAGATTCGAGTAGTATTTTGAAATCAGCAGACAGACATGTCAGACCGCCGAACTCGCTACTCAGACCGCTCCTGCTCTTCAGAAGATTCTCTCTGGGATGTCATCGAACAGGTTCGTTATGAGGCTGAGCGATCTCGCAGAGAGACCGATCAGTGTCTTGATACAATCAGTCAGGCTTTGCTTGTGTTGACCCAGCGACTTGCTCCCCAGGCTGCAGTAGAGCCTGCGGACTCTCCAGTTCATCAGACGCCAGTCCACCAGACCACAGTTCTCCGAACTCCACTTCGGAAATCTCCATTCACTCCTCACCATCCCGCTCAGTTCGCAGCTGCTCTACAGCCTCAGGAGGAGCAGTTCGCCTCCTTCAGGGATTTCTTCAGGGAGGCAGCCAGGGGCACTCCTGCCCACCAGCTTCACTTCACTGATCGCCAGCCCGCCGAACCCGCGAAACCTACTATTCCAGTCCGCCCCTTCTCTCCAGCTGAGTTTGAAACTCCGTCTCCCTTCATCGATCGAATCCAATGGGATTTGGCTCCAAGTAACTTCAGAGAACCCCGTCTTCCCTTCTACTAAGGGAGACAGATCCAGTTGCCCATATTCAGGCATTCGAAGGGGCTGTTTCTCTGAGATGCCTATCCAACGCCATCAAATGCAAGCTTTTGGTAACCACTCTCGAAGGACAGGCGAGAGAGTGGTTTTATGAGCTGCCTTCGGGAACGATTTCTTCTTTCGCTGAGATTCGCAGCGAACTTTTGCTGAGGTTTTCTACCTCAAAAAAGAGAAAAGATGGAGCAGCTGCTCTCTTTGAAATCAAGCAAAGGGACAACGAATCGGTTGAACGGTTCATTGACCACTTCCAGAAAGTGATCCAGGGGGTGAGGAACGTGAACCCCGATTACTATAAAGTTTCCTTGATTCCTGGCTTCTGGAAAGGCCCTTTAAAGCTTAAAGCAACAACGAAGGCACTAGCAACATAGCAGGAGTTGATAGCCATGGTTAATCGCTTCATTGAAGGAGAGAACGCCAACCCCACCAATATATCATCCGTGACAGCAAAGGCTGAAGGAAGGGATGCTTCTGGCCCTTCTTCTCATAGAAAATAGCATCACAACAAACCTCCCCGCTCTGATTTCCAGCCTTCTTAAAGGTGCCGGAACTTCCGCCATAAGAAACCCATCCTCGGTCATGAACAGTTTCAAGATCAGAGACTATCGTTGTCCGCCACTCCTGCCATACCGCTACACGCGCTACCCATTCTTCAGCAAGCAGCCCTGCCTGCTCCTAGCCAGTATGATACCAACTACGTGGAGGAGATCGCAGGTCTGGATCTTGATGAGTTCATCTAAATCATGCAGAAGAGATCAGAAGAGAAGAAACAAGGGCCTCAGAGTGAGTGTAGGCCAAGGAACAACGCACAGTTCTGTCAGTTTCACAAAGGGAAGGGTCACTTAACTGAAGACTGCAAACCCCTTCGTTTGCTGATAGAAAAACTACTTGCTGAGGGCAAGATTGACTTGAGTAAGAAAGACTCTTCTTCGAAGCCATATATGTCCAAGGGCAAGGAGGTAGTTGAAGCCTATCAGGAGTGTGTGGAGGTAGAGGATGAAGGCCGTCTGGGGCCTATCAATGTTCCAGTTGAATGTTTTGACGCAAATGATGAGGGAGTCCTGGGGCGGCTCTTCTTCATTCATGGTGGAGTAGGAACCGAGTCTACTTGGAAGTCCTCAATTACAAGAGTCACTCGAGCAGAGGATGCCTCTTCCTCTTCCTCTACTCCACCAAGGGAGGATGTTACTTTTGGCCAAGCTGATCTGCCACAAACTGCGAATCAGTTTGATGATGCTGTCGTGATCAAGACAGTTATTGGAGACTTTACAGTTGATAGAATCCTCATTGATATTGGCAGCTCAGTCAACCTTTTGTTCAAATCAACTCTTGAGGCCCTGAAGACTGGAAATCCTCTGATTTCCAGCGAAGGGCCACTCTATGGCTTCTCTGGTGAGATAAAGGAAGTCGAAGGAAGCATCACTCTACCAGTAAATCTTTGGGGAGCAATCAAGTAGATTCCGTTCATAGTGGTTGATGCTCCCAGCAGTTATCATGCCATCTTCGGCAGACCCTTGCTGAACATATATCAAGCGGTGGTTTCCACTTACCACCTCACGATCAATTTTTTTGCTGGTGGAAGGATGTGCAGGGTCAGTAGTGACCCAAGGCGAGCAAGGGAATGTTACGTTCGCACTGTCAACATGGCTGAAGCCAGTCCTCCCATTGTTCCAGCAGTAGATGCAGAAGCCTCTCCAATTTTAGAAATTGCTGAAGATAGTGAAGGAGCTCACTTGGAACCTGCCCAGGTGAAGCAAGGAGTCCCCATTGCTGAGGGGGAGTATAGGAAGCTCTCCATCAAATCGGAGTTGCCTGAAGATCAAAATGCCGCATTGATCTCTTGTTTGCTGAAGAACCTGGATATCTTCGCTTGGTCAGCGGAGGACATGTCAGGCATTGATTCATACGTTGACTGCCATCATCTCAATATTGATCCCAATTTCAAGCCTGTGCAGCAGAAGAAAAGAGATGTGGCAACGAAGCTTGCTGATCCAATAAGAGAGGAGGTCTCGAAGCTCCTCAAAGAAAATTTTATTCGGGAAATTCAATATCCCTCTTGGATATCAAACATTGTAACGGTTAAAAAACCAGGAGGGAAATGGCGCATGTGTGTAGGTTTCACGAAACATAATAAAGCGTGCCCAAAGATTGTTAGCCCTTACCTCGGATAGATTCTTTAGTTGATTCTGCGGTAGGGTACTCTTTTATGAGTTTTTTAGATGTGTTCTCTGGTTACCACCAAATAAGAATGCATAAACTCGACGTTCCTCATACGTCATTCATTACCAACGATGGTTGTTACTGTTATCTCGTGATTCCCTTTGGGCTTAAAAATGCTGGTGCAACCTATCAATGCTTGATGGACCATGTATTTAAGCAAAAAAAGGAAGAAACCTTGAGGTGTATGTGGATGATCTTCTAATCAAAAGCAAGTCTTTTTCACTACACCTGCAAGATCTAACAGAGATGTTCTCTACTCTGCGTTGATTCAAGATGAAACTCAACCCATCAAAGTGTACATTTGGGGCGAGTAAGGGGAAGTTCCTTGGTCATTCCCTTACATCATAAGGGATTGCCCCAATCTAGATAAGGTTAAAGCCATTCTTGATATGGCTCCTCCCCGTTCACCTAAGGAAGTTCAGCAGTAAGGGGGGAGGTTGGCAGGTCTCGGGATGTTCCTCCCTCGAGTTGGGGATAAGAGTGCATCATTTTTCAAAACTCTTCGAGAAGCGTCCAAATTCGAATGGACAAAAGAGTGTTCTCTGTCTTTTGAACAGTTAAAGAAGCAGCTGACTTCAACACCTTTGCTCCAGAGTCCCGGGTCAGGGGAGATGTTGTTCTTATACTTAGGAGTTGGCCCTAAGGTGGTTAGCTCAGTTCTTCTTCGAGAAGAGAGCAGGAAGCAGTTCCCAGTTTATTATGTTAGCCATATTCTGAAAGATGCAGAAACACGATATCCGATTTTGGAAAAGTTGGCCTTAGCATTGGTTATGTCTGCTCGCAGAATCCGTCCTTACTTACAGACGTACTCAATTCAAGTTGTTACTGATCTGCCTTTGAAAAGTGTGTTGGAGAAATCAGAGCATTCTGGTAGATTGGCCAAATGGGCAATAGAATTGAGTGAGTTTGAAATTTCTTATGTGCCCAGGACAGCTATCAAAGCTCAAGTTCTAGCAGACTTCTTGATTGATACAGCAGAGTCTAGTTCTGATCAGGCAGAAAGTTCTCCTTTGGCTTGGACCACCTTTATTGATGGTGCCTCAGGCAGAAAATTTTCTGGAGCAGGGGTGGTTCTGGTCAACCCAAATGGCATTAAACTTGAGCAGGCAATCAAGTTCTATTTTCCAGTTACTAATAACCAGGCAGAGTATGAAGCCTTGATAGCAAGCTTGAGGCTTGCAAGAGAGCTCGGAATTGATCATGTTCATATAAAGACTAATTCTCTGGTGATGACGTCACAAGTTCTTGGTAACTTTGAGACCAGAGAGCCAATCTTGAAGAAGTATCTTGCTCTTGTGAAAGTGGAAGTTGGCAAATTCAAAAGCTTTACCATTGAGCACATCCCTAGATCAGAAAATGAGGAGGCAGATGTTCTTACTAAGCATGGACTTCCATCAGGGGGAACAACTTCTGAACTCTTCCACCCGGCAGTGGATGAAGAAGAGTTGATGTAGATTGATCAGCGTCCCTCTTGGATGGATCCATTAATTCTTTACCTATCAACAGGGTTCTTTCATCATTCGATCAAAGATCAGAAAAAGTTCAAAATAAAAGCAACTCATTATTACTTGGTGGAAGGTGTCCTTTACAGAAAAACCTTCCTATCAGCCATGGCAAGGTGTGTTTTAGAAGAAGAAGCTCCGTCTGTTTTCATGAAGTTCACTCTGGTGAGTGCGGAAGTCACTCAGGAGCAAGAACATTAGAAAGACGGATCCTGCTGCAGGGTTATTTTTGGCCTACCATGAAGAGATATTCTGAGGCTTATGCTAGAAAATATGTTCAGTGCCAGAAGTTCGCTCCACTTCAGCATCAATCTACTCAGTCACTCAGATCAATTGCAACTCCTTGGCCCTTTACAATTTGGGGGATGGATCGCATCGGTCCTTTTCCCATGGAAAGCGGACAATGGCACTTTGTCATTATAATGATTGATTATTTCGGCAAGTGGATTGAAGTAAAGGCATTGGCAAAGATAACAACTCAGGTCGTCAAGAACTTCATTTGGGGGGAGATTGTCTGCCGGCATTGTTGGAACACCCTATTACTAATTTGGGTCAGGATCACTATGTCTCTAGGAATCTGTGCTTGACCTTCTGTATAGCTTAATAGGTCAATTAGAATTGAGTCTAAGGGTTAGAAGTCTAGGATTGGAAGCTGCCCTGAAGATCAAGTTTTTCTGACTGGAGACCAAGTCTGATCGTCGAGCTCAGCACGACGATTCGTCGAACTCAGATCGACGATCGTCGAGCTCAACTTCGGCAGATCGTCGAGCTCCACTCGACGATCGCTGAGCTCAACTTCACAATATCGTCGAACTCCATTCGACGATCGGTGAGCTCAGGTCGACGATCTTGACTCCGCTTTGGATCTTTATCTCTGAGCTCAGTTCGACGATCTTTGAGCTCAGATCGACGATTATCTTGCTGCTTGAGTTTTCCAGTTCGCTGAGCTCAGCTCGACAATAGCAGAGCTCAGTTCGACGTTTTCAGTTATCTTTCAGAATTCAAATTCAAATCAGTTAGAAGTTATTCTGCATTTAATTCAGAAGATCTGCTAGCCGTTTTCATTTACTTCTGGACCAAGTTTCAAGGGATTTTTCAAGGAATAATTCTGTGGACTTTCCTCCAGAAGAGTTTTTGCAATTAAGGATGCAATCAATGCAGACCAACGGCTATCTTTGACAGAGTGATATTCTATTCTGGCACAGAGAATAAAAGACAGAATGTTTTTGAATCAATATAGATGAAATACAGAGATTGACAGAATAGGACACACAACTCAGAATAGAGAGACTCTCTCAAAAACTTCTGTCAAAAAGATTTCTGAAGAACACTCATCAAAGAGATCAAGTTTTCAAAAATCATCAGATCTCTTCAGCTTTCAAAGTGTTCAAGGCCAACATCATTTTCAAGACTCCAGACACTCAACATTTCAGCCATTGCTGAAATCATCCATTGCTGGAGTTCTACATTTGAAGGCCTATCACCCTCAAGCAAAGCTTTTCTTCCTGAAGATTTCAAAGACTCAGGGGGAGCTTTGACATCAATCCACATAGTCTTCTCAGTCGTTTGAGAAAGAGAAGACTGCCATCACTCTCTCACCCCCATTCTGTAAAGGGTTTTTCAAACTCCCTTCAAAAGTTTGAATCTGGTTTTTGAGCACCTTGTCAAAAGCTCATTGGTGGCAAGACACCTGATCAAAAAATCTGCCTTGGTTTTTGAGCACCTTATCAAAAGCTCATTGGTGCCCAGGACACCTGATCAACTCATCCTGCAGTGGATTCCTACCTAGGGTGGTAGAAGAGTGGATGTACCCAAGTTTGGGGAACCACTATATTTCCTTGTGTCCTCTGGTTCTGCTTGTTTTCTTTTTGTTTCTGGCCTAGATTTTCTTGTGCTTAGTCTCTGCATAGCTTAGTTCTGTGATTAGTTTTATTTCTGCTTCACTGCTCACACTCATTACAACAATTGTTGTAAAGCTTTGCAAAAGTTTTCTTTGTGTTTTAAAAGCACCATATACTCTATTCACCCCCCTCTAGAGTATATCAGATCTAGTTTCCCTTTCAATTGGTATCAGAGGGAGGTTGGTTAAACATACCATACCTGATTGGTTGTACAGGCTAACACCTGAACCCCAAGATCCCAAACTAGATCTTTTTGTTATTATTAGATTTTGTTTGCACAAGTCATGGCCCAAAACAAAGATTATGCTAGCACCAGACCTCCAGTGTGCAATCTGTCAAAGTTTGCACTTTGGAAAGCAAGGATTAGACTCTACATGAATTCTATTGACGAAGATATTTTTAATTCTGTTTTGACAGTGTGTCCAAGACCCCCAGAAAGTACAAGTACAAATGTTGTTCCACCTCCATCAGGAACAGATGCTGACATCAAAAAGTGGAAAGTAGCTGATGCCAAGGCTATGAACATTCTAGCCCAGACAATGTCAGATGACATTTTTCAAAAGGTAGCTGAATGCAACTCAGCCAAGGAGATCTGGGACAAGCTCTCAGAAATTGTCTCAGGCTCAGCTGATGAGAGAAAGGACAGAAGATCCCATCTCATCTCCCAATATGAGAACTTCAAGAAGGGAGAGGCTGAGTCAGTGGGAGACATGTATAACAGACTGAGTCTAATTGTCAGTGAACTAAAGACATTAGACAAAGAGATCTCTCTGACAGAACTTAATGACAAGATCCTAATGTGCTTCCCCAGCACTTGGGATTCAAGAATCTGGCCAATCAAAGATGCTAGAAGTCTAAATGAGATCACCACTGAAGCCTTGTTGGGTAAGCTCAAATCTTATGAGCTACTCATCAAGAACAGAGAGGAAGAACAGAAGGCTGCTTCACCAGCCACAAGAAAGGAGAAGACCATAGCATTCAAGGCAACTGAGGATCTGCCTGAAGAAAAAGGAACAGGCAATGATGAACTTCTCAGCTTGCTGGCCAAAAGATTCTATAAGATGGCCAGAAAGGACTTCAGAAGAAGATCATACAAGGAGCAGGATAAGCCAAGGTATGACAAGTCCATTGGCAATAACAAAGACATTATTTGCTTTGGTTGCAGGAAACCAGGGCACATAGTTCCTGACTGTCCAGAGAACAAGAACAAGGACAGAAGGGAAAGAAAGGAGAGAAGAAAGGAGAAAGACTCCAAAAGGAGTGGCAATAGCAAACCTTCTTCCAGCAAAAATAAGCATACAAGGAAAGGATTTGTTGCTGAATCCTGGAGTGAGACTGAAGAGGAGTCAGAAGCCTCTTCCAGCTCTAGTGATGATGAGGATGATGCAGAGGAAAAGGAGTTCTGCATGATGGCAATCAATGCCTCACAACACAACTCAGAGGAAGAGGAGTCAGAGTCAGACTCAGAGACTCAACCTGAAGAAGATCAGGTAATTAGTTCTTTTGATTTTACTTCAGAAGATTTTAAATCTGAATTTAAAACACTGTGTTTAGACCTGCTAAAGTCTGAGAAAGAGATTATCTCTCTCAGAAATCAATTATCTGAACACAATGGTTTAAAGTCAGAAAACCTCAAACTCTCTCAGGAGTTGGAGAACTGTAGGGAACAGATAGCTACAATGAAAAGTGAGCTCTCTGAGGCCAAGAAGCTTGAAGAATCCCTTAATGGGAGAAGCATCAAGCTGATGGACATCACAAGCACAGTGAACTCTAGACTTAACAGTACACTGGGCTTGGGTGCTTCATCCAGCCAACCTATAGTCCTAACAACTCCCATCAAGTTTATTTCTAGCAAGGGAAAGGGAGTTGTAGAGGTTGCCAGGAAAAATTCTGATCTGCCTCAGAAATTTAAGTCCCAGCAGAAATCGTCGAACGAAGCTCGACGATCGCCGAATGAAGATCGACGATCGCCGAACGCAGCTCGACGATCTCAGGGAAAATCATCGAACGCTGATCGACGATCTCAGCCAAAGTCGTCGAACGCAGCTCGACGATCTCATATACCTGACCTCACCCATAGTAGACCGTCGAACGGAGCTCGACGATCTGACCCACGATCGTCGAACGCAGCTCTAAGATCGTCGAACAGAGGTCAGAGCTCTGGAAACTTTTTCAAAGGCAAGTCAAAATTGAATCCTAAGGGTTCTTCATCCCAAACCTTCAACCCTTATACTGAATGGATTTTACCTCCAAGGAGATATCATCCTGAAGGATATAAGAGTCAGCCAGGGATGTCTTTCATTTCTGAATTTAGAGGTTATCAACCTAGGCCCAAGGTAAACTGGGTCAAAAACAAGTAAATTGTTTCATGTGCAGGTGAAGACCTATCCAACATCTAACCAGCAATGGTACTTGGATAGTGGATGCTCTAAGCACATGACAGGGAATAAGGACAACCTCACTTCCTTTAGAGCCAAGCTTGGACCCAAAGTTATCTTTGGTGATTCCAACTTTGGACAAACTAAAGGATATGGTGCAGTCCAGATTGGTTCTGTAACCTTCAAGAAAGTAGCATATGTGGAAGGACTGAAGCACAACCTGATCAGCATCAGTCAGCTGTGTGATGAAGGCTACCAGGTGACCTTCAGCAAAACCTTATGCAAAATCAAGTCAGAGGACAACACAACTGTGTTGACAGGTAAAAGGAAAGGTAACATCTACCTTGTAGATTTTCTTTCAACCAATGTAGATATCTGTTTATTCAATTCAGTCTGTAGACCAAATGTTTTATGGCATAAGAGACTAGGACACCTAAACCTTAGAACTATTGCTAGGCTATCCAAGGACAACCTTGTTAGAGGACTACCTTCTGGCCCCTACAAGAAGGAAGGACTATGCAAGGCTTGTCAATTAGGCAAGCAAACTAAAAACAGTTTTAAGTCACTTAATAAGAGTGATTCACCTAGGATATTGTATCTGTTACACATGGATCTATTTGGACCCATAACAGTACAAAGCCTAGGAGGGAAATCCTACACTTTAGTAATTGTAGATGACTTCTCTAGATTCACTTGGGTGTTCTTTCTAAGGAAGAAGTCTGATAACTTTAAGTGTCTGACAGAGTTTCTCAAATGTATACAGATTGAGTTCAATACTCACATTGCCCTGATCAGAAGTGATCATGGGACAGAGTTTGATTCTCTTCTTATGCAAGAGTTCTGTCAGAGTGAAGGGATCAGACATACTTTCTCAGCTCCTAGAACTCCTCAACAAAATGGGGTAGCTGAAAGGAAAAATAGAACCCTTATTGAATCTGCCACTACATTGTTGTCAGATGCTCATCTACCTCTATCCTTTTGGGCAGAGGCAGTGAACACCTCCAACTATGTGCTGAACAGAAGTCTGATACATAAACTAAAGGGAAAGACTCCCTATGAATTACTCAAAGGGAAGAAACCTAAAGTTGATTATTTCAGAATTTTTGGCTGCATTTGCTATATTCACAATAATGACAAGAAATATCTAGCAAAATTTCAAGCCAAAGCTGATGAAGGAGTGTTTCTGGGATACTCCATGATCAGCAAGGCCTATAGGGTCTATAATAAGTCATCTTTGAAAATTGAGGAATCTGTTCATATTTCTTTTGATGAAACTAACATGTCTTTCAAGGAGAAGATTTCTTCTACCATAGAACCTTTGCAGGAACACTCTCTAGTTGAAGATATGAACAAGCTACAGGTTGCTCAAGAAGAAGAAAGCAGTGAAGATGAAAGCAATGCTCAACATAATGAACCACCACTTGAAGAGCCAGTTGTTGTACCACAAGAGGAAACAACAACACAGGTTGGTGAACAATCAACACCCCCTGTTGATTTAGTAACATCAAGAGACCATCCAATTACCCAAATAATTGGAGAAATCTCAGCTGGTGTGCAAACCAGAAATCAGGTCAACCAAAACCTATTGCACACCTGCTTCCTTTCTCAAATTGAACCTCAGTCCATTCAAGATGCAGAGCAAGATCCACACTGGATCATTGCAATGCAAGAGGAGTTGCATCAATTTGAGAGGAACAAAGTATGGGAACTAGTGCCAAAGCCAAAGGATCATTCCATTGTTGGAACAAAATGGGTATTCAGAAATAAACTGGATGATCAAGGAGTAATAATAAGGAACAAGGCAAGGCTAGTTGCTCAGGGATATTCTCAAGAAGAAGGAATTGACTACGACCAGACTTTTGCACCTGTTGCAAGATTGGAAGCCATCAGGATATTTCTAGCTTATGCAGCTCACAAAGGCTTCAAGGTTTATCAGATGGATGTCAAGAGTGCCTTCTTAAATGGAGACATCAAAGAGGAAGTCTATGTCAGACAACCTCTAGGTTTTATCTCTCCAACTTATCCTGATTATGTTTTTAGACTAAATAAATCATTATATGGTCTCAAGCAAGCTCCTAGAGCATGGTATGAGACCCTAGCATGCTTTCTCTTGGAAAATGGTTTTATAAGGGGTAGAGTAGACCAAACTTTTTTTGTTAGAACCCATAAGTCCCATACCCTACTAGTACAAATTTATGTAGACGATATCATTTTTGGTTCTACTGACTCAAAATTATGCAGAATGTTTTCTAACCTAATGCATTCTAAATTTGAGATGAGTAGCATGGGTGAGCTATCCTTCTTCCTAGGATTGCAAGTCAAACAACATGCTGAAGGCATCTTTATTTCTCAAACCAAATATGCTAATGAGTTGGTTAAGAAATTTGGTATGTCTGAGGCATCTTGTATGAAAACACCCATGCCTACCAATGCTGTACTGGATGCTGATGAACATGGGAAACCTGTTGATCAGACAACATATAGAGCAATGATTGGCTCTTTACTGTATCTTACAGCTAGTAGACCAGATATAATGTTTGCTACATGTATATGTGCTAGGTTCCAAGTAAGCCCTAGAGAGTCACACCTAACATTAGTAAAGAGGATTCTTAGGTATGTTAAAAGTTGTCCAAATCTAGGTCTCTGGTATCCAAAAGATTCAGCATTTGAGTTAACTGGATTCTCTGATGCTGATTATGCTGGATGCAGAATTGACAGGAAAAGCACCAGTGGAACTTGTCAGTTCCTTGGTGATAGACTTGTCTCTTGGTTTTGTAAGAAACAAACATCTGTGTCAACTTCAACTGCTGAAGCTGAATATATGGCTGCAGGTAGTTGTTGTTCACAAATACTGTGGATTCAAAATCAACTCCTAGACTATGGTTACAACTTAGAGAAGTCAAAAATCTTTTGTGACAATACAAGTGCTATTTCTATAGCTCAAAATCCAGTCCTCCATAGTAGGACAAAACACATAGAGATTAGGCATCACTTCTTAAGGGACAATGTTGAAAAGAATAAAATTGAATTGCAATATATCCCAACTGATTTACAAAGGGGAGATATTTTCACCAAGCCTTTGGATGAAAAGAAACACACTTTCTTCCTAAATCAGTTAGGAATGTTAGATGGAGGAAGTCTTAAATAATGTCCAAGATTTTGAAAGCTAAAAATTGACCAAGACTAGGCAAAATTCTGATTTTTTTCTTAGTGTCTAGAATTTTCTGATCTCTGAACTGCGCTCGACGATTTCCACACAGATCGCCGAACGGAGATCGACGATTTCCAGAATCGTCGAACTGAGTTCAGCGCCCCTCAGATAGTATGAACTATCTCTTCCGGTCAACGATCGTCGAACGGCGCTCGACGATTTTGTTCCCTGAACGATCGTCGAACGGAGCTCGACGCCTTCCAAGATCGTCGAACGGAGATCGACGATGTTGGAGTCTCTTCAGATTCCTTTAGAAGCCTCGATCGTCGAACTGAGTTCAACGATCTTTCCATTTCTGCGTCGAACCCTAATATAAAACTCATTTTTCGCCGTCGTTCTCTCTTGCGCTTTCAATTTCTCTGCACGAATCTTCTTCCCTCCAAACAGTTCTACGCTTGTTCGTTTTGTTTGTTAAGTTTTGCAGGTACAATGGCCGTATCAGTTGCTGTTCTAGCCGCCATGAAGTTCGATGCAGGATTCGACATCGATCTGGACTCATTCAACACTACTGATCAAATCTTCCTGGACATTTTGAGTTTGTTCAAGGATCAGAACTTGTCCACCCTCATGACCACTCGAATCAAGCTTGCTTCAGATGAAATAAAAGAATGGGTCTATACTGCTCACAACCTTGACAACAACACAATAGTTGGATCTATTGCTGGAACCCAGGTACCTCTGACCCCAACAGTCTTAACAGAGGTGTTTGGTTTGAGAAATGGAGATGATAATGCTGAACTATCTGGGGAAGAATTTTCTGATATACTTTCCAGGATGGGTCATCCAGAGGGAAACTCTAGCAAGTTGTTCAAAAGGAACTTGTCAGTTGAGTACAGGTTCCTAGCAGATGTTGTAGGCAAGGTGCTGTTGGCAAAGCATTCTGCACATGATACCATCTCCAGACATCAGCTCTGCCTCATGGGAGCTCTGGTAGATAAGAAAAGTTTAAATTGGGGAGAGGTCTTCTTTGACCTGATAAAGAAGAAAATCAATAAAAGCTTTGTAAATTTTGGAAGAATTCTTGGAGTTTTCCTTCAGGCAAGGTGCCCTGCTCTGCTGGTCTCCTCTGGAGTGCACATCAATGCCTCCAAGAGACTTACCTGTGCCCTATTTGGCAAGTGGGACAGGCAAATTAGCAAACCCAGCAGGCCCTCTTCAACTGCTCCTTCAGGCACCAGGACTCAAAGAGTCACTCCCCCACAGGTTTCTGCTCCTGCAGAAGACCTGGCTGCTGCTGTTGCTGCTTCCTCTCCTCCTCCAAGCCCAACCCTACCTCTTCCATCCACCATTCCAGCTTCATCCACAATTACCATCTCCAGCCCATCTCCAACATCAATTCCATCTCCAGCAACCATTTCATCACCTCCAGTAGACCATTTCCACCCATTGTTCTCCTATCCACCACCAGATGTCACATCATCTCCATCCATACCATCATTCACCCTTCTGGATGACTCCTACATGGATGATTCCCCCTCATCTCCTCCAGAATTACCCTCCTCCTCAACCTCATTCCAAGATCTCCTCCACCACATCCTTGACCAACCCACATTCACTCCATCCATATCCATCCCCTTGTCCTCCATCTCCACAATCCCCACACCTCAGCCATCCATCCCTCCACCATCCAGCCCTCCACTTCCAGCATCCTCAGCCATCCCCATACCCTCTACCTCTGCTCCTGCCATTGAGCATGTAGATCTGCCAGCCTTAGCTGACAAGTTGTATGAGCTACTGGCCCCCAGGCTCTCTCTTCTCATGGAGGCCTCCTTAGCTCCTCTACAACAGTCAGTGGCAGCCCTGTCTGCCAGGCTTTCCTCCCTCATTCCTCAGGCACCACCTCCAGCAGTGTGCCTTGATACAGATGTATCTGCATCTAGGCAGGGGGAGATGCCATATGAAGCCAGCCTTCATGCTGCTGTTGCTGCTGCTTCTGCTCCTATTGCTGATGATACTGCTGCTGCTGCTGGAACTTCTGTGTCTGCTGCCTCTTCTGCTCCAGTTGCTGTGCCTACTCCAGTTCTGGCAATAGACCTAAGGTCTTTGCTCTCAGCCTTTGATCCTGCCTTTTTCAGTTGTCTGCCAGAAGTTCATGTTGTCCAGCCCCCAGAGGATCTGTCCAAGGCTCTGGTGCCTTTCTCTGGCTGTGACCCCAACATTATTTCCTCCTTTGTACTCTCAGTGATTACTGCTGCTGCTGTTAATGAAGAAAGGACTGCCTTTGCTTCTGAATTTGTTGATGCTAATGCTGAAGTTGTTCTCCCTGCTGCTGAACTTCAAGTTGCTTCTGATGAGCAAACATCCCAGGATTTTCTGATGACAGAGGCCACTGGTTTTGAGCCTGCTGAAGATTTTGTTGTTGTTGCTGAAGATTTTGTTGAAGATTTTGTTGTTACTGAAGCTGCTGCCATCACTCCTGAAGTTACTAGTGTTGTTTCTGCTGTTGCTCCTGTATCTGCTGCTGTATCTATTGCTGTATCTGCTGCTGTTCCTGCTGCTGCCCCTTCTGCTTCTGCCTCATCTACTGCAATGCAACTGAAGAAAGATCTTATGAAGAAGATAGATGCTATATATGATGCCCAGAGTTCTGACTCTGATGAGTTTAAGACAGATTCTGATGACTCTGCTGCCACTATTGCCAGGAAGAGGAAGGCTAGAAGCAAGGCTATGAAAAGGGTTCCTCCTGCCAAAGTAAAAGATGATAATGATATTCCATACTATATTCTGCATAACTGCCAAATTACTGAACATTGGATGCAGTACTCTAAAAATCAGCTGAAAGCAATGAAAAAGAAGAGAAAGTATGAGAAGGGCTCCTCCCAGTTCAAGCACCCTCATCCTCCTCCACCACCTCCACCTGATGCAGGTGCAGGTGGCAGCTCTGCAAGTCAGGCCCCATCTAGAAGCCAGGCTCCCTACCAACCCCATGCCAGATCATATCAAAGGGAAAGCCAATCTAGGGGTTCTTATTCCAGGAGAGGAGGATACAGGGGAAGTCAAAGAGATATCCAAGTTTATTCTAAAGGGCATTCCAGGCAGCACCCTTACTCCAGGGGAGGACATGTTTCTTCTGATACATCTTCTGGTCTATTCCCCTATAAGCTAAAAGAGACAGTGTCTGCTAGGCCTCCTCAGGACACTTCTTCCAACAGGTATGAGCCACCTGTACCTTTTGAGGACCCTGAGAAGAATCCTGTTGCTTGGACTGCTAGAATGAAGGAATTGGCTGCATTAGACCAGATAAAGAAAGCCAGAGAGCAAGGCCTAGACACTTCAAATATTTCTACCATGTCAGAGCAAAGACAAAAAGAGCTAGAAAGATATGCCTCCAGCAAATTCTTTGATGCAGAAAGATATATGGAATTACATCTTGCTGCTGTGGTTCCCAGGGCTGCTAAGCAAATTTATTTGGGTGCAGCTGATGACACCAGATCCAAACAAGAAGCCCTGAATCCTAACAGAGAAATCAAAATGGTTAAAGGCAAAGAGAAGAAGTAATTCTGTAAGGTGACAATCTTTGGATTTTCTGAACTGCTATCTGGATGCTATATATATATATCTGTGATGTTTCTGCAATGTCTGTATATTGTTTTTATGCTTTTCTGATTGTATGTTGTTATTTGAATTTTTCCAAAATCTGTAAATAGTAATCCTAACCCAAATAGGGGGAGATTGTTGGAACACCCTATTACTAATTTGGGTCAGGATCACTATGTCTCTAGGAATCTGTGCTTGACCTTCTGTATAGCTTAATAGGTCAATTAGAATTGAGTCTAAGGGTTAGAAGTCTAGGATTGGAAGCTGCCCTAAAGATCAAGTTTTTCTGACTGGAGACCAAGTCTGATCGTCGAGCTCAGCACGACGATTCGTCGAACTCAGATCGACGATCGTCGAGCTCAACTTCGGCAGATCGTCGAGCTCCACTCGACGATCGCTGAGCTCAACTTCACAATATCGTCGAATTCCATTCGACGATCGGTGAGCTCAGGTCGACGATCTTGACTCCGCTTTGGATCTTTATCTCTGAGCTCAGTTCGACGATCTTTGAGCTCAGATCGACGATTATCTTGCTGCTTGAGTTTTCTAGTTCGCTGAGCTCAGCTCGACGATAGCAGAGCTCAGTTCGACGTTTTCAGTTATCTTTCAGAATTCAAATTCAAATCAGTTAGAAGTTATTCTGCATTTAATTCAGAAGATCTGCTAGCCGTTTTCATTTACTTCTGGACCAAGTTTCAAGGGATTTTTCAAGGAATAATTCTGTGGACTTTCCTCCAGAAGAGTTTTTGCAATTAAGGATGCAATCAATGCAGACCAACGGCTATCTTTGACAGAGTGATATTCTATTCTGGCACAGAGAATAAAAGACAGAATGTTTTTGAATCAATATAGATGAAATACAGAGATTGACAGAATAGGACACACAACTCAGAATAGAGAGACTCTCTCAAAAACTTCTGTCAAAAAGATTTCTGAAGAACACTCATCAAAGAGATCAAGTTTTCAAAAATCATCATATCTCTTCAGCTTTCAAAGTGTTCAAGGCCAACATCATTTTCAAGACTCCAGACACTCAACATTTCAGCCATTGCTGAAATCATCCATTGCTGGAGTTCTACATTTGAAGGCCTATCACCCTCAAGCAAAGCTTTTCTTCCTGAAGATTTCAAGGACTCAGGGGGAGCTTTGACATCAATCCACATAGTCTTCTCAGTCGTTTGAGAAAGAGAAGACTGCCATCACTCTCTCACCCCCATTCTGTAAAGGGTTTTTCAAACTCCCTTCAAAAGTTTGAATCTGGTTTTTGAGCACCTTGTCAAAAGCTCATTGGTGGCAAGACACCTGATCAAAAAATCTGCCTTGGTTTTTGAGCACCTTATCAAAAGCTCATTGGTGCCCAGGACACCTGATCAACTCATCCTGCAGTGGATTCCTACCTAGGGTGGTAGAAGAGTGGATGTACCCAAGTTTGGGGAACCACTATATTTCCTTGTGTCCTCTGGTTCTGCTTGTTTTCTTTTTGTTTCTGGCCTAGATTTTCTTGTGCTTAGTCTCTGCATAGCTTAGTTCTGTGATTAGTTTTATTTCTGCTTCCCTGCTCACACTCATTACAACAATTGTTGTAAAGCTTTGCAAAAGTTTTCTTTGTGTTTTAAAAGCACCATATACTCTATTCACCCCCCTCTAGAGTATATCAGATCTAGTTTCCCTTTCAGGCATGGAATCTCAATGGCAATAATCACCGACAACGGACCACAGTTCAATAAAGCTGAGATGATTGATTTTTGCAAGCAGATCGTAACAGAGCTGCGGTTTGCATCAGTCCATCATCCCAGAAGCAACGGACAGGTGGAAGCAGCCAACAACCAGGTCCTCAACTTACTAAACAAGAACGTGCAGAATCTCAAAGGCAGTTGGGCTGATCAACTTCCATCGGTCCTCTAGTCCTTAAGAATGACACCTTCATCCGCAACTAGAGAAACTCCATTCAAACTTTCTCATGGCTCAGAAGCCCTTATTCCAGTTGAGTTTGAAGCTCCATCACCAAGGGTTCTACTTGCAAGGCAATGTGTTGAGAAATGACTTGAGCTCAATAATGAAGAGATGAAGTTCTGCTTGGAGCACATTGAAGAAATCAGAGACAAAGCAGCAATAAGGCAAGAAGAGGTCAAGAGAAGGATGGATTCAAACTTTCAAGTGGGAGATCTGGTTCTTAAAAAAGTTGACACTGCTGCAAGAGCTAGCTCATTAGGAAAGCTTAATCTGAATTGGGCCGGCCCCTTCATTGTCAAAGAAGTGCTAAAGAGCTGGGCTTACCGCCTGCAAACATATGAAGGAGAGGATGTACCACACACATGGATTTGGGATGATCTAAAGCGGTTCTATTTCTGAACCTCCTCCTTTCATTTTTTTCCTATGTAACCTTTTCCAAGGATTATTATTGATTAAGGCTGCATGCTAATATTTCTTCAAGTGTTTTTATCTTTTGAATAGTAATAGTTATCACATTGAGCAAGGAAGATTTCAAAACAATTCTATCTTTGAACTCTCTTTTCTCTCTAGTACAAACTTTACAAAACTATTTTTATTGATTAAAGACTTTACACTAACACTTTTTCTATTGTTTACTCCTTTATCTCCCGAACAACTCCAACGATTGCCTGATACCAGGAGACATCGCCAAGTTCAGCTGAAGCCTCCCTTAGAACTGTTGTCATTAGCATAACACCACAAAGACCACGTGTTGCGGGGAGATTTCGCACCGTATAGTGAGAGCTTGCAGGTTCTAGTGAGGTAGGACACTGAATTTCAGATCTCGGCTAGTACCTGACCCCACCTCTGCTTTATGGAGGGACAGGGTGGGTGTTAAGCTCGACCGTGTCATTTATGGGATATCGTTACAACTTTAATGATCACGTGTGAAAAGCAATTCTAGACGCACCTGCCCACGAATCATCTTAGTTTGTGACCTTCGAACACTCCGTGGTACCCTCAAGCAGTGCCTGCAGGAGACCCACAACCTGGTTGATCTTGGAGAAAAGCAATGCCGCTCCGGCCGCACCTGCTAAAATGATCAACTCAAACTGTACTCCAGGCAAGAGGGAAGTGGACCATTCCGTTGAGTGTGCAAATCTTGAGGCCCAGTGTGAGAAGCAATGCCGCTCCGACTGCACCTGCCCACTTGGTCATAAGTCTTCAGCTCATTGTTCGGAGGGAATTAATTCAGTGAGGACTGTCTTTTGGTATCTGATCAGTCTGCTGGCTCTCTGGTTGATCTTATAGCTTGTGGCCCTGTGAGAAAAGCTATGCCGCTCTGGCCACACCTGCCTGCTTGGTCACAAGCTATGGATCATCCATATTCATTGCGGACTATCCTCTATTATCCGCTTAGTCCATAGGATTTCTTTGGATTGATCTTATAACTTGTGGCCCGGTGTGAAAAGCAATGCCGCTCCGGCCGTACCTGCACACTTAGTCACAAGCTATAGATCATTTCTATTTTTTATTCAGTGCAGACTGTCTTCTGGTATCCGCTCAGTCCGCTGGATTTCTTTGGGTTGATCTATAGTTTTCATGGCCCGGTGTGAAAAGCAATGCCACTCCGGCCGCACCTGCCCACTTGGTCACGAGCTATAGATCATTTCTATTCAATTATGTGTGGACTGTATATTTGTAGCCACCCAGTCCGCAGGATTGGTCCCCGGTTTGTTTTTTCAACTCGCAGTTTAACAATAATTATAAGTCTGTAATGCTTATTATCATTGTTAAGCTTGAAAGATGTTCGATTTTGGCAAAGGGAATTGTAGACTGCTATTGGAACTCGTCAGAGTCCACTTAATGTTCTTTTACTTCGACAACCAACTAGATAACATTAATCTCATTCATTTTGCGGCGAACAGTGCTTGAATTATTTGATAAGATTTCCTAATTGGCAAGTCAAAAACTTATATAGTGCGGATGATATCTACATTGACCGGACTGATATACGGAGTTCGTACTTAAATACGTCAGATTGCATTTAAATAACAAAAAGCAAGGAACATTGCAGAAGACACATACTGATACCAGAATATCCTTTTATTTTTCATCAAAAATCAAGTTACAACTTTTATATGTTTGGCAGACTCCAAGCTTAAGTCCGCTGCCCTTACAAAAATATTAAAAACGAAAATACATTATTCTGCTTCACTCCTCTTCAGTTTTTTCTCTACATGGGGTTTAGGGCTTAGGCCTTCAACATCAATCTCCGTAGAATAGCCCTCTGAGCCACTTCCTCGACTACTCTCTGAACTGGTGCTGGTCGCGGACTCGCTATACAAGCTCTTGCCTGCAGAGCTAGATGTAGAGGCGTCGGACTCGGCAGACTGATCTCCGCCATGCTGGCTTGAAACAGTATTGTCAGCAATTATCCCGGCTTCTCCGCCTTCTCCGTCTTTTCTCCTTCTTCTTCTTCTACTCCTTATCCTTCCTCACCAATAACATCTTTTCCTTTAGCAGTCTATTCCATCGCCGTGACCTGCTCCTCCAACTCTGGGAAGAGCTGTAGAAAAGGGACACCGTCCAACCCTTCCTTTGCGAGGCCGCCGCGAACAAATCACTCGATAGCGATCTCAACGGTTTCTTTCACAAAGGGGAGCATGGCGGACTGGAAGTTATCATTCTCCAAGTCATACGCGACCTGCAAAAAACAAAGGCACAAACTTCACCTCGTCGCAGACTTCAAATTGAGAGCACTACAAAAAACCAAACTTACCGCCAGCTCTTCCTTCTGCTTAGTGACCCTTTTCCCTAGCAGCATATTTCTTTCCTTGATCAACCTCACTTCTTCCTGAAGTTGCTCATTTTGTTTGAACAAATCCATTGTCAAGGAGCAGACAAAATTGTTTGTCACAACGTTGTTCGCGCTTGCCTGGGCGACCAGCAGAGGGAGGTCGACAGGTGCAACCCGCATCATGTCGCTCAAGTTGCGCTTCCCATAGAGCGTTGAGATCACGACATGAGCGTGGCAGCTTATCTTTGGACTCGTACATGATGGCAGCGCTGTCGATAGCCAGACATGCTTATTTTTGCTATGCCAGTGGATCATCGGGTTACCCCTCAGATCCTTTTGGCAGTCACCAAAGCCCTGCATCACAAAGCTTTCAGTGGAGCAGTCCGCCGCGGGATCTCCCTCTTCTTTCCTTTTTCTTGCGAGTGCTTGCTTCCTTTCCCTCTGTGTAGGTGTGAGTACGCCAGGCGTTTGTGGTAGATTTGCAGGCACAGCCAAGGTTGTCGTAAGAAAAGAACGTGTTAGAATACAAGTCGTGGCGGATAAAAATGTGAGTCTGCTGAAACTTACCCTCTTCACGGTTCAGGCCACCCAAGCTCGCCAGCAGCGGGTTGTAATGCTTGATGTCCAGCCCGACTATTGCGAGAAACTCGACAATGGCGAGCTACACCGCATCAAGCCGGACGGTCTTGAAGTCAGTTTCCGCGGGCTCCTACGGATAGGTTTGCACGAACCCAAGGTCTCCCTCGAAGATCAAGAACCTGGAGGTCTCGTTATGGATCTTGTTAAGCAGACCCATGACCTTCATCACTCGGCAGTAGAAGTAAATCACCCCTTTATTTGGGCGGCCTCCAGACGGTGTTATTGAGCAAGCTGAGAATATCTTTCGAAAAATATTGAGGGAAAAAGTGATCTTCTCAGATCGCAAATAGGTGAGGAAGCTATAAATTGCAGCAAGGGTGTTGGGCGCAAGCTGGCCTGACACCATCCCATAGTGCTCGAATATGTCTACCATCTCCAATAGCAGTGGGAATCTAAACCCGCTATCAAAGTGGTCGACAGGTATAACGATCTGAGTCGTTGTTGAGAAGTTCAATCTTTCCTCGTGGACGGGAAGGCGTACAAGCAAAGTTGAGTCTGCCATATGTCTCTCAACGAAGGCCTCAAGGTCGACCTCCGTCAATGTGCATTTCCTGTGATCAGCAGCATGGAAAGCAACCACGACATCAGTTCTTTCGAACACCATGTTTTCAGGCAGCACGGTCCTCTGCTGCAACTGCATTCCTGCATAGAAGAAGCAACAGGGATATATTTATAGTAGTGGGGCCTGACAGTTTTTTGGCCAGGACGTACAACTAGATTATCTAGTCCACTAAGTTCGCAATAATTCAGTTTTTTATGCAGCAAAAATAAAAGCAATGCGAACACAATCTTGGGTTCACTTAGTTCGCTATTTCTAGTTTCTTGCACCTACCAAGCAAATTTCAAAGCAAAAATTAAGTGGATACATTTTCAGTTCGCCCAGCTCGCAATACTTCCCACCTGCAGATTAATTCACAAGTTATATTCATAAAAGCAGACACAACATTAGTCTGTACAGTTCGCCACAGCACAGTAGAGAAACAGGCACAGTTCCACGTCAGATTACGCGGATAACAAGTTTAATCTGCATAAAACACAACATTGTTCATTACACACATCGCAACAATAGAAAAACATAGAATTGTTCAACACACATTATACAACAGATCAAAGTTCATCTAATTGCGACCTCAGCGGTCTCGATTCTCTAATCGCGCAGGCCGCTCGGTTCTATCTCTGTATAGATGCGCCGCCTGGTCTCTCATCTGAAGCACATCACCATTCAAGCGGAAGATGTGATGTTGGATGGTGTTGATGGTCTGGTGCATGTGCACGGCGTCCCGGTCAATATGTCTCAAAGGAACCATGGGCTCAGTTGCCGGCCTTAGTACTTCGTCCGCGGCGATATGGCAACTTTCTGCTGGGATTGGAGCATCCGTTGGAGGAGCTCGATCTGGCAGTCGCGGCCTCTCCTCGGCGACCTCAGCAGCCCGCTTGTCTTTATCAGCACGAATCACCGCTAAGTACTTTCCTTTGTAGAAGCAGACATCATCAACAAGCCACTTCTTCTCCCTATCAGACCTCTCCAGCACCCTGGAGATGTTGGCGACCCGGTCCTTCAAGGCCTTCTCGCGCTCCGTCGCAACCTTCTCGCGCTCTACCACCCTCCTTAACTCCATTCTGATTTCTTGAATTTCAGCATGAAATTTCTTTTCTAACTCTACGATTTTGTCCAGGCCGAGTGTAACGCCCCCGATTTTTTCGATGATCTTATTTCTTTGGGCAACGTCAGATTTATGATGCTGTGGCGTTACTTTTAACGTCAAGGGTTGGAATTGAGTAGTTTTGGACGTGCTCGTCCAATTTCATTGAAAACCGAGCGTTTTTGGGGTCTCGGCGCGCGATCTAAGTCTTGGGTTATGTTTTTGTTCGCCGCATGTTTTGGCGGTTAATATCTCGAGAATTGCTCGTAGGATTCTTGTTTTGACTTCGCCGTTGTGTCCGTAGCTGCAATTTTCGCATACGACATGAGTTTCGTTTAATTCGGCGCGTTTGAGCCTTTGTTCGATCTCATAGTTCCCTGTGCAGTTATCAGACACGTTAATTTCTATATTAATGATTTGGGCTTGTGTGATTCTCGGGAAGCCCTCCCAGGTGTGGGTTTTCGTCGAACCAGGTTTTCTTCGGTTTTTCTTGGCGCTGTGTCGGGTTCGACGATCGTCGAGCGGAGCTCGATGATTCTCATGCTTTCTCTGGGCGCTGTGGTGCGTTCGACGATCGTCGAGCCGATTGTCATGCTGAGCTCGACGAATCGTCGAGCGGAGCTTGTTCTACGTCTAGTGGATCTTCATGTTGAGTTCGACTATTTTCAATTTGAGTTCGACGATTTTCGAACAGTTTTTATCGAGTGGATCCCCCCTTGTACTCGAGTAAGTCCCTTGTACTCGAGTTGTTTTCCCGTGCTGAACTCGAGTAACCCTGGTACTCGAGTAGTTTCCCCGTGCAGTACTCGAGTAATTCTCTCGCCTTCTACTCGTGTAATTCTCGTATACTCGAGTACTCCTCCTCTGCTACTCGAGTAGTTTTAATGAACTTCTCGGGTAGGTCTCTGCTACTCGAGTAGTCGCAATGAACTACACGAGTAGATTTTTGTTACTCGAGTAGTTGGAATGAACTACACGAGTAGGTTTCTGTTACTCGAGTAGTTGGAATGAACTATACGAGTAGGTTTCTGTTACTCGAGTAGTTGGAATAAACTACACGAGTAGGTCTCTGTTACTCGAGTGGTCGTAGTGAGCTACACGAGTAGGCTTTCTGTCACTCGAGTAGTTGTATTAAACTACTCAAGTAGGTCTTCTGTACTCGGGTGCTTGCTTTGATCTACCCGAGTTGGTTCCGTCTGATACTCGAGTATCCCTTCCCCTCTGCTTCGGGAAAACCGGTTCAGCCGAACCCGGCTTTTTTTGTTGTTCTTCCTGTATCACCTTTGGTATAAATACCATCTTCATCTTCTCCTCCGATCCCTTTCCTTCTGAACCAGAGCGGCATGAGCGAGATAGAGGTTGTTCGTCCTTGTCCCTTCCAGTGGCTGTTGACGGTGCTCCGGTGCTCGGAATTTCAAACCGATCGTAGATCCGGAAAGCTCTCGTCGAGAGCTTCGCCCTCGTGGTAATTTCTTCCCCGTTTCTTGAGATTTTATCGCTAGGGTTTTTTCGTCCCTAATCCCATTTTGACCCTTTTGTCTAGATTTCAACTCCTCCCGCAGTCTTTTGCCCCGATCTTCGATGTGGAGCAATTCAGAGTACTTTTCCAGTAAAACCAAGGTAAGTGGTGGTTTCCCCCTCGTTTCTCTTTGTTCGATCTGATGGTAACGGCTATACTTTCATGTTCCTTAAATATTCTGTGCTTATTATTCCTAATCATCGTTATGTTTAATCGTGTCAACAATCCTTTGTTGTTGTAAGGTGTCGTCTTGGAAAGCCCGATTATTTTTGGTTTTGGGTAAATTGATCCTGGTATGTTTTAGTGATGGTTGTGCATGTTTCAGGTTTCATTATTTAGCGCGTTAGAATTTATCTAGGACTGTAAATTGCTCCTAGAGGTTGATCAACCGAGTCGTGAGTTCGGTAATGTCAAATAGAATCTGTCGAGCCAAATCTCGAGGTATTTGTGTTGTGTTTCTTCGGGTTTCTTGAATGCGGGAGTTAGTGGACGATTCCACCTCTGCGGTGTTTGTTACCTTCATTAGTGCCATGTGGAAGTCTACCTAGTTTTTGGATGTCTGCTGTGTATGGTGGAGAGTATAAGACTCCCTCGCAGTTAGACGGATTATATATCCGTTTGTTTTTGGGTGGTGTGTCCAAGAGTGACCACTATGCCTCTGTTTTTTGGGTGGTGTGTCCAGGATTGACCACTTCGCCGTGTTTTTGGGTAGAGTCGACCACAGGAGCCTAATGAAGGTTTTTTTATCTCCCTTCAATGGAGGTTTTTCTGCATTTTTTCTTTTTGGAGAGATATTTATGTAGTCACCTTATAACCTTGTGCGTCTGGTGCACCCTTGTGGAACATGACAAGTCACGTATGAGTTATTTTCCTAATGATGCCATGTTTCCTTTTGTACTTTACTTCAGTACTTTTGGTCTTGGGTTGGTACCCCTGTTGACCCTTTATTTATTTTGTTTTATTACTTTTCCTGCCACTACTTGTACCTTCTTGCTGAGGTGTTCTGTTTTTTTTGGAATGCCTCAGGTTCAGAGCAGTAGCAGTTAGCAGTGCTGGTGTTGGTTTTCTGGCGGCAATGTTGGTCGTGGTTGTTTCCTCGACATAGCGAGGTAGTTTGTTGTTGGTTTAGTTCTTACTAGTTCAGACATACTATTATTCATGGGTTCGTGTCAGCTTGTTGGCACCCACAGTTTTGTTAGTTGTTCTATACTTGCTAGTTGCTCATTTATTTAATTATAGATGTGGATTACTTGCTCTCTGGGAGGATTTATACTTGAAATGCATGTTAGGTATTTTCAACTATAAAATCTGCTACTAAGCAGTGGAAGCCGCTTTAAAAGTGTAGGCGATTTAAAACGCCAAGAACCGCGGTGCTGAGGCAAGGAAGGAGAAAAGAAAAGGCATTGAGGATGGTAGCTCCAGGGCATCCTGCCCTTCTTCGAAGAAGAAAAGTAAGGATGTGTGTAGCTTCTGTGGTCGACCTGGCCACCCCTAAGAAAGGTGCTTCAAGAGGACTACCACCCTGAAGCAGCAGCAGGTACACGCCATCCAAGGTCCACCCAAGGGAGAGCTTGTGTGCTCGTTCTGTGTAAGGAAGGGTCATGACGTGACTCGTTGCTGGTTGAAAGAAAGGGTTTGCTTCTAGTGTGGGCAGCTGGTACACCAGATGTTTTCATGCCCCCAGGCTCAGTCCCCACTGCAGCCTGCCCCACTTCGAGCTCTGCCACTGCCACCAACCCTGGATAAAGGAAAAGGAAAGCTGAACGTGATGACCACCGAGGAAGCCCAAACCTCTGCGCAAGTGATATCAGGTTAGCCTCAGTTTAATTTTATCCTTGTTAGTTATCCTCGTTGCCCTAGTTATCGTTTGTTTAGTTACGTATGTTACGGTTTTAGGGGAGTTTAAGGTGCGGAATAGGTGGGCTCGCATTCTTTTCGACTCTAGTACCACCCATTCCTTTGTGGCCCGAAGATTTGTTGTTAAGCACCGCCTAAGTGTGGACCATTTAGGAGGCTCCTTCAATGTCAAGCTCCCTTCCGGCGATACGGTGATATCTAACCAAGGAGTTCTGAGATGCCCTATTTATCCTGGGAATTTTCTGGCTTATGCGGATCTGATGATTTTGGATCTGTCTGATTTTGATGTGATTCTGGGCATGGACTGGCTGTCCAAGTATGATGCGGTCATCTATTGTAAGGCTAAGCGATTGGATTTCAGAATGGACGACGGACAACCTATCAGTGTCTATGGATTTCAGGACAGAGTTTCTCCTGTCATTTCTGCGATACGTGCTTATCATGCTATAGAGTCTGGTTGCGAGGCGTTTTTGGTTTCTATTTCTGCTCTAGAAACAACTTTTGTTATGCCACGTCTTGAGGATGTCTCGGTGGTGCGAGAGTTTCCAGATGTCTTTCCTGATAGTCTTGCAGGACTTTCTCCTGAAAGGGAGATAGAGTTTGTGATAGACCTCGAACCAGGTACACGTCCTATTGCTAAAGCACCATACCGTATGTCTCCGCGTGAGTTGGATGAGTTACGTACTCAGCTCGATGAGTTGCTCAGGTGTGGTTTTATTAGACCAAGTACTTCTCCATGGGGTGCTCCTATTTTTTTCGTCAAGAAGAAAGATGGATCGATGAGACTTTGCATCGATTATAGGGAATTGAACAAGGTAACCATTAAGAATAGATATCCCTTGCCAAGGATTGATGATTTGTTTGACCAATTGCGTGGTAGCTCGGTATTTTCAAAGATCGATCTTCGTTCAGACTACCACCAGTTGAGGATTTGAGAGGCAGATATTCCTCGAACCGCTTTCCATTCACGGCATGGACATTATGAGTTTTTGGTGATGTCTTTTGGTTTAACCAATGCACCCTCTACTTTCATGGATTTGATGAATCAGGTGTTTAAGGATTTCTTAGACCGATTTGTTATTGTGTTCATAGATGACGTCTTGGTGTTTTCTCGCAATGTTGAGGAGCATACTCAGCATTTGCGTCTGGTTTTGTCGACCCTGAGGGAGCATAAGTTATATGCGAAGTTGAGCAAGTGTGAGTTTTGGTTACCTCAGGTGTCCTTTCTGGGTCATATGGTAAGCAAGGACGGTATTTCTGTAGACCCGACTAAGATTTCTGCGGTAATGGAATGGGAGAGACCTTCTACACCGAAGGAGATTAGGAGTTTCTTAGGCCTAGCCGACTATTATAGAAGATTTGTGGAAGGATTTTCGTTGTTGTCTGCTCCTCTAACTAGACTTACTCAGAAGAATACTGCTTTCATTTGGAGTGATAAATGTGAAGAGGCTTTCCAAGAGCTGAAGAAGAGATTATGTACTGCTCCAATTTTAACCTTACCTACTGAAGGAGTTGAGTACGCTGTGTATGTTGATGCGTCACACGTCGGGCTTGGTTGTGTTTTGATGCCTGATGGCAAGGTGATCGCGTATGGATCAAGACAACTAAAGATCCACGAGAGGAACTATCCTACGCATGATTTGGAGTTTGTTGCTGTAATTTATGCGCTGAAGCTTTGGAGACACTTTTTATATGGCGCGATGTGCAAGATCTATACTGACCATAAGAGTTTGAAGTACCTCTTCACTCAGAAGGAACTAAATCTGTGCCAACGTCGGTGGTTAAAACATGTGGCGGATTATGAAGTGGAAATTCTTTATCATCCAAGAAAGGCTAATGTAGTAGCCGATGCCTTGAGTAGAAAGACCGCTAAGATTTTTAATCTGTCGGTGCAGTCCTTGGTAGAAGAATTTTTTTTGATGGATATTGAGGTTGGGAGTAGTACTGTGCCTGCTAGTCTAGAAGCAGAAGAACCTTCTTGGATTTCCCTTACTCGAGCACATCAGAAGGATGATTTGATTTGTTGCACCTCCGGAATAGAACTGTGAAGGGAGAGCTACCTGATTTCTATGTGGATGAGTTGGACACCTTGAAGAATCGGGGTAGATTTTGCGCCCCCGCCTTTCGCGATATTCGAGCTAAGATCTGTGCTGAAGCTCATGGTTCAAGCGTAGCCTACCACCCTGGTTCCACGAAGATGTATAAAGATCTAAAACAAATTGTTTGGTGGTCAGGGATGAAGAATGACATCGCAAAGTTTGTATCAGAATGTTATACATGTCAGGGTGTTAAGGCTGATCACAGAAGGCTTGGTGGTAAATTGACACCACTGGATATTCCAAGTTGGAAATGGGATAGTATTTCAATGGATTTCATCACCAGTCTACCAAAATCTCCACGTGGGCATGACTCTGTTTGGGCGATAGTCGACAGATTGACAAAGTGTGCTCACTTTGTTCCATTTAAGATTGGGTACTCGATGAAGAAGATAGCTGAGTTATATCCTAAAGAGGTCATCAGGTTACATGGTGTGCCTGTTAGCATCGTATCAGATCGGGACTCTAGATTTACGTCTCGTTTTTGGAAGAGTTTATAGGAGGGGTTGGGTACCGATTTAAGGTATTCCACCGCCTATCATCCGCAGACTAATGGTCAGACGGAAAGAGTAAATCAAATCGTAGAAGATATGATCAGATGTTATATTTTCGATCATGGTGGTGCTTGGGATGAGTGTCTCAGAGTCATGGAGTTTGCTTACAATAATAGTTATCAAGAGAGTCTGCAGATGGCCCCATTTGAGGCCTTATATGGGAGGCGCTCTAGAACTCCATTGTTTTGGGCTGAAGTTGGTGAGAGACCGTTGTTAGGTCCGGAAGCTCTTGAAGAGATGAATTATGCCATGACCCATATTCGGGAAAAGCTTCGTGTGGCTCAAGAGCGCTATGAGAAGTATGTTAATCTTCGAATGGTCGATCTGGAGTTTGCGGTTGGAGACTTGGTTTTTCTGAAGGTTTCTCCGATGTATGGTGTTAAAAGGTTTGGAAGGAACCAGAAGTTGGACCCCCGGTATATGGGACCTTTCCAAATTCTTGAGCGTATCGGTGTGTTAGCTTATAGGTTGGAATTGCCTATGACCTTCCCTGTTGTCCATGATGTGTTCCATGTGAGCCAGTTGCGGAATTGTGTTCGTAATGATCGTCAAGTCCTCGACTCGATACCCCAGATTCATCCCATCCTTACTTATGTGGAAGAACCTGTTCGTGTTCTGGATTTTCAAGAGCGTGTGTTGCGGAGAAAGACCATCCCTATGGTCAAGATTCTTTGGACAAATCAAGATGTCGAGAGTGCGACGTGGGAATTGGAATCAGCCATGAGAGAATCTCATCCGCACCTCTTCTCTTAGCTTCGGGTATGTTGCTATGTTTTCAGAATGTTGGATTTTGTCGTTTTTGGTTTGGTTTTGGAGTTGTGATAAGTTTCGGGACGAAACTTCTTTTTAGGGGGAGTGACTGTAACGCCCCCGGTTTTTTCGATGATTTTATTTGTTTGGGCAACGTCAGATTTATGACGTCGTAGCGTTACTTTTAACGTCAAGGGTTGGAATTAAGTAGTTTTGGACGTGCTCGTCCAGTTTCATCACAACCCGAGCGTTTTTGGGGTCTCGGCGCGCGATCGAAGTCTTGGGTTATGTTTTTGTTCGCCTCATGTTTTGGCGGTTAATATCTCGAGAATGGCTCTTAGGATTCTGGTTATGACTTCGCCGTTATGTCCGTAGCTACAGTTTTCGCCTACGGCGTGAGTTTCGTTTAATTCGGTGTGTTTGAGCCCTTGTTCGATCTCATAGTTCCATGTGCGGTTATCTGACATGTTAATTTCTATATTAATGCTTTGGGCTTGTGTGATTCTCGGGAAGCCCTCCCAGGTGTGGGTTTTCGTCGAACCAGGTTTTCTTCGGTTTTTCTTGGCGCTGTGTCGGGTTTGACGATCGTCGAGCGGAGCTCAACGATTGTCATGCTTTCTCTGGGTGCTGTGGTGTGTTCGACGATCGTCGAGTGGAGCTCGACGATTGTCGTGCTGAGCTCGACGAATCGTCGAGCGGAGCTTGCTGTAGGTCTAGCGGATCTTCGTGTTGAGTTCGACGATTTTCAATTTGAGTTGGACGATTTTCGAACAGTTTTCGTCGAGTGGATCCCCCATGTACTCGAGTAAGTCCCTTGTACTCGAGTTGTTTTCCCATGCTGAACTCGAGTAACCCTGGTACTCGAGTAGTTTCCCCATGCAGTACTCGAGTAACAACCGTATACTAGAGTAATTCTCTTGCCTTCTACTCGTGTAATTCCCTTATACTCATGTACTCCTCCTCTGCTACTCGAGTAGTCGCAATGAACTACACGAGTAGATTTTTGTTACTCGAGTAGTTGGAATGAACTACACGAGTAGGTTTCTGTTACTCGAGTAGTTGGAATGAACTACACGAGTAGGTTTCTGTTACTCGAGTAGTTGGAATGAACTACATGAGTAGGTTTCTGTTACTCGAGTAGTTGGAATAAACTACACGAGTGGTCGTAGTGAGCTACATGAGTAGGCTTTCTCTCACTCGAGTAGTTGTATTAAACTACTCAAGTAGGTCTTCTATACTCGGGTGCTTGCTTTTATCTAACCGAGTAGGTTTTGTCTGATACTCGAGTATCCCTTCCCCTCTGCTTCGGGAAAACCGGTTCAGTCGAACCCGGTTTATTTTGTTATTCTTCCTGTATCACCTTTGGTATAAATACCTTCTTCATCTTCTCCTCTGATTCCTTTCCTCCCGAACCAGAGCGGCGTGAGCGAGATAGAGGTTGTTCGTCCTTGTCCCTTCCGGTGGTTGTTGACGGTGCACCGGTGCTCGGAATTTCAAACCGATCGTAGATCCGGAAAGCTCTCGCTGAAAGCTTCGCCTTCGTGGTAATTTCTTCCCCGTTTCTTGAGATTTTCTCGCTGGGGTTTTTTCGGCCCTAATCCCCTTTTGACCCTTTTTTCTAGATTTCAACTCGTCCCGTAGTCTTTTGCCCCGATCTTCGATGTGGAGCGATTCAGAGGACTTTTCCGGTAAAACCAAGGCAAGTGGTGGTTTTCCCCTCGTTTCTCTTTGTTCGATCTGATGGTAACTGCTATACTTTCATGTTCCTTAAATTTTCTGCGCTTATTCTTCCTAATCATCGTTATGTTTAATCGTGTCAACGATCGTTTGTTGTTGTAAGGTGTCGTCTTGGAAAGCCCGATTATTTCTGGTATTGGGTAAATTGATCCTGGTATGTTTTAGTGATTGTTGTGCATGTTTCATGTTTCGTTATTTAGCGCATTAGAATTTATCTAGGACTGTAAATTGCTCCTAGAGGTTGATCAACCGCGTCGTGAGTTCGGTAATGTCAAGTAGAATCTGTCGAGCCAAATCTCAAGGTATTTGTGTTGTGGTTTCTTCGGGTTTCTTGAATGTCGGAGTTAGTGGACGATTCCACCTCCGCGGTGTTTGTTACCTTCATTAGTGCCCTGTGGAAGTCTACCTGGTTTTTGGATGTCTGCGGTGTATGGTGGAGAGTATGAGACTCCCTCGCAGTTAGATGGATTATATATCTGTTTGTTTTTGGGTGGTGTGTCCAAGAGTGACCACTACGCCTGTGTTTTTTGGGTGGCCTGTCCAAGAGTGACCACTTCGCTGTGTTTTTGGGTAGAGTTGACCACAGTTGCCTAATGAATGTTTTGTATCTCCCTTCAATGGAGGTTTTTTTGTATTTTTTCTTTCTGGAGAGATATTTATGTAGTCACCTTATAGCCTTGTGCGTCTGGTGTACCCTTGTGGAACGTGACAAGTCATATAGGAGTTCTTTTCCTGATGATGCCCTGTTTCCTTTTGTACTTTACTTCAGTACTTTTGGTCTTGGGTTGGTACCCCTGTTGACCTTTTGTTTTTTTTGGTTTATTACTTTTCCTGCCACTACTTGTACCTTTTTACTGAGGTGTTCTGTTTTTTTTGGAATTCCTCAGGTTCAGAGTAGTAGCAGTTAGTAGTGCTGGTGTTCGGTTTCTGGCGGCAGTGTTGGCCGTGGTTGTTTCCTCGTCACAGCGAGGTAGTTTGTTGTTGGTTTAGTTCTTACTAGTTCAGACATACTTTTGTTCGTGGGTTCGTATCAGCTTGTTGACGCCCACAGTTTAGTTAGTTGTTCTATACTTGCTAGCTGCTCATTTATTTAAATATGGATGTGGATTACTTGCTCTCTGGGAGGATTTATGCTAGGAATTCATGTTAGGTATTTTCAACTATAAAATCTGCTACTAATACTTCATGCAACGCATAATTTTGAAACTCTAACATGTTATTTTTAGCGACCGTAAAAGCAATTTTTCCTACTATACTAAATTTAGAGTCTTGCATGGCATGAGTTGTACTTTAGGGACGTTTTTACTCATGTAGGATGTTTGAGTTAATTTAATCAAGTATTTTTCCGCAGCGTATAATATATTTTGATTTGTGGACTAGATGAGCCACTAAGCCGAGGGATACGGCTAACTTTTGCACTTAAATGAATTTCCTTAAAACAACCTAAAAGGAACCTTTCTTCATGTATAGTTGGTGTCTGCCTGAGTGTCCGCAGTTATCCCCTGCTGACGTGGCATCATGACGCACGTTTTCCCTTACTCTGTTAAGATGTTTCTTTGCGGTGAAAATGTGGGTTGTGACACCGGGCTGCTCACCTTTTGGGACACATAAAGTGAGACTGCATCAGCTGCAGTATCCGGCGTGGTCACAATCTCGCCACTCTTAACAGATCCCGATGGCGACTTCCTTCCTGCAACAAAGATGGTGAAGTTCATATTCAAATACAGTCCGCAGCGGACTCAAAGTATGGAGATAAATGACTACTTTTTACAAAGGCAACGGCGAGTTGCCGACTATCGAAGACAGGCTGCCTGGTCCGCTCTGGGTCAAAAGCACTTAGACATTTCCTCCACTCGCGTTGAACTGCAGTTCTCCTCTAAGCTGCCGAACTCGTCGAAACAACTATATCATCAGTCTCTGTGATAATTTTGACTGGCCTCAACTTCCACTGCGGCGACCTGTAAAGCCACTGACACTTAAAGTACGTACGCACCGGTTGGAGTTTACCTGTTCGTAGAAGCTTTGCAGCAGCCCACAGGTCTTCAGCATCTTTGTCCGTCACGATCTTCTTCGAAGCCGCCTCTACTGACGCTACATGGGCGCCGATCTGCTTCTTCTGCTCAGCGATCCTCTCCCTCTGATTTTTTTCTCCTTCAGCAGCAGATGAAGAAGGGTGCTCGCCAACATTGTACCCTAAGATTTCGACCTCAGGCTGCAACACCTCCAGCAAGGATTTGTCGATAAGGTCAAGCTGCTCAACATCAATGGAATTCATTATTTCGTCAGTAGACAGACTGACCGATGAAAGGGAATTATTTCCCTGGATTTGGGCATCCGGAGTAACGAGTTCGCCCTCAAATACTTCTTATTCCCGCGGCCTGTGCAGCAAGCTTGCAACCCCAGTCTACATGGAGATATTCTTCTCCTTCCTAGCCAGCCGTTTCTTCTCTACCCGTTCGGCCACGGTGGACTTGTCACTCTTCATCTTCTTCTCAGAAGGGACCTTTTTCTCAGTGGAGTCCGCGGTAGCCTTCCCTAGATCCAGCTGGCTCTCACGGGCTGTCTCCAGATTTGTAACGATTAATGCCTGTGAAGGCACATCTTTCTCAACTTCCTCTCCCGCAGGTCGCCTATCTTCGTCAAGGTTAAAGATTGGCTGCGAGGCATTCAGTGACAATACCTCAGCTTCGACATTAGCGCAAACTGTGCCCGCTGAGTTCATGGATTTCTGAATACTAGCAACCTCTAGAGGATTTAGCGTCTTATCCACACTCTTTGATGGCTATTCTAAGTGAGATACGGGAGCATCCCCGGGCTTTTCACGCGCAGGAATGTCAGTCCTGCGGACTTCTTCTACAACTAGCTTCTTACTCTGGGAGCTCTGTCCTATAGAGCTGACTGGCGGCCCTCGCTTCATTACCTTTTTATTTTCATTGGCGTTATTGATTTTTCAGTCTTTGCAGTGAGGCTAGTGAAGAATGATCTGAGTCTTGCCATGCCGGACTGTAAAGTATAGACCGCAAGTGGTGAGTAACGCGCCGGGTCATTGGAAACTTTTGACAACTCCAGGCCCTCCAGCGATATTTATAGTGCTGACAACATTAATGAGACTTGCAGACTCGGCGGTTAAGCAAACATTTTTGAAGTTTTTAGAAACATGAAAATGTGCGGGGATTATGTTAACCCATCAGTCTGCAACGTGAACAAGATTCCACACACCTACCTCATTAGCCACAGACACAATTTGGTAGTCCGCCCAGCTCGGTGAAGCACCGACATAGTTCTAAGGTCGCAGGCTCATCAGAGGAGGACTCGGTTTGGCAGTCCGCCGAGCTCGGTAGAGCAGCAACATTCAGCAGTCCCAAGGTTGATCCCCTCAGTGGAGGACTCAATGCTTCGTCCACCCAGGTCGGCATGCCTTTGGAGCTCTGGATTGATCCCTCTTCAGTGGAATCAGTGTCCAGTCCGACCAGGCCGCAGTCCTCCAGCAGGATCGCACCTTGTAATAGCATATGGAAGCCTCAGCCCGCTAGCCCAGTCCGCCCCTTTGTGCGGACTGGCGTGTTCTTTCTTTTTTCTTCCCGTCACCGCTGCCCGGTTCTCCTGTAACCCAGGCAGCCGGTTATTTTAGCCCTTCCCATTTGGGCAGGGCCCATCCTGTAAATAGGGGGAAGTGGTGCACCCAAAGCTGGCTGACTCGCGCCCTGCAGCCTACTTGTTAAAGGCTGCGGACTCGAATCTCATGCTTTTCGGACTCCAGCTTTCTCAGATCTTGCCCTTTTCCTTTACTCCACTTGTAATCAACTCTGTAACCACCCTTCTTCAATCAAAGGAAAGCCCGTCGTAAGAGAGGCATTCAGGCCGCGACGGGACAAGTCTGTTGTTGTCGTGGCTCATGGCCCTGCTGTTCTTTCTACTCTTGTCTGCTTAGTAGATTGCTACTCGTAGTTTCCCTTTTCCCTTCTATTCGCCGGTGCTCGAACCGTTAGCTTGTGGTGCTCGACTCCCTTTACATTTTTGTGCATCAACAAAGTGCCAACCCTAGCCGCAGTTACTACATAGTTCAAGCCAGGATTTCCTGAAGATATTTTCTTGACTATGTAGAAGAAGTAAGAACTAAGATAACTAAGGACAGAAGTGGATAGGCTCAGAGAAATATCTCTGGCGCCAAACCAACCCAACAACCCACTCATCACACTGTAAGATATTTTTAGATCTGAGTTGTAAGCATAAATTTATAAAGGTTGAGTGTTGGATCCAAATGTGGATCTGAGTGGTAGGGTTGTTTAGCCCGCGAGTAGGATATGGGTGTAGATCTGTGTGGTAGGATCCAAGTGTGGATCTGATGAAAGATTCTGTTGAGAATCAGAGTGTATGGCTTTGGCCTGAGTTGTGTGATCCAAGTGTGGACCTGAGGATGATGATCAATTAATCACTAAGCTATAGGGTTTTTGAGCTTGAGATTATAGGAGATTCATTCCCTTTGAGGTAGGATCCTTTATGGATCTGAGGAAGGGCTGTCCTCCCAGGCTCAGTTGTAGGGTCATTAGCCGGAGGGAGGTGATCAGTTGTTCACTGAGTTATAGGGCATAGTGTCTGAGTCGTATGTCTTGGAGGAGACTGAGAGATCCCAAGGGATCTGAGGAGTAAGCACTTACGAGCTGAGATTGGAGAAGTGCCTTGTCTAACCAGACGTTAGAAAGGTAGGAGGTAAAGCGGACATACCCATAATTTGGGGAACCATTATAAATTTGCTGTGTTTTTCTCTGTGTTGCTTTGTTGCAGTTTATTTATTTCTTGAAAGCAAAAATATACTAACTCACTAAGAAATTAAATAAGAAAATTAAAATAAAGTCATAAGAGACAAATAGAATATTCAACCCCCCTGTAGGTGATTTTGCTATCCTTGAAACAAATACTTTCAGTCAGTCAATTGATTGATAAGCATGGTGAACTTCTGGATGCATTTAAGAGGTGTAAGAAGTTGACTAAAAAGCAAGCTGTGGATATTGCCTCTCTTCAGCTAGCTGCTGCCCAGTGGTCTGAAACAACAACTCTGCTAGATCAGAAAGCAAGGCTAGTTAGCCAACTGAGAAACATCGCTCTCATTCAGATTGGCACCATCAAGTTCAAGAATAGTCTAATACGGAACCTTGAAGAGAGGCTGGGGAGGGAGAAAAGAATAGTGGCTACCTATTCTAAGACAAGTATTGTGTTACCTTTGATAGACTCCTTCTCCTCTCAGAAGGTAAGAAGGGGTTGGGATTCAAACGAAGTACAATAGTTGATCCTTCTAAAGGGAAGGGCAAAGCTACTGCTCCATCTCAGCCTCTTGCTTCCAAGCCTCCCAATCCTTTTAGGAAAGTTCAGTTTCCTTTAAACAGTTATGACCACGAAAGCATCTTTGCTCAATGGATGAATGGTAGATCCACTAGTGTCAATAAAAATATTGACAGCCATGTTCGAAGGTACAGGTGGGTGAGTGTCTTTAAGGCTGCCATGAAGAAATTCAAATGCCCCATCCTGGACCATTTGTCTTTGGTGCTCCAGCCCCCACTCTCAAGAATGTCGCTGTAGTACAGGTTCAGAATCATTCAATAAAGAATCAGACCAAGGGTCAGTCATCCTGCAATCCTGGTTTGGCTGTGTTTGATGCGATCAAGAGCATGCTTTCTGAAAAGAAATTTGCTGCTGCTAGCTCTCAGAGTAAGATAAACAAGCCAATTAGAAGACTAACCTTCAGTAAAATCCTTGCTGAAAGAAATCTAAAGAAGGTTGCTGCTTCTTGTCCTACTATTCATCCAGCAATTAACCAAACCGCTAGGCCTACACAGAAAAGAAGATGCAACATTCATGAATGTTGGTGTTGTGGTAAAGTGGGCCACTTTGCTATAGACTGCTGACATAATCTAAGTGTGCTAAGGGCAGTTGTTAGTCCACCGGTCAGAAAGGTTGCTGGTAGATAAGGTATTTTTCAGACTAACATGCACCTAGGATCGAATAGATATTGTGGTCCTGAGGTAAAATAAATTGTGTGATGTTGGTTAGTCTAAGTGCCCATACCACTATATGGTACTTGGACAGTGGTTGTTCCAGTCACATGATTGGGACAAGGGGCAACTTAAAGGAGTACACTATAGTGAAAGATGGACCCAAGGTTATCTTTGGTGGTTCATATAGAGGAGTGACTAGAGGTTATGGTAAGATTACTTGTTGGGTACATTGGAATAAATGTACCTGATTTGAAGAAGCCTCACCCTACTCAATGATATACATCAAAATGTATTTGATGTGTTTTGAGTTTAGTTGTGCAGGTTAAGTATTTACAGGGAAAGCTGAAAAGTTTCTAAGTCCATGTGTCGACATCCAGAAGCAAAGTGTCGACACTTAAGAAGACTTGTGTCGACACCCAGAGAAGCAGTGTCGACACTTGGAGTAATTGTGTCGACACCAGGGATGCAGAGTCGACACCAGGAGGAAAGTGTCGACACATACAGGGTGTGTCGACACTCAATGAAAAAATGTCCAGTGAAGCAGTGTCGACACTTAAAAGCAGTGTCGACACCCAGAGGAACTGTGTCTACATCAGAAAGTGTCGACACTTGGAGGATGTGTCGACACTCAACAAGTTCAACAAATTCTAAGTACAAGTGTTGACACAAAGAAGATGTGTCGACACTCAGCCAAAGTCTGAACAGAAGAAGAATGTGTCGACACAAAAGATCAATGTCGACACACAGCCAAAGTCTCAACAGAAGAAGAATGTGTCGACATAATGAAGAATGTGTCGACACACAGCAGAAGTCTCAACACATGAAGAAAGTGTCGACACAAGGAGCTGTGTTGACACTCAGCAAATTTCTATGAAGATTAAGTACAAGTGTCGACACCAAGCAGATGTGTCGACACTCAGCAAAAGTATCAACACTGAAGGCATATGTCGACACCAAGAAGATGTGTCGACACTTAACAAGTTCAACACAAGAAGATGTGTCGACACAAAGGAGTTGTGTCGACACTTACAAGAAATCAAAAGAGTACTGAAGAACAAGGAGTTGTGTCGACACACATTATCAGTGTCGACACATGATGAAGAAGCTGTGTCGAGAAGTAATTTCTACAACACAAGGAGTTGTGTCGACACATTGAAGGCTAGTGTCGACACTTAGTCTACTTGTGTCGACACTTAGTCTACAAGTGTCGACACTTAAAGACAGACTGTCTCGACACTTTCAGACAGTTATAGATATTTTAAGAAGTGACTGGATGACATGACAGCTGCCATTCCAGCCGGTCTACTGCAACTGTCAGAGTTGTCAGAAAGTCGTTAGAAACCGGATCAGTCGGTCACCAAGAAGAAGGACTATATATAGGCCTATTCTGTCAACAGAAGAAGATGATTAACAACAAGAGAAAGAGAAGAAGATCTAGCTATTCATTGAAGAATCAATTCAAGTGAAGATCTAAGAAGTTGGAGAGAGAGAGCTCCTTCCAAGAAGACAGCCGTTGGAACCAGGCTGTGAAGAAGGTTTCAGATCAAGGTCTGATTCTTAAGTTGTAGTGATTGAAGATCACCTGTAGAGAGTATCAACCCTATTGTGTTCTACATTCAAGAAGCTTTGAAGAAAGCCAAGTATGGTTGATCTCAGCAGAGTTCTTCCAAGAACTCATCAAGAACCTGTCAACTCTTCTCTCTATTAAGAGTTGTAGGTATATATATTGTATTCTTAATTTCTTGTAGGATCCTTAGGGATCTGAGTTGTAAGCCTGTAATTATAAAGGCTGAGTGGTAGGGCCTGTGTGCCTGAGTGTAGGAGATCTATTTCTCTGAGTGTAGGCCTATTGTGGCTGAGTGTAGGCCTTGTTGAAGGCAGAGTGTAGGTCTTTGTGAAGACTGAGTTGAAGGGCCATGGGCCTGAGCTGTAGGAACCATTGGGGGTTCAGAGTGTAAGATCTGAGGATCTGAGTTATAGTGGAGGAGTTTGGCCGAATCTAGTACACTACTAGATAGGCGAAGGGGGAAAGTGGATGTAACCAAACCTTGGGGAACCACTATAAATCTGTGTGTTCACTGTGTGCATGCTATATTCTGTGATTGCTGATTGATTGCTGTGAAGAAGTAGTTAGAAATCTGTGATATAATATTCCTAAAAGTTTAAAAAGATTTAGTCACCTATTCACCCCCCCCCCCCCTCTAGGTGATTAGGTACAATTTCTTTCAAGTGGTATTAGAGGGAGGTTACTCAAAAATGACATAACTGTCTGAGTAGATCCTGTTAGCAGATTCAGTTTAATCAAGTGCAGAATCAAGAAAATCAAGAAAATGGGTTCCACAGAGAATCACAAAAAACTTGGATCCATGAAGTTGCAAATATGCAGAAAGGAGATTTTTGGCATCTGGAAAGGAAGGGTGAGACTATTTATGGAAGCCTCAGACCCTAGAATTTATATCACAGTTAAAGAAGGGCCATATGTGCCTAAGAAGGTATCTGTGTTAGATGCAAATCAGAGAACACCAAAAGACTTTTCTGAAATGACAAAAGATGAGATTATTCTGGCCACCATGGACAAGAGGGCTCAGAATATCATTATAAGTGCCATAGATGATGCTACATTTCAGAACTTGATACACTGTAAGACATCAAAGGAGATGTGGGATACTCTGATAGTGTACATGGAGGGTTCATAAGAAGTTAGACAGGACAGAAAGTCTTTATTAAACCAGGAATATGAAAGTTTCAGGCAAGGCAGGTCTGATAGTATAACAGAATGTTACAAGAAATTCTATAGGATTGTCAATGAGTTGATGTCCTATGGAAGAGAATTCAGCAATTATGAGCTGAATGATAAGTTCTTTAGGTCCCTAACAAAGGACTGGGACACCAAGATCTGTGCCATAAGGGAAATGGCCAAGTTAGCAGATATTCCTCCTCCAATATTGTTTGGAAAACTGCTATCCTATGAGATGCAGTTTATGGTAAGGAAGGAGGAGGAGAAGACTACAAGAAGTGAGCATAAAGAAAGAGCAGTGGCATTCAAGATAGAAGTCACCAAGAAATATAAAAGTAAGTCTCCATCTCCACCTTCAACAGTGGCTGAGACTGAGTCAGATGAATCAGAAAGCAGAAATTCTGAAAGCAGTGAGAGTGATGAGGACTTTGCAGCTTTCACAAGACACTTTCAGAAGTTTCTAAAGAAAAAACAGTGGAGGTTAAAGCCATCCACTTCACCGGGAAAAGATGACTATTATCAAAACAAGAAGTCATCAAAGAAAGACAGGAGAAAGCCCAAGTCAAGCAAAGTAACTTTATCAAAAATTGTATGCTATTGCTGTAACAGACAAGGACATGTTGTTGCTGACTGTCCAGAGAAAAGAAAGGAGTCAACTGATAAGAAGAAGTCTCAGATCAAGGGCAAAAAAGAAAGGTCCTTTGTTGCCAAGAAGGACAAAAGCCTGTCAGACATATCTTCTTCAGAAACTGAGTTAGAAGCTGGAGCATACATAGGACTGTTTGCTGAAGAAGAGGAAGAGGAGTTCATCCAGATAATGAACTCTATATATTAGCAAGAGGACAATTCAGTGCAAAGGACTGATGGCCTTAACAGAAGGTGACAAAATCCAGGAGCAGCCTGGACCTAGTCAGGTACAAAATTGTTCTTTAAGTTCAATTTCTAGTGCTAGTTCAGATTCAGTTACATCAGCATCAAGTGATGCCAGTGGATCTGAATCTGAAGGGGATATTCATCAATTAATTGATGAATATAGTGTACTGTGGCAAGCTTTTAAGAAAAGCAAATCCTTGGCCAAGAGTCAGGCAAAGGAGATTGCTAGTCTCAAAGAGGCTGCAACTGATTTTGAGAAGTTGATTGATCAAAAGCTAAATGAAGTAGCCAGACTGAAGCACATAACTGTTATTCAGATGGGGACTATAACATTTAATAATGATTAAATCAGAAATCTGGAGATTAGTCTTCAGAAGGAGAGAGATTTAGTAGCAAGGTGCTCTAAACCAAAATCAGTTCTACCTTTGATAGATGAGTTTATACCTCACAAGGGTAAAACTGGATTAGGGTTTACACAACCTGCTAGGACTGCAAAGTCCAAGTCTAAGGGCAAAGCCCCAGTACTCAACAAGCCTGCTGTATATAGAACAGCTAGTGTTGTACCTAAGCAAAGGTACAATAGATTTGAGTGTTGGTGCTGTGGCAAGGTAGGCCACTTTGCCATGGACTGTTGGCACAATTCAAGTGCCAAAGTGAGTAGCAAACTGCCTGTTGGAAAATCTGTAGGTAGCTTTGTTAAGAGGCAAACTAACCAGCACGAAGGACCCAAGAATTCTTTGGGTTCTAAGGTCAACTAATCTGTTTTGCAGGTGAGTCCAAGTGGCCATGCCCCAATATGGTACTTGGACAGTGGATGTTCCAGGCACATGACTGGAACTAGAGGAATTGCTAAAGGACTTCACACCAATCAAGGATGGTCCTAAAGTCACCTTTGGTGGTTCTGAAAAAGGAATCATCAAAGGTTTTTGTAACATTTCTAGCAATCTTATAACAATTACTCAAGTGGCTTATGTTAAAGGTTTGAAACATAACCTTATTAGTATAAGTCAACTGAGTGATTTAAGATATGACATCTCATTTGTCAAAGATGGTTGTCATATCAGGAGATCAAATGATCAAGAGATCATTTTGACTGGTTATAGGAAAAGAAATGTCTTATTGTCTAGACATTATGAGTGAGAACAATGCTTCTCTAGTATGTCTTGTAGCTGATGAGAAAGTCTCTCATTGTGTCAAATGGCACAAGAGGCTAGCACATCTTAACTAAAAGACAATTAGCCAATTTTATAGCAAAGAGTTAGTGAGGAATGGTTCTCAAGTTAAGTGTATTAAAGATGGGATATGTTCAGCTTGTCAAAAGGGCAAGCAAACTAGATCCACCTTTAATAGCATTGAGAACAAAGATGCTGTGAGGTGTTTATACCTCTTGCATATGGATCTCTTTGGTCCTATGCCAGTTCACAGCCTAGGTAGGAAGGTCTACACATTTGTAGTTGTAGATGACTACTCAAGGTTTTCCTGGGTGTTCTTTCTTAGACAGAAATCTGAAACACCTAGTATCTTCTATAGTTTTGTCAAACAAATTCAGAATGAGTTAGACAGTACAGTGGTCAAAATAAGAAGTGACCATGGTACTGAATTCCAGTCTGATAGTATGACAAAGCTATGTGAAGAATTTGGGATATTTCAGGAATTTTCTTCACCAAGAACACCTCAGCAAAATGACATTGCTGAGAGGAAAAATAGAACCTTGATAGAGGTTGGTAGAACCCTATTAAGTGACACAACTCTCCCAGAATATTTCTGGGCTGAGGCAGTTAATACTGCATGCCATGTAATTAATAGGGCTATCATTACTAAGAGACATAATAAGACCCCCTATGAGATTGTGAAAGGCAGAAAACCAAACCTATCCTATTTCAGGATCTTTGGTTGTAAATGCTATATACTTAACAATGGAAAGTCTTACTTGACCAAGTTTGCTGTCAAGTCCCAAGAGGGGATCTTTGTTGGATATAGCAATAATAGTAAGGCTTATAGGGTCTACAACTTGACTACTCAAGTTGTAGAGGAGTCAGTACATGTAGTATTTGATGAAGCTAGACTTATTAACAATGAGTTGTCTAGAAGTATTTACAGCTCCACAGGTGTGACTAAGAAGATGGACAAGCTCACTATTGAAGAAGGATCTACTACAAGTCAGCATGTAGATGATAGTGGCTGCTGTCTAGGGGGAGTACTAGATGCACCTGATGCAGAAGAAGATCAAGGAGTGCAGCAAGTTGAAGAAGCTGAAGGAGTTCAATATGAAGCCAGGCTGCCTCCAGCTACTAGGCATCTAAGGGATCATCCAGCAGATCAAATTATTGGTGATCTAAGACAAGGGGTACAAACAAGGAGCAGAAATCTTAGTTCACTCTACTCCAGTTTTCTATCCCAAGTTGAGCCAAAGAAATTTGAAGAAGCCATCCTAGACCCTCATTGGATTGAGGAAATGCAAGAGGAGCTGAATCAGTTCAAGAGATGCAAAGTCTGGGAGCTTGTTCCTAAACCAAAAGACCACAACATAATTGGAACTAAGTGGATCTTCAGGAACAAGATGGATGAACATGGAGAAATTATTAAGAACAAAGCAAGACTGGTTGCTAAGGGATATAGGCAGGAAGAAGGTATTGACTTTGATCAAACCTTTGCTCCAGTAGCCAGACTGGAGGCCATAAGGATGTTCCTAGCCTATGCAACCTATCAAGGATTTAAAGTATTCCAAATGGATGTTAAGTCAGCATTTCTAAATGGAAATCTGAAGGAAGAGGTCTATGTGGAACAGCCATCAGGTTTTGTTGATTCAACTCAACCTAATTATGTCTATAGACTTAGGAAGGCTTTGTATGGGCTAAAACAAGCCCCTAGGGCTTGGTATGAAACCCTGTCTAGTTTCCTCATTGAGAATAAATTCACAAGGGGGAAAATAGACAAGACTCTATTCCTTAGGGAATCCAGAGGCAAGATCATAATAGTCCAAATATATGTAGATGACATCATATTTGGGTCTACTGAAAGTAGTCTTTGTAAATAGTTTGCAAAACTTATGCAAGGACAATTTGAGATGAGCAGTATGGGGGAACTTAAGTTCTTCTTGGGTCTCCAAGTTAGACAGCCTGAGAATGATTTATCCATATGCCAGTCTAAATTCACCCTAGAACTGATAAGGAAGTATGGTATGGAATCATCCAGTACCATGAAAACTCCTATGCGGTCAAGTATGTCTCTTAGCAAAAATGATGCAGGGAAACCTGTAGATGAGACTTTGTATAGAGGGATAGTTGGCTCTCTATTGTATTTGACTGCAAGTAGACCAGATATCATGTATGCTACATATGTCTGTGCTAGGTACCAAGCATGCCCTAAAGAGTCTCATTTGACAGCAGTCAAAAGAATTCTGAGATATCTTAAGGGCACTCCTTATCTAGGCCTTTGGTACCCTAGGAATGGAGACTTTGAACTGACAGGTTATTCAGATGCAGATTTTGCAGGCTGCAAAGAAGATAGGAAAAGTACAACTGGTACCTGTCAATTCCTAGTTGGAAGACTGATATCTTGTAGTAGCAAGAAACAAACAAGTGCGGCTATCTCCATAGCAGAATCAGAATATGTGGCTGCAGGAAGTTGTTGTGCTCAACTTCTATGGATACAACATCAGCTTGAGGATTATGGTATTCAAGTAAGTAGAACACCACTATTTTGTGATTCTACTAGTGCTATATCTATTGCAAACAATCCTGTTTCCCATAGTAGAACTAAACACATTGAAATAAAATATCATTTTCTAAGGGAACATGTTGAAAAAGAAGATATTTCACTAGAGTATGTTAAAACAGATAATCAACTAGCTGACATGTATACTAAGCATATAGAAGAAACCAAATTCAATAGGTTTAAAATTGAATTAGGTATGATAAATTTAGAATAAGTTTACAGAAATGGCTAAGTAAAATAGTGTCGACACACAGAGTTGTCTGTGTCGAGACAGAGAATTGGTGTCGACACTTCAGAGAAAAAGTGTCGACACATCTTGGAAGTTGGTGTCGAAACTTCAGAAAATTAGTGTCGACACATACAGGATAGGTGTCGACACATCCAAGGTGGTGTCGACATTTAGACTTTATGCAGAATTAGTGAAGTAAAGTCTCGACCAAGTGTCGAGCTAAGTGGTGTCGACACATAAACAAGTGTCGACACATATATTCTGTCGACTATACTTGTGTCTACACATGGTTGTCGAGACATTATAAGTCTGTGTCGACACTTATCAACAGTGTCGACACAATTTAAGTATTTTGACGCGCCCTTTCATCTTCGATTCTAGAAAGGTATAAATAGGATTTCGCCTTTGTCTGGTGACACACTCACCAAAGTTTCGAGAGCAAACTTGTGTGTCGACACCTCTCTTCTCTCAATTCAAAATTCTTCAAACCCTAATGGCGCCCAAGCTCGAAGAGAACGTGAATGAAGGATATGAACTGGTGCGGCACGCATTTGATGAGGCGGAACCCGCAATCAAAGGTGTAATAACCCTAGTTGCAGAATCTGGATTAGAATTCCTTGTTTCAGAACCCATCAAGATCTGGAAGAAGGAGGTCCTGGAATTTCTGAATGGCGCAACCCTAGATGACTCAGGACTAAAGATTAAGTCAAGGGTTCATGGAGAAAAGGTGAAAGTCTCACGTAAGAGTTTGAGAAAGGTACAAAACCTACCAAGGACTAAGGAAGAAGATGAAGTTTCTGCTTCTAAGACTAGAGAAGCATTAACATGGTGTGGACTGGATTCCAAGATGAAAATAGGATCTATTTTCAATAGAAAGGGGATGAACAGCCAAGGAAAATTTCTCTCTGAAATTGTTGGCAAGGTGATCTTGAGCAAGCCTGGAGGGCATGACAGAGTTTCAGCTCATATGTTTAGTCTAATGACAAGAATTATCTTCACACTACAAACTGATTGGTCTATAGTAGTGTTTGAGAAGATTAAGGAGAGCCTGAAGAAACCCAATTTGGGTAGGATTCTAAGTCTTTATCTGCCTGGTAGTATACCAGAAGTAATGAGCCAAGCTGCAGGATCAAAGATCAATCACATGAGGAAGATGGACATGAGAATCTTCTCTAGATGGGATATGGTCTTGACCAAGGAATTGCCAACTCCTGAGAAAGTAACACCCCTAAAGAAGAAGAAGAAGACAACCCCAGTGGCTCAAGAATCATCTAGCAGCTCTGAGGAGCAAGTTGTCTTTACTCCTGATGAGGAAGCAGAAGGAAATGCTGGATAATCTCCAGCAAGACAAGATGATGCAGAGAGGCAGGGGGAGCTACTACAGGCTAGCCCACTTCACCAGGATTCCTTCCAGGGGGAGCTTCTACTGGTTGTAGAGCCAACTCTCTTAGAAAGTGAAAGAGCCACTCAAACCATTCTTGAGGTAATCACTGAAATCAATCAATTAGATTTCCTTATTGAGAGTGAAGCTATAATTGACAAATTATCTGATGTTAATCAGCAACCTCAGATTCATAGTCAACCCTAAGATGTTGTCATGGAGGACACATCTGTTGCTGTTCAAGTAGTATCTGATCAAGTAGTTGATGAGACCAGGAAATCTCCACCCCAACCTCCACAAGAGTTTACATTGGAAGAACTGTTCCCTGACCTACTACAAGCAGACTTTGAAAGAGAAAGTGCTGCTGCTGAGGGGGAGAATGCTCATGTTGAGGGGGAGCCAGTAGATCTTGTTGAGGAAACTGCAAGAAAAGAGACTGAGGTGCCACAAGTTGCTGAGCAGGTACAAAGGACTGAGAAGGAGTTACCTCCAAGTCCTAAGGAGAGAGTGACTATTGATAGCACATCTGCTTTTGAAGATGAAGAGGCTGCAAGAGCTAAAAAGAGAAAATTTCAAGTCTTTAAAAGAAGGAGCCAGACTTATAAGAAAGCTCTGCAAACAATTGCACCACAGCCTACACCACAGCCAGCACCATCAACAGACTTCAGTTCATTGATGGTGGCCTTAAAAATTAAGCTTGATGAGCAAAGGCAAGCATTGGAAAAATATGTGGATGAAGGACAAAAATCTCTACAGTTTGATCTGGCCCAAGATATTAAGTCCATCAGATTTGAGATGAATCTGAATAAGAAAGAGATGACTGACTGCTTCCATAAGGTAGGGAATGCAGTCGTCTACTTGGCTACACATCAAGAAAAGATCAAAGCTCAAGTAGATGAACTTGTAGTGAAGCAAGGCTATGTTCTGGAGAATCAAATAAGAATGAATGATAATTTGACAGCTTCCCACAATGCTATTGTAACTGAACTAAAGAATATAGCAACTGCCCAGAATGCAGCCCTGACTACTGCCAAAGAGGAATTTGACAAAGCATTGTAAGAAAGCCTAACTGCTGTTACTACTGCACTTCAAGATTCCCAGAAGCTTATCACTGAAAAGATCCAAAGGTTGAAACCTTTCTACAAGGATGGAGTAAATTATCTAAATGCCCAAATAAGATTCCAGAAAGATGATCTAAGAGATCACATTGAAAGAGAAGTCATAAAAGGGGAGAGGGTGTTAGTCAAAGCAAGCTCTGATCATGCAAAATGGATTTCCAATTCCATCAGAGACACCCTTGGATATCCTCCATTATGTGATGATGATAATGTTGCAGAGTCTGGGATTAATCCTGCATATTTTGGAGGGGAGCAAGCTGAAGTGGCTCAAGTAATATACCCTCCACCAGACTTTGATATGATACATGCAGATATACAATCAATGTATAGCCCACCTGAGGGAAAGCACAATGTCATCATATAAAAAGTGGTTCAGCCAGTGCCTGAGGCTATACAAGAAGCTATACTGAAGGAACAAGAAGTCCAATTGTCTAAGAAGAGATTCAGGGAGCAAGCTGAACTCAGGCCTGACTTTGAACAGTGGAGCCCCACTTCAAGGAATATTATTCTGACTGCATGGATGGCTGCCAAAGACAATATTGTGGACAGAGGCAAATGGTATTCTGATGTGGAGTGGAGGAAACATGAGAACAGGCAAGAAGCCATTGTACAGTATAGAAGAAAGGCTAAGATGAGAAAGCTACCTCCTACTGCCCAGGAGCCTAGCAAGTACTTTCCCAGGCCTTATCATTACTTTGAGAGGCAAAAGATCAAGGCTGAAGAGCAGACAAAGAAGGATCTTAAAGGCAAGAATCCTGCTGTTGTTGAAGATGTTGAAGCCCCTATTCAAGCAAAGATACAATCTGGAAAGGGCATAGTTATCAAGGAGGCTGAGAAGAAATAGAATAGAATTATCTTAAGTTTACTATGTGTAATCACTTGTATTAAAACTTTCTGTAAACTTTTGATAATGAAAATGTTGAAGTTCTTAGAACTATGTGATATGTGTTATATTCTTGTTCTGAGATATTGGTATATACATGTTTTGTTTATTACATGTTTATGAATTTACCCTGTTATATAATCTTGTTTTACATCATACTGTGATTTTATTGTGTATGGTGTATATCATTGACTAAGGGTTATGACTTCTCCAAATAGGGGGAGATTGTTGGGTACATTGGAATAAATGTACCTGATTTGAAGAAGCCTCACCCTACTCAATGATATACATCAAAATGTATTTGATGTGTTTTGAGTTTAGTTGTGCAGGTTAAGTATTTACAGGGAAAGCTGAAAAGTTTCTAAGTCCATGTGTCGACACCCAGAAGCAAAGTGTCGACACTTAAGAAGACTTGTGTCGACACCCAGAGAAGCAGTGTCGACACTTGGAGTAATTGTGTCGACACCAGGGATGCAGAGTCGACACCAGGAGGAAAGTGTCGACACATACAGGGTGTGTCGACACTCAATGAAGAAATGTCCAGTGAAGCAGTGTCGACACTTAGAAGCAGTGTCGACACCCAGAGGAACTGTGTCTACATCAGAAAGTGTCGACACTTGGAGGCTGTGTCGACACTCAACAAGTTCAACAAATTCTAAGTACAAGTGTCGACACAAAGTAGATGTGTCGACACTCAGCCAAAGTCTCAATAGAAGAAGAATGTGTCGACACAAAGGATCAATGTCGACACACAGCCAAAGTCTCAACAGAAGAAGAATGTGTCGACATAATGAAGAATATGTAGACACACAGCAGAAGTCTCAACACATGAAGAAAGTGTCGACACAAGGAGCTGTGTCGACACTTAACAAATTTCTTTGAAGACTAAGTACAAGTGTCGACAGCAAGCAGATGTGTCTACACTCAGCAAAAGTATCAACACTGAAGGCATGTGTCGACACCAAGAAGATGTGTCGACACTTAACAAGTTCAACACAAGAAGATGTGTCGACACAAAGGAGTTGTGTCGACACTTACAAGAAATCAAAAGAGTACTGAAGAACAAGGAGTTGTGTCGACACACATTATCAGTGTCGACACATGATGAAGAAGCTGTGTCGAGAAGTAATTTCTACAACACAAGGAGTTATGTCGACACCTTGAAGGCTAGTGTCGACACTTAGTCTACTTGTGTCGACACTTAAAGACAAACTGTCTCGACACTTTTAGACAGTTACAGATATTTCAAGAAGTGACTGGATGACATGACAGCTGCCATTCCAGCCGGTCTACTGCAACTGTCAGAGTTGTCAGAAAGTCGTTAGAAACCGGATCAGCCGGTCACCATGAAGAAGGCTTATATATAGGCCTATTCTGTCAACAGAATAAGATAATTAACAACAAGAGAAAGAGAAGAAGATCTAGCTAATCATTGAAGAATCAATTCAAGTGAAGATCTAAGAAGTTGGAGAGAGAGAGAGAGCTCCTTCCAAGAAGACAGCCGTTGGAACCAGGCAGTGAAGAAGGTTTCAGATCATGGTCTGATTCTTAAGTTGTAGTGATTGAAGATCAGCTGTAGAGAGTATCAACCCTATTGTGTTATACATTCAAGAAGCTTTGAAGAAAGCCAAGTGTGGTTGATCTCAGCAGAGTTCTTCTAAGAACTCATCAAGAACCTGTCAACTCTTCTCTCTATTCAGAGTTGTAGGTATATACATTGTATTCTTAATTTCTTGTAGGATCCTTAGGGATCTGAGTTGTAAGGCTGTAATTATAAAGGCTGAGTGGTAGGGCCTGTGTGCCTGAGTGTAGGAGATCTATTTCTCTGAGTGTAGGCCTGTTGTGGCTGAGTGTAGGCCTTGTTGAAGGCTGAGTGTAGGTCTTTGTGAAGACTGAGTTGTAGGGCCTTGGGCCTGAGCTGTAGGAACAATTGGGGGTTCTGAGTGTAAGATCTGAGGATCTGAGGAATAGTGGAGGAGTTTGGCCGAATCTAGTACACTACTAGATAGGCGAAGGGGAAAGTGGATGTACCCAAACCTTGGGGAACCACTATAAATCTGTGTGTTCACTGTGTGCATGCTATATTCTGTGATTGCTGATTGATTGCTGTGAAGAAGTAGTTAGAAATCTGTGATATAATCTGCCTAAAAGTTTAAAAAGATTTAGTCACCTATTCACCCCCCTCTAGGTGATTAGGTACAATTTCTTTCATTACCAATGGCATAGTCACCATCATAAAAGTGGCTTATGTTGAAGGTTTGCAACACAACCTCATAAGCATAAGACAACTCTCTGATCTTGGATATGTTATTGTATTCCAAAAGGATGATGGCCAGATTAAGAGGTCAAGTGACTAAGAGGTCATCTTCCTAGGAACTAGGTGTGGAAATGTTTATTGTTTAAACTTTCTTTTTCTAGATACAGACTCTCACATTTATCTAGTGGAAAAAGATAAATTCTCATATTTTATCCAATGGCACAAGATGCTAGCTTATTTGAATTACAATACCATTGGAAAGCTCTTTAGTCAAGAGCTAGTTAGGAATGGTCCTAATATGAAGTGCACCAAGGAGGACATTTGCTCAACATGCCAAAATGGCAAGCTGACTAAAGCCTCCTTCAAGGGCATTAGGAACAAAGACTCTATGAGGTTTGTACACCTCTTGCATATGCACTTGTTTGGTCCTATGCTAGTTTATAGTCTAGGTAGGAAAGTCTACACCCATGTGGTGGTTGATGACTATTCCAGGTTTTCTTGGGTGTTCTTTCTCAAGAAAAAGAATGAAACCCTTGACATCTTCTTCAGGTTTTCAAGCAATTTTAGATTGAGTTTAACAGTTCTGTGTTCAGAATTAGAAGTGACCATGGAACTGAATTCTAGTCAGAAAGCATGACAATGTTCTGTGAAGAGCAAAGAATTCATCAAGAATTTTCTTCTCTAAGAACTCCCCAATAAAATGGGATTGCTGAGAGAAAAAATAGGACTCTCATAGGGGCTGGAAGAACTTTGCTGAGTGATATATCTCTCCCAGAATATTTCTGGGCCGAGGCAGTGAATACTGCATGTCATGTCCTCAACATGGCATCTATCACCAATTGTCACAAGAAGACTCCCTATGAGATCATGATGGGCAGAAAACCAAAACTAGGTTATCTCAATATTTTTGGTTATAAGTGATATATGCTTCACAATGAGAAATCCTATGTGTCTCAGTTTTCTACCAAGTTCTTTGATGGGATTTTTGTTCGGTACAACAATCATAGTAAAGATTATATGATCTAAAACTTGAAAAGCCAATTTGTTGAAGAATCTGTACATGTAGTATATGATGAGTCTACTATAATTAAAAGTGAGCTGCCAAGCTTCTCTTCTAGTTCTACATGTATAGACCAGATGTTGGAGCAGCAAACCATTAATGAAGCAATTCCAATTATCCAAGATAAAGTGGACATTCCATTAAAGGTACTGCAAGACATAAATGAGGTGGATGAAGATTAGCAAGAAGCTGCACCTGTAGCTAAAGCTGAAGTTAGATTACCTCCAGAAATCAGGCATATGGGGGATCATCCAAGAGACCAAATTATTGGTGATGCCAGCCAGGGAGTGGTGACCTGGAGCAGATGTATCAACACAACACTCTAATCAAGCTTCCTATCACAAGTTGAGCCAAAGAAGTTTGAAGAGTCCAACATGGATCAGTTCTGGATTGTTATTATGTAAGAAGAACTGAACCAGTTTAAGAGATGTAAGGTCTGGAAGCTAGTTCCCAGACCATAAGGACATAATGTCATTGGAGTCAAGTGGATTTATAGAAATAAACTTGATGAAAATGGCATTATAATAAAGAATAAGGCAAGTCTAGTACCAAATGGGTACAAATAAGACGAAGGTATTGATCTTGATCAAACCTTTGCCCCTGTAGCAAGATTGGCCATCAGATTGTTCCTTGCCTATCCTGCACACAAGGGATTCAAGGTCCATGAGATGGATGTAAAATTAGCTTTCCTAAATGGTGACTTAAAAGAAGAAGTCTATATTGAGAAGCGTCTATGTTTTGTTATTCCTAACTCACCTGATTCTATTTATAGAGTTAGGAAAGCTCTATATGGGATAAAGCAGGCCCCTAGAGCATGGTATGAGATAGTTTCCAGCTTCCTCATTAAGAACAAATTTTGAAGGGAGAAGATAGATAAGACCTTATTCCTAAGAGAATATAAGGGTAAGATCATCCTAGTCCAGATATATGTAGATGATATTATCTTTGAATCTACTGATGATAGACTTTGTAGAAAGTTTGCCAAAATTATGCAAGGGAAGTTTGAGATGAGTAGTATGGGTGAACTCAAGTTCTTCTTGGATCTCCAAGTTAGACAGACTGATGATCGCTTGTCCATATCCTAGTCTAAGTTCACTAGGGAGTTAGTCAACAAGTTTGGTATGGAGAATACCTACACCATGAAAACTCCCATAAGGTCAAGAATGTCTATATGCAAAGATAAGGCAGGGAAACCTGTTGATGAAACTTTATATAGAGGGATAATTGGCTCACTTCTATATCATACTACAAGTAGGCCAGACCTCATGTATGCTACATGTGTTTGTGCTAGGTATCAGGATTGCACTAAAGAATCTCACTACTCTACTCCAAATAGGATTTTGAGATATCTTAAGGACACAACAGATATTGGCCTATGGTACCCTAGGAATGGGGAGTTTGAACTAACAGGAATTTCAAATGCAGATTTTGCAGGCTGCAAAGAGGACATGAATAACACTTTTGTCACCTGTCAGTTTTTGGGATGAAGACTAGTATCTTGGAGCAGCAAGAAGCAAACAAGTGCTGCAATATCAACTGCAGAGTCAGAGTACATCTCAACAGGTAGCTGTTGTGCTCAATTGTTGTGGATCCAGCATCAGCTCCAGGATTATGACATTCAGATACGTAGAAGTCCCTTATATTGTGATTCTACTAGTGCAATCTCAATTGTTAGTATTCCCGTCTCTCATTACAGGACTAAGCACATTGATATTAAATATCATTTCATTAGGGAGCATGTGGAATGTGAACATATAAACCTTGAGTTTGCCCTATAGACAAGCAAGTGGCTTACATCTTCACTTAGCCACTAGATGAAGAAATATTCAGCACCATCAAATTTGAATTGGGTATGTTGAACTTGGTATAGCTTCAGTTGCTCCTCATATTGTTACAGGTTGTATTCCTTCTTGCAGGCGGATAAGTACTTCAGTGATTTGGAGATGTTTCAAGTTGTATATCTTGAATGATATCATGCTGGTGGAAGCATGATAGATGATGCTTCAGTTATGGGGGAGCAAGTCAAACACTGCTCCAGCAATCTAGAGTTGATCAACTGCGGCAGCTTATATATACTCAAAATGGGGGAGCAAATGATCATTACGCCCAAACTATTTACAGAAGTCAAAAAGGGGGGGGGGGAAGAAAGGATATGAATCTGGTATCAGATCATAACATGTGGAGAAGAATACAAGTGGTATCAGAACTCTAAAAGGTTATGATCAACTTGATCATAACCAAGTAACAGCAATTCAGGGGGGAGCAGGTGTAATGATGATCACCTTGTAGACAAGGAATTGTGGTAACTAAAACCTCTTCTCTTGTTTTAAGTTAATATTCTACTACTGTCTATGTAAATGTATGCCATTGACTCAATTATTTGAGGGTTTTAACTTCTTCAAATAGGTGGAGATTGTTGGGTCCATTGCACACAATGTCCCAAATTTGAAGAACTCAATCATGTCAATGATATACATAAAGTTGTATTTGATGTGTTCTTAAGTGCATGCATGTAGATTGTCCTTAAAACATTGATAGGACGGGTATTCCAAGTGATTGGATAGGTGGAAACAAAGATTGATGCTGGACAAGCAGGAGTTTGCCTAAGTCTACAGGAGTTGAGTGAATCTTACTCACTCAATGCCAGGTGGAGGAATTCGATTAAGTCCATAGGCATTGAGTGAAGTCTACTCACTGAACGCCAGGTAAGTAAAAGCATTGAGTATAACTTGGTTAGTCTAAGCCTAACTATTGGCTAGACAGAAAAGTGCTAAAGTGCACAGGCATTGAGTGTAGTCTACTCACTCAATGCCGTACAACAAAAAGTTGTGAGATAGTCTAAGTCAGTCAAAGCTTAAGTAGAAATTGGTTGAGATATGGCTAAGTCCACATGCGTTGAGTGAAGTCTACTCACTCAACGCCATACAACATAAATCGTTGAGTATAGCTCAGACAATCAACGCCATAGAAAATTTATGTAGATATTTTGACAGTCAACACCATAGAAAATTTATGTATATATTTAACTAAGTCCACGGGAGTTGAGTGATGCTTACTCACTCAATGACATATGATAAAAAGCGTTGACTGAACCTCAGTCAATCAAAGACTGTGATTTCATAGAAACTTGGCCGAGTCCAAATACATTGAGTGAATACTGCTCACTCAACGCCAGATAACAGAAGAATATCTGATAAGTAGTTTGGTGTTTAGTGAATCTTACTCACTCAACGCCAAGTGACAAAATCTATCTAAGTAATATGGCATTGAGTGATGAAGTCTCAGTCAACGCCTAGTATTAGAAAGTTGCCAGGGCAAAAAACATTGAGTGATGAAGACACACTCAACGCTCTCAATGCTAGAGAAGCAGTAATATTTTCTAAGGAAAAACGCATTGAGTGGACTCAACGATCTCAACCCCTAATGGCAGAGATTTTTTTCTAAGTATTTTGGCATTGAATGAGTGCTGCTGACTCAACACCCAATGAAAGAAAAACTTTCAATGTATTTTGGCATTGAGTGAAGGTTGCTCATGAACGCCTAGTGACAGAATGATTGGCTAAGGACAAAAGCGTTGAGTGAAGCTTGTTCACTCACACCTGAGATAGACATAAATCTTTCTAAGTGTTTTGAGATTGAATGATGCTAAATCACTCAACGCATATACTACTAATGCTTGATTTTGCCCAACTTCACAGATAGTGACATCATCAAAGTCAACAAGTAAACTGTGTTCAAATTAAGTGCTGGAAAGCTATATAACACGACAAACACTACCAGAAGTCAACTGTACGACTTCTTCCATTAAAGCAAGATGCAACTGTCTGCTATTGGTGGTCCCCATAAACTTCTTGGTGTCGTTAATCCGAGGAAGATAAAAGGGACAACTTCCGGTTGTTGGAGCAACTTTTAGGGTTTTACTCAACAAGAAAAGAGTGGCTGGACTTCATCTTCGTTGACATTGCTGTTGAAAAAAATCTCATAGTCTTCCAGCAGAACAAAAAGTTAAGTTAGTTGTAACATTTTATTTTGCTACAGCAAGAGCAGAAATATTTCGGATAAAGAAAGCAAGGAGAGCCTTTAGTCTTCTGGAGGTTCAGTTAGTTGTTTGAAAAGCTCAAGACCAGTAGATCTTCTTGCTTCTACAATAAGTGTAACAACCTGGTCCATTAGGAGCACATCACTGCCCCACCGACTAGTAACCTAAGGAGAGCCCAAGGCGCCACGGTGGTACAGCCGGAATATACAAGTCCTGCAGGCCATACACACCAAAGCATCTCGTGCCTGTTTATCGGCCACGTGCATTTTTGCCACAGGGTTTCGAACCCGAGACCTTAATATGGAGCCTTTAGTACCGCTCCTCATCACCAACTGAGCAGCTCAGTTGGTGATGAGGAGCGGTACAAAAGGCTCCATATCAAGGTCTCGGGTTCAAAACCTCGTGGCAACAATGCACGTGGCCGATAAATAGGCGCGAGATGCTTTGGGTTGTACGACCTGCAGGTCTTGTATATTCTGGCTGCACCACCGTGGCGCCTTGGGTTCTTCTTGGGCTGCTGATGGGTCGGGCGGAGCTGTGCTCCTAGCGGGCCATGTTATTACTAAAGGCTCCTTATCAAGGTCTCGGGATCAAAACCCCGTGGTGACAATGCGCACGGCCGATAAACACGCGCGAGATGCTTTGGGGTGTACGGCTTGTAGGCCTTGTATATTACGGTTGCACCACCATGGTGTCTTGGGATCTCCTTGGTCTACTGGTGGGTCAGGCAGTGCTTTACTCCTAGCCGGCCAGGTCATTACAAAAATGTGCACTTTTTTGTAATGACATGACCCGCTAAGATCACAGTGTCGCCCTGCCTACCAGCAGCCCAAGGAGAGTGCAAGGCACCACGGTGGTGCAACCAAAATATACAAGGCCTGCAGTCCGTACACCCAAAAGCATCTCACGCCTGTTTATCAGCCGCATGCATTATTGCCACGGGGTTTCGAACCCGAGACCTTGATAAGGAGACTTTAGTACCGCTCCTCATCACCAACTAAGCTGCAGCTCAGTTGGTGATTAGGAGCGGTACTAAAGGCTCCTTATCAAGGTATCAGGTTCGAAACCCCGTGGCAACAATGCGTGATTTGGGGTGTACGACATGCAGTCCTTGTATATTCCAGTTGTACCACCGTGGTGCCTTGGGCTCTCCTTGGGCTACTGGTGGACTTGGCGGCGCTGTGCTCCTAGCAGGCTAGGTCGTTACAGCAAGTTCGGAAACTACATTCTGAGTTACTTCCAGTAGAGGAAGCCTTTTATTGAAGAATATCCTCCTGATGCTATGATGAAAGTTAGAGCTGAGATTCTCAACTCTAGGTGTTGACACAGAGAAATTTCTTTGTGTCAAATTAATTAAAACAACTATTTTTATGTAGGATCCTTTTAGATCTGAGCTGTAGGGACTTTGGCCTGAGTTAGGGCAAATTTACCTGAGTTGTAGGAAAGTGTTACTCTCTGAGTGTTGGATCCAACTTGGATCTGAGGTTGGTGACCTTTTGATTACTAAGTTGTAGGTGTTTTGAGCCTGAGGTAGGAGAGTTACTATTTTTGAGTTGTCGGGCACTTGTGCTTGAGCTTTTCGATTCTTTGGATCTGAGGTAAGGCATTTGGGCCGGAGTTGTTAGAGAGTCATTCTCTCTGAGGTAGGAGCAATTTTGCTCTGGGGTAGGGCTGTCCTCCCAGCCTGAGTGGTAGGGATTTTGGCCTGAGGAATGTGATCTGTTGATCACTGAGTTTTTATGGACTAGTTCCTGAGTTGTAAATCCTGGAGTATAATGAGAGATCCTGAGGGATCTGAGGTGTAAGCTCTTTGAGCTGAGTTTTGTAGAAGTGCCTTGTCTAACTGAAAGTTAGAAATGTGGGAGGAGGGTGGATGTACCCATAATCTGGGGAACCACTATAATTTCTGTGTGTTCTTTTTTGTGTTGTTTAATCATTGCAGGTTTTTAAAAGCTTATAACTGCTAACACACCAAACTCTAGAGGAAGAAGTTCAAAGAAAGTCACAAGATACCAACAGACCTATTCAGCCCCCCCCCCCCCTCTAGGTTGCAAGCTACCCTAAAAACAAAGACTTTCAACCTTGACCAGAACATCCTCCACTATCCCTATTAGATATTTAATGCAATGATCTGCTAATTAGGTACTCATTTCTATTGGGCTTAGAATGGCCAATCCTAGTTTTTGAAAAAGCGAGTACGACATTAAGATAATACCAGCGCCAAAATCTACTATGACGTCTATTATTAATAAATTACTGAAAAGGCGTGAGATTTAAAATCGTCCCAGATCATTTAGTTTATGAGGTAATTTGTTTAATAAAACTGTCGAACATTCAACGTTAAGGGAAACTCGTGTTATATCCTTGAGTTTCTTTTTATTATAAAGTAACACTTTAAGATAATTTGCATATTTTGACATTTGTGCAATTGCCTCGTAGAAAGGAACATTAATTTGTATTTGTTTTAAAATTTGTAAAAAAAATTATAATGCTCGTCTTGTTGCTGATTAATTAGTTTAAAAGGATAGGGTAAATACGGTGGAGAAATACGCGGTGAATTAAAAGAAGGAGGAGAAGAAAAAGTAACAGGAGGTGTGGTAAAAACTCTAACCTCAAATTCAGATTCAGCTTTATTAGGTGACAGTAACTCCATTCCACATCAAAGTGTGATGGCATGGGAATTCACCCGCAGATTTGGCTCCGTATTTCCTGGTAAAGTGTCAGGTTGGCGCTTCGACAGCATCTTTGAAATCTGTCCAATTTGAGTTTCCAAATTTTTAATTGATTCGGTCAGGTTTCTGATATTTGACTCATTTGTGACAACATATTTAGTAAAGATGTCCTCTATCGGGGTGGGTCGTAGTAGTGTGATTGTGGCAGTGGTGGTTTGGTGCAAATTCATTTGGATTTGCATTAGGCGGACACAGAGCATTATTGGGCTTGCTCCTTGAAAGATTTGGATGATTCCTAAACCATGTCTTATAAGTATTATTATATAAATTAATATTTTGGTTATAGGAAAGAGGTCGATATGGATTCCCTATATAATCGAGTCGTTCTTCTATTATATTAGTATTTTTGAATTTCATGGAGGAGTGGCGGAGAAAGCAGACATCCCCGCTACTTGTTTAGTTAAATATTCTACTTGGAGCGCTAAATTTGAAGAAGCGTCGAGCTCATAAAGCTCAGCGGGTTTATTATGGCGTGACCTACGCAGGTTCCATTCGTAGTCATTCATGACCATTTCCTCAAACAAGGCTTGAGCGGCCTCCAGGGTATTATTATTTAACGTTCCCCCGGAGGCAGAATCAATCATTTGTCTTGTTTGGAAATTCAAACCATTACAAAATGTCTGCACTTGGTGCCAGGCCGATAGTGCGTGATGTGGACACTAATGTAAACATTCTTTAAAGAGTCCCCAAGTCTCATAGAGAGACTCGGACTCGTACTGAACAAAGGAAGAAATATCCGCACATAATTTAGCGATTTTAGCAGGCGAAAAATTCTTTGTTAAGAACTTTTGGTCATCTCAGCCCAAGTAGTGATGGATCCTCTGGGTAGAGGACCTAACCACTGCTTGGCTTTCGTCTGTAATGAAAATGGAAATAAACGCAAATGAATGACATCTTTAGGGACACCATTGATTTTAAATATGTCACATATTTCTAGAAAATTTGATAGATGAGTGTTAGGATCTTCATCTGGCAATCCATCGAATTGTAATGAGTTTTGAATCATTTGGATTATGCTAGATTTGATTTCAAAATTATTATTAGTAATTGTGGGATGAACGATACTTGACCCGGTGTGGTCAATGTTCGGTCTTGCATAATAAGACATAGTCCTTTGCGGGGATGCGACTGGAATTTGTTCTGCCATAGTTTCAACGTGCGTGGTTGCGATAGACTCTTCCAGATTAAATGCTAGGTTTTGGTCACGAGATCGAAGGCGCCTTTGATAGGTGCGCTCGATTTTAGGATCAAAATCAAGATTAGGGTCTATAGGAGAGTTTCGTCGGGTCATGCACTAAAAAACTATTATATAATTTTTTTGTTTTTGGTTTTTTTAGAAAATAAAAAAAGACAAAAATAATAGTGTTGTTAATAAAAATATAGTTTTTATAAAAATAAAAATTTTGTATTTAATAGAGAATTTGTGGTTTTGTTTATTTTTATAAAAACAGTAGTGCTTAAATAACAACTAGGATAAAAGTAATAGTAATTCCTTTTTATTTCAAATATCAACACAAAATGATGCCCAACAATGGCGCCAAAAACTTGATAAGTAAAATATGAGATAGTTTTAAATTAAAAAGTAAGTTGGATTTATAAATTAGACGTTTTGTGTAATCTATCGCCTTTCACTTATATACTTTGATTGAGGCAAGCATACCTATCGAGTAATTGTATAGTATTTTAAAATATCAAGGTCTTATTTTTCCACAGATCTGTGCCGAGTACTCGACTTTAAGGACTGAAACTATTATTTTATCAAAAAAGAGTTGGCAATTTTTAAAATTTAAAATACAAGTAATACTTAGGTTTTTTTAAAAATAGATGAGGTAGAGAGCCCTCGATTTTGACTTGCTTGGGAAATAATTTTTAATCAAGAAAAACTGTATTTTTCTTTATTAAAATACTTGACCGTGGAGGTTCCAAAAATATGAGTGCACCTCTATAGATGATACATCCACATGTGATTATGTATTTTGTTTGAACTTTCATTTTTAATCCAAAATACCTTAATGCACGCTTTATGTTGTAAACGCCTCTATTGACCTCCTACTAGTTTACGAAGGATCAACCCGGGGGACTTATGTTCATCTCCTTCGAGAATGAGGCATTGTTTCTATTTACCTATGAATGATCATTTTCCTGGTAAATCGTAAGTTTTTAATTCAGAACATTGGGTTTTAATATGCAGAAATAATATCCTTCCCAAAGCTCATCTCAATCGAGTGCAAAGAAGTTCTTAGCCTCTCATTGATATGGGGGTGGTAGTAGAAATGTAAAAGGACATATAAAATTGTAGAAATAATATCCTTGCCAATGTTTCTCGGTTGGTGCTAAAAAGTTCTTAGCCTCCAATCGGGATAGGGGTGGAAGTTATAAAATTAAAAGACTTATAAAGGTGCAGAAATTATATCCGTCCCAAAAATCTTAATCAAGCGCTAAAAAGTTCTTAGCTTCTCATCAAAGATGGGTGTGGTATGTGATATTATTTTATCGGAATATAAATTGAAGGTAAAATAAAACTAAAGATAGAAAAAAAACTAAAAGATAGCACTTGATCTAGAATCTCATTGGATTAAAATGAACCTTCTTGAACATAAAGTACGCAAGACTCTTAAATTGCTTACTTGACTGTGGAGCTTCCTATAGTACAAAAGCGTCTCTCTCGAGCTCATGCTTTTGACTAACCTTAGGTTGATCGATTAAGACCTCTCGGCCAGTCGAAACCCTTAGGTTTGCTTTAGGAGGTGAACCCCTCTATTGGATTTGACTCCAATCCGGAAGATTTATATCATCCTCTCTCGATGAGTACAATCAACTTCTTTTATCTTTGAGTGATCTACTCATATCCGCAACCTCTCGGTCATTTAAGATACGAATCTAGGATCGAAGAACATATCCGCGAAATATGAATTCGACGAAATATAAATCAAAGATAAATCGTAAGCGAGCAAAATTAAGAACAAGATATTTGATAAAGAAAAGGAGAGTTTATTTTATTCCAAGCTTCATCATGATCAAGTACTTATGGATATTTAGCTACTCATAATTGAAAAATACATTCTACAACTATGAAATAAAAGAGTACAATTGCATGAAAAGAAAAATCTAAACTATATTGCAAATAAAATAAAATTGCATAAAATAAAACTAACCCCAAAGATATCCCGAAAATAAGCCACCAAACCCGATTTTCAACCCCAATGGTGGACTCCCCTCATCATTCCCCTTTGGCCATTATTTATAGGAAAAAAAGAAAGGATGAAAGACACATGAAAGGTTGGAAGGCCAAGGGTAAGAGGAGGAAAATAAAGTGGTAATAATAATTAAATATTAATGAAATATATGAAAAAAACAACCAAATTAAATAGGGGAGTTTCATAGTGTATAAAGAGAAGATGAATGGTGGGCATAATTACTAAAATTAAGATGGAGTTGAAACATCAAATATTTATGAAATATTTAAGAGGAGGCAAATGAAGGGAGGAGATAATGAAGAAGAATATAAAGGTGGTAGTTTCATGGAATAAAGAGGAGCTAGCGGTTTCATGGAGAAATGAAGAGGGGAAGTAAAAGGTTATAGTAATAATAATAATAATAATAATAAAGTGCATGTATTTAACTGTGGCGGTTTTTAGAGAGAGAAAGGTGTGGTGATGTAGGTTGTATGATGAGGTGGCGTCTTTGACATGAAAAGGTGACGGCGATGGCGTTGTGCATGAGAATGATGAAAATAGTTGAATGTCAAAGACTTGCTTGGCGTCGGTCATTTTGAGAGTTGGCGATGATGGCGTGGCGGCATCAATGCATAATAATATATTTGTCATGAGCTTGCATGAAGAAGAGCTGAATGGGTGGTTGCGACGTGAAATGCTTGATCGGCTTGAATGAGTGCAACGAGACTTTGACTTGGTTCCATGTAGACTACATGAATTGTTTGGCCAACGTGACGAATTCGCTAAATATTTTTTTAAAACGTTGGGAGCGCAACCACGTCAATAGACCTACAAAAATAAATATATATTAAATTAGTAAACTAAAATATATAATAAATGATTTATAAATGAAAATATATAAATTATTTTTAATTTTATATTAATTATTAAACTAAAATAAATACAAAAAATAGTTATAAATCCTACAAAAATAAATAAGGCTTAAATTATTTAACAGATATCAAAAGATATAGTTTATTAAACAGAATAAATAAAATATGATTAATTAAAACTAAATATTAAACTAAATAATATAGTAAAAATATGCGTAAATATTACTTATCAAATACCCCCATACTTAAACTTTTGCTATTCCAAGGCAAAACTATGAGAAGTACTTATAAGACATTAATATAATTTTTAATCAAACTAAAAATTTATTAAATCAAAAGAAAGTTAAAAATAAAATTTTATGGATTCAAAATTTTAAGTCCTAAAATATGAAAGTAAAATGTGAAGAGCTAAATATTTAGCAAAGTTTTCTCTAATAAATTAATTAGAAATCAAACTTATGTATTTAGCAAACAAAGTTAGATTAAAAATTATTAACACTTTTTCACTAAAAAGAAACTTAAAGGAAAATTTAAACTACTACTTATGCTCTCTTAAAATTTTAATTTAATTCTAAAGAAATAATATTGGCTATTCAGTTGGAAAAAGGAAAAAGAAAATTCAAGAGATCTTAGATTGGGGGTGATGAATTTTATCCTCTCACCCCACACATTTTTTTTTCTTTTTGATGTTTTTTGTTTCTCTTCAAACAAAATTGCTTATGAGTAATGAATTTTATCCTCTAACTCTTTTTTGGGTTGCATATGTGTACTAGGGAATACTTGATTCCCATAACATATGATCTAACCAAAAGGGAAAAATTGCATATATGTACCAGGGGATAATTAATTTTATCCTCTTATCCCCGTGACATATGAACTAACAAGAAAAACAACGGGAAGGTTTGTCAAAATTTAGATTGAATTAAAAAACTAAGAGAGTAACTATAGTGATTTAAGCTTTCCTAAGAATCTTAAAGCATAAAGTGAAGATAATTAAAATCTAAGAATTGTTAATCTAAATGCTACAAAATTGAAACTAATTAAAATAAAAGAGAAAAAAGGCTAAATAGATTTCTCTAAACAAATTTATTTCTTCAAATCAAATCACCGAAAAATTAAATTTAACTAATTTTGATGAAATAAAAGATTAGAAAATAAAAAATTATAAAAACTCTTATAAATAAACTCAAAATAAATTTCTCAAAATTCACAAAAATATTAAGTAAGTGTTTATTATATTTTTTGTATTTTCTTTTTTTCCTATTTTTTGTATTTTTTATAATAAAAAGAAAACAATTTTTTAATTTTTAAAGATTTTTCATTTTTTTGTATTTTTAAATAAAAATAATAAATAAGAATCCACCCCCATACTTAAAAATAAACATTGTCCCCAATATTTATAAGTCAAGTAGGAGGGGGGAAAGAAAAACAGTTTGTGAAAATTTAGAAAAAGAAAAATGCATAGAAATTTAAAGATAAGCAAGGGGTATCTCCTAAGAGCGTTTTTCTTTTTCCCGTCTTTAAGCTAGACGGTTCGGGTTAGGAGAAAGGAAAATAAAAATTGAAATGAATGGGTAACTCCCTTAATTCTCTCTTTAGCGAAGATGCCAATGTCGCACGCCCGGCTACTCCTCCGCTTGCTTCTTGATTTTTCGTCTTGCAGTTGACTTGAAAATTTAGATTGAAATCACCTATCCATACCTGAGGTGACTTGAATCTTTCTAGATGAGTGGCAAATGGGTCGGGGACAACATTGTATTGCAACGGCTCATTTACTACATGAAAATCATTAGTGAAAGACAAATTAAGGAGAAGCGCGTCAGAAAATTCTTCACAAGGAGGAGGCTCTTGCGAAGTTATATGATTAGGTATATGTTGTTTATTTTCTAAAATAGAGTTGTTATCGAAAATAAAATTACTGGGCACTATAGTTTCATGAATGTCACTGTTTAAAAATTCATAAGCGGAGTTAGAGAATTCATGAGGAGAAGGAAAATCGGGAGAAATAGGAGAAGAAACATGTTTTTCTTCTATTTCACCCGGTGTGCCCATGACCATAAAATATAATAATTCTACCTCCTCTTCCGAATAAGTCACCAACGGGGCACATTAAAATTCATGTTCCGTATTAGGTGAACTATTTGAAGAGGGTGAAGAATCATTAGAACAACAAATAATGTCTTCTAAATTTTGGGGAGGATCAACGATCAATTATGTAAAGTCCCCAAAATTAGAAGAAAACGGTTGTGGTGTGCTAAAAGAAGAACAAAAATTAGGATCTAAACAAGTGTTCTCATAACTCAGAAAATTTTCCGGTGGATCTTGCGAACAAGAAAAACCAAAAACAGAGTTAGAGGAAAAATTATTTAAGTCAAAATAATTATTCGCCTTTGAAAAATTATTTTCATGAAAAATATGTGAATTGGAAAACTTAGTTTCATGAAAATTTGAAGCAGAAGCAGTATCAAAGTGGGGATAATTGTTAATTTCAAAATTATTTTCATAACAAAATTTTTTATAATAATTATAATAACAATTATGTTGGAACACCCTATTACTAATTTGGGTCAGGATCACTATGTCTCTAGGAAACCAGTGTTTGACCTCCTGTATAGCTCAAAGGTAGATTATAATTGAGTCTAAGGGTTAGAAGTCTAAGTTTGGAAGCTGCCCTCAAAACCAAGACTTTTTCAGTTTGAGACTAATTCATATCGTCGAGCTCAGCACGACGATTCGTCGAACTCCGATCGACGATCGTCTAGCTCAACTTCGACAGATCGTCGAACTCCATTCGACGATCGCTGAGCTCAACTTCCACATATCGTCGAACTCCATTCAACGATCTGCGAGCTCAGTTCGATGATATTGACTCAGCTATTGGATCTATATCTCTGAGCTCAGTTCGACGATCTTTGAGCTCAGATCGACGATATTTTGTTGCAGTATAAGTCCATATCGCTGAGCTCAGTTCGACGATAGTAGAGCTCAGTTCGACGTTTTCTGATGACTTCAAGGATTTTCAAAATTCAAATTCAGATCAGTTAAGGAGTTATTCTGCAATTAATTCAGAAGACTTTCTAGCCGTTTTCATTTAGTTCTGGACCAATTTTCAAGGGATTTTCAAGGAATATTTCTGTGGACTTTCCTCCAGAAGACATTTTGCAATTAAGGATGCAATTAATGCAGACCAACGGCTATTCTTGACATAGGATATTTTTCTATTCAGTACCAGAGAATAAAAGAGAAGAATTTTTGAATATATCTTACAGACAGACATCAACAATCCTCAGAACAAAGACAAGAAGAACAAGAAAAATATATTCTCTGTCTCAAAGAATTCTCAAGAACACACATCCAAAGAGATCAAACTTTCTGAAATCTTCTGATCTCTCTTGTCTCAAGTGTTCAAGGCCAACATCTTTTAAGACTCCAGACACCTAACATTTTAGTTGTTGCTCAAATTATCTTTTGCTGGAGATCAACTTCTGAAGGCCTATCACCCTACAGCAAAGCTTCTTTTCCTGAACATCTCAAGGACTCAGGGGGAGCTTTGACACCATCAAATCCACATAGTCTTCTCAGCTGCTTTGAGAAAGAGAAGACTTCCATCATTCTCTCACCCCTATCTCTGTAAAGGGTTTCTCAAACTCCCTTCAAAAATTTGAACTTGGTTTTTGAGCACCTTGTCAAAAGCTCATTGGTGGCAAGACACCTGATCAAAAAATCTGATTTGGTTTTTGAGCACATTATCAAAAGCTCATTGGTGCCCAGGACACCTGATCAACTCATCCTGCAGTGGATTCCTACCTAGGGTGGTAGAAGAGTGGATGTACCCAAGTTTAGGGGAACCACTATATTTCCTTGTGTCATCTGGTTTGCTTGTCTTTATTTTTGTTTCTGGCTGTGATTGTTCTGTGTTTAGTTTACAATTAGTTTAGTTCTGTGATTAGATTTATAATTGCTTCCCTGCTCACTCAGATTACAACAATTGTTGTAAAAAGTTTTCAAGCACCATATATTCTATTCACCCCCCCCTCTAGAGTATATCAGATCTAGCTGCACTTTCAATTGGTATCAAAGCGAGGTTGGTTAAACATACCACACCTTGGTGGTTGCACAGGTTAACACCTGAACCCAAAGATTCCTAGTTAGATCTGTTTTCTTTTGAGTTTAGTATTAGTTTTTGTTTTCACAAATCATGGCCCAAAACAAAGATTATGCCAGCACCAGACCTCCAGTGTGCAATCTATCCAAGTTTGCACTTTAGAAAGCAAGGATCAGATTATACAAGAATTCTATTGACGAGGATATTTTTAACTCTGTTTTGACAGTGTGTCCAAGACCTCCAGAGAACTCAAGTACAAATGTTGTTCCACCTCCATCAGGAACAGATGCTGACATCAAGAAATAGAAGGTAGCTGATGCCAAGGCTATGAACATCTTAGCCCAGACAATGTCTGATGACATCTTTCAAAAGGTGGCTGAATGTAATTCACCAAAGGAAATCTGGGACAAACTCTCTGAAATAGTCTCAGGCTCAGCTGATGAGAGAAAGGATAGGAGATCCCACCTCATATCTCAATATGAGAATTTCAAGAAGGGAGAAACTGCGTCAGTGGGAGATATGTACAACAGGCTCAGTCTAATAGTCAGTGAACTCAAGACATTGGATAAAGAGATCTCACTAACTGAACTCAATGACAAAATTCTAATGTGCTTCCCTAGCACTTGGGATTCAAGAATCTGGCCAATCAAGGATGCCAAAAGTTTGAATGAGATCACCACAGAAGCTCTATTGGGTAAGCTCAAATCTTATGAGCTACTCATCAAGAATAGAGAAGAAGAATAGAGGGCTGCCTCACCAGCCACAAGAAAAGAGAAAACAATAGCCTTCAAGACAACTAAAGATCAGCCTGAAGACAAAGTCACAGGAAATGATGAACTGCTCAGTCTGTTGGCCAAAAGATTTTACAAGATGGCTAGAAAGGATTTCAGAAGGAGATCATACAAGGAGCATGATAAGCCAAGGTATGATAAGTCCATTAATAATAAAGAAATTATTTGCTTTGGTTGCAGGAAACCAGGGCACATTGTTCCTGACTGTCCAGAAAACAAAAACAAGGACAGAAGGGACAAGAAAGAAAGAAGAAAGGAGAAAGACTCCAAGAGGAATGACAATGGCAAACCCTCCTCAAGCAAAAACAAACACACAAGAAAGGAGTTTGTTGCTGAATCCTGGAGTGAGACTGAAGAGAAGTCAGAAACCTCATCCAGCTCCAGTGATGATGAAGATGATGTAGAAGAGAAAGAGTTCTGCATGATGGCAATCAATGCCTCACAACATAACTCAGATGAAGAGGAGTCAGAGTCAGACTCAGAGACTCAACTTGAAGAAGATCAGGTAATTAGCTCATTTGATTTTAATTCAGAAGACTTTAAATCTGAATTTAAAGCATTATGTTTAGACCTGCTAAAATCTGAGAAAGAAATTATCTCTCTCAGAAATCATTTATCTGAACATAAAACCTTAAAGTCAGAAAACCTCAAACTCTCTCAGGAGTTGGAGTGCTGTAGGGAGCAGATAGCTTCTCTGAAAGGTGAGCTATCTGAGGCCAAGAGGCTTGAAGAATCCCTTAATGGGAGAAGTATCAAGCTGATGGACATCACAAGCACAGTGAACTCCAGATTTAATAGTACATTGGGCTTCTGTGCTTCATCCAGCCAACCCATAGTTCTAACAACTCCAATCAAATTCATTTCTGATAAAGGAAAGGGAGTTGTAGAGGTAGCTAGGAAAAATTCTGATCTGCCCAAGAAAACTAAGTCCCAGCAGAAATCGTCGAACGGAGATCGACGATCACCGAACGCAGATCGACGATCTCAAGCAAAATCGTCGAACTCAGGTCGACGATCTCAAGTTCCTGAACTCTGCCATAGTCGACCGTCGAACGGAGCTCGACGATCTGACCCAAGATCGTCGAATGCAGTTCCACGATCGTCGAACAGAGGTCAGAGCTCTGGAAAGTCTTTCAAGGGCAAATCAAAATTCAATCCTAAGGGTCCTTCATCCCAAATCTTTAACCATTATACTGAATGGATTATACCTCCAAGGAGATATCATCCTGAAGGATATAAGAGTCATCCTGGGATGTCTTTTATTTCAGAATTTAAAGGTTATCAACCTAGGCCCAAGGTAAACTGGGTCAAAAACAAATGAATTGTCTTATGTGCAGGTGAAGACCTATCCAACATCTAACCAGCAATGGTACTTGGATAGTGGGTGCTCTAAGCACATGACAGGGAACAAGGACAACCTCACATCCTTTAGAGCCATGCTTGGACCCAAAGTTATCTTTGGTGATTCAAACTTTGGACAGACTAAAGGATATGGTGCAGTCTAGATTGGATCAGTAACATTCAAGAAGGTAGCTTATGTGGAAGGACTGAAGCACAACTTAATAAGCATCAGTCAGCTGTGTGATGAAGGCTACCAGGTGACCTTCAGTAAAGCATTATGCAAAATCAATTCAGAGGACAACACAACTGTGTTGACAGGTAAAAGGAAAGGTAACATCTATCTAGTAGATTTTCTTTCAACAGATGTAGATATTTGCCTGTTCAATTCTGTTTGTAGACCAAATATTTTATGGCATAAGAGACTAGGACACCTAAACCTTAGAACTATTGTTAGGCTATCCAAGGACAACCTTGTTAGAGGACTACCTTCTGGCCCCTACAAGAAGGAAGGACTCTGCAGTGCTTGTCAATTAGGCAAGCAAACTAAAAACAGTTTTAAGTCACTTAATAAGAGTGATTCACCTAGGATATTGTATCTGTTACACATGGATATTTTTGGACCCATCACAGTACAAAGCCGAGGAGGGAAATCTTACACTTTAGTAGTTGTAGATGACTTCTCTAGATTCACTTGGGTGTTCTTTCTAAGGAAGAAGTCTGATAACTTTAAGTGTCTGACAGAGTTTCTCAAATATATACAGATTAAGTTCAATACTCATATTGCCCTGATCAGAAGTGATCATGGGACAGAGTTTGATTCTCTTCTTATGCAAGAGTTCTGTCAGAGTGAAGGGATCAGGCATACTTTCTCAGCTCCTAGAACTCCTCAACAAAATGGGGTAGTTGAAAGGAAAAATAGAACCCTTATTGAATCTGCCACTACATTGTTGTCATATGCTCTCCTTCCTCTATCCTTTTGGGCAGAGGCAGTGAACACCTCCAACTATGTGCTGAATAGAAGTTTGATACATAAACTAAAGGAAAAGAATCCCTATGAATTGCTCAAAGGGAAGAAACCTAAAGTTGATTATTTTAGAGTTTTTGGTTGTATTTGCTACATACATAATAATGACAAGAAATATTTAGCAAAATATCAAGCTAAAGCTGATGAAGGAGTGTTTCTGGGATACTCCATGATCAACAAGGCTTATAGGGTTTATAATAAATCATCTCTAAAAATTGAGGAATCTGTTCATATATCATTTGATGAATCTAACATGTCTTTCAAGGAGAAGATCCCTTCTACCATAGAACCTTTGCAGGAACATTCTCTTATTGAAGACTTGAACAAGTTACAGGTTACTCAAAGGGATGAAATCAGTGAAGATGAAGAAAGTATTCAACATATTGAAGAACAACTTGAAGAGCCAGTTGTTGTACCACAAGAGGAAACAGCAACACAGGTTGGTGAACAATCAACACCCCCTGTTGATTTAGTAACATCAAGAGACCATCCAATTTCCCAAATAATTGGAGACATCTCAGCTGGTGTGCAAACCAGAAATCAGGTCAACCAAAACCTGTTGCACACACTGCTTCCTATCTCAAATTGAACCTCAATCCATTTAAGATGCAGAGCAAGATCCACACTGGATCATGGCAATGCAAGAAGAGTTGCATCAATTGAAAGGAACAAAGTTTGGGAACTAGTACCAAGGCCTAAGGATCACTCTATTGTTGGAACAAAGTGGGTGTTCAGAAATAAATTGGATGATCAAGGAGTAATTGTAAGGAACAAGACAAGGCTAGTTGCTCAAGGGTACTCTCAAGAAGAAGGCATAGACTATGACCAGACTTTTGCACCAGTTGCAAGGTTGGAGGCTATTAGAATCTTCTTGGCATATGCAGCCCACAAAGGTTTCAAAGTGTACCAGATGGATGTAAAGAGTGCTTTTCTCAATGGAGACATCAAAGAAGAAGTCTATGTCAAACAACCTCCAGGTTTTATCTCTCCAACTCATCCTGACTATGTTTTCAAGCTGAATAAAGCATTATATGGTCTCAAGCAAGCTCCTAGAGCATGGTATGAGACAATAGCATGTTTTCTCCTGAAAAATGAATTTATAAGGGGTAGAGTAGACCAAACTCTTTTTATTAGAACCCATAAGTCCCATACCCTACTAGTACAAATCTATGTAAATGATATTATCTTTGGTTCTACTGATTCAAATTTGTGCAGAAGGTTCTCTAATTCTAATGCATTCTAAATTTGAAATGAGTAGCATGGGTGAGCTATCCTTCTTTCTAGGGTTGCAAGTGAAAAACATGCTGAAGGCATATTTATTTCTCAAACCAAGTATGCAAAAGAATTGGTTAAGAAATTTGGTATGTCTGAAGCATCTTGTATGAAAACACCTATGCCTAATAATGCTATATTGGATGCTAATGAACATGGGAAACTGTTGATCAGACAATATATAGAGTGTTGAAGTATTAGACCGGGCGGCCTTGCGGTCTTGTTTGGCGGTTTGTTGACCGAGCGGTCTGTCGGTCTCCCTGGTGCTTGGAGACCGGGCGGTCTATCGGACTCTCAGTGCGGCCTGTTCTTATCCTGCTGGAGGTGTCGTGCGGTTAACCCATCTGTCTAACCGTGCGACCTGTGCGGTCTCATTTATTTCTAGCCGCTCTGCCCTGTACATGTTTAGTCCCACATTGTTTGTTTATACACTCTCATATCTCCTCCATTCTATATAAGGGAGGTCATACCTTTGTAAATGATATCTTTTTGGATAATAAAATTTCAATTATTCAAAAGTCTATCCATTTGTTCTTTCTTATTCGCTACTTTCTACATGGTATCAGAGGGAGGTTCCGATCCTCCGACCTGTGGGTTATGGGCCCACCACGCTTCCGCTGCGCTGGGTCTTCGTTGTGAAATTTCGCCCCGACGGCACTGTGGATCGCTATAAGGCCGGCTGGTGGCCAAGGGCTTCACTCAGACTTACAGCATTGATTACTTGATACCTTTTCTCCGGTTGCTCGCCTCAGCACCATCCAGGTTCTCCTTTCTGTGGCTGTTAACGGGGATTGGGATATTTCCCAGCTTGATGTGAAGAATGCCTTTCTCTATGGCGATTTTCAGGAGGACGTCTATATGGAGCAACCTCCTGGGTATGTTGCTCAGGGGGAGACATGCGTATGTCATTTGAAGAAGACCATTTATGGCCTAAAGCAGAGCCCTCGGCATGGTTCGACAAATTCAGTGGCATTGTGGCTACCATCGGCTTTTAAAGGAGTTCGGCCGATCACTCCTTATTCATTCGCAAAATGGCCTCGGGACTGGTGGTTTTGGCAGTATATGTGGATGATATTCTTCTTATTGGCGATGACCGAGATGGGGTGGACTTGACGAAGAAGCACCTCCGTCAGCACTTGGTCACGAAGGATATGGGCTCCCGAAATACTTTTGGGGATAGAAATCTCTCGGAAACCTGACTCGTTGCTTCTCTCCAACGGAAGTATGCCCTTGATCTTCTACAAGAAGCAGGATTGACAGGTGCCAAGCAGCTCGATTTCCCATGGCTATTAGAGAAGACAAAACGTGGACGGATGACTCGCCTCTTCTATCTGATGTCACAAGGTACAGACGTTTGGTAGGCAAACTCATCTATCTCACGGTGACTAGACCCGACATCACCTATGTTGTAGGCAAGGTCAGTCAGTTTATGCAAGCTCCTAGGGAGTGCCATATTCAGTCTGCCATGAAGATTTTAGAGTATATCAAAGCAGCACCAGGCAAAGGGTTACTCTTTCAGAAGAATGGTCATCTGAGGGTTGAGGCCTACTCAGGTTCAAGTTACGCGGATGACCAAGGCGATCGTAAATCCACATCAGGTTTTTGTACCTTTGTTGGCGGTAATCTCGTGAGTTGGAAGAGCAAGAAACAGTCTGTTGTCTCCAGATCCAGTGCAGAAGCCGAATACCGGAGTATGGCGTCAACCACGTGTGAGTTAAAGTGGTTGCGGGCTCTCTCATGCTTGACCTGGGCGAGGTATATGACTGTCCTCTCCCTATGTTCTGTGACAACAAGGCCGCTATATATATATCCAGAAATCCGGTCTTCCATGAGAGAACAAAGCATATAGAGGTTGACTGTCACTTCATTCGGGAAGAGATTTTGAAGAAACAGATTTGTACTCCATTTGTCACCTCTGACAAGGAATTGGCAGATATCTTCACCAAGCCGGCCTCTACTTCCTTCTTCCACATTTGTGACAAGCTGGGCATGATTCATATTCTATGCTCCAACTTAAGGGTGAGTGTTGAAGTATTAGACCGGGCGGCCTTGCGGTCTTGTTTGGCAGTTTGTTGACCGAGCGGTCTGTCGGTCTCCTCTGGTGCTTGGAGACCGGGCGGTCTATCGTACTCTCAGTGCGGCTGTTCTTATCCTGCTGGAGGTGCCGTGCGGTTAACCCATCTGTCTAACCGCGCGGCCCGTGCGGTCTCCTTTATTTCTAGCCGCTCTGCCCTGTACATGTTTAGTCCCACATTGTTTGTTTATACTCTCTCATATCTCCTCCATTCTATATAAGGGAGGTCATACCTTTGTAAATGATATCTTTTTTGGATATTAAAATTTCAATTATTCAAAAGTCTATCCGTTTGTTCTTTCTTATTCGCTACTTTCTACATAGAGCAATGATTGGCTCTTTACTGTACCTTACAGCAAGTAGACCTGACATAATGTTTGCTACATGCATCTGTGCTAGATTCCAAGTGAGCCATAGAGAGTCACAGCTAACATTAGTTAAAAGGATTCTCAGGTATGTTAAAAGTTGTCCAAATCTAGGTCTCTGGTATCCAAAAGATTCAGCATTTGACTTAACTGGATTTTCTGATGCTGATTATGTTGGATGCAGAATTGAAACGAAAAGCATCAGTGGAACTTGTCAGTTTCTTGGTGACAGACTTGTCTCTTGGTTTTGCAAGAAACAAACATCTGTGTCAACTTCAATTGCTGAAGCTGAATATATGGCTGCAGGTAGTTGTTATTCTCAAATATTGTGGATTCAAAACCAACTCCTAGACTATGGCTACAACTTAGAGAAGTCTAAAATCTTTTGTGATAATACAAATGCTATTTCTATAGCTCAAAATCCAGTCCTCCATAGTAGGACAAAACACATAGAAATTAGGCATCACTTTTTAAGGGATAATGTGAGAAAATATAAAATTGAACTTCAATATATCCCAACTGATTTGCAAAGGGGAGATATTTCACCAAACTTTGGATGAAAAGAAAACACACCTTCTTCCTGAATCAGTTGGAATGTTAGATGAAGGAAGTCTAAAATAATATCCAAGATTTTGAAACTCTAAAAATTGACCAAGACTAGGCAAACATCTTGATTTTTCTAGTGTCTAGAGTGTTTCTGGTCTCTGAACTGCGCTCGACGATTTTCGCCCGATCGTCGAACGGAGATCGACGCTTTCCGAAATCGTTGACCAGAGTTCAGCGCTTCTAAGATAGTGCTTAACTATCTCTCCAGGTCAACGATCGTCGAACGACGCTCGACGATTTTGTTTTCTGAACTATCGTCGAACGGAGCTCGACGCTCTCCAATATCGTCGAACGGAGATCGACGATATTGAAGACCTTTCAGATTCCTTTAGAAGCCCTGATCGTCGAACTAAGTTCAACGATCTTTCATTTTCGCATCGAACCCTAATATAAAATTGATTTTGCGGCCGTCATTCTCCTTTTGCGCTTTCAATCTCTCTGCAAATTTTCTCTTTCCCTCCAAACCTCTCTACACTTGGTTATTTGGTTGTTTATTTTTGCAGGAAACCATGGCCGTCTCAGTTGCAGTTCTGGCCGTCATAAAATTTGATGCATGTTTCGATATTGATATGGATTCTTTCAGCACCAGTGATCAGGTTTTCCAAGACATTCTAGAACTTTTCAAGGAGCAAAAATTAGTTACTATCATGTCCACCAGAATTAAGTTGCCTGCTGATGAAATCAAGGAGTGGGTATATACTGCCCACAACCAGGATCAAAACACAGTTGTTGGATCAATTTCTGTAACCCAGATGCAAACCCTAGCAAGCTGCTGAAAAAGAATTTGGCCGTTGAGTACAGGTTTTTAGCTGATGTTGTGGGAAAAGTTCTGTTGGCCAAACATTCAGCCCATGATACCATCTCTAGGTATCAGCTGTGTTTGATGGGTGCTTTAGTGGATAAGAAACAATTAAACTGGGGAGAGATTTTCTTTGATCTGATTAAGAAGAAGATAAATAAGAATTTTGTAAATTATGGAATGATACTAGGTTGTTGTTTCTTCAAAACAGATGCCCTGCCCTGCTTGTATCAACTGGGATGCCCATCAATGCCTCTAAGAGGCTCTCCTGTGCCCTGTTTGGAAAGTGGACAGACAGATTGTGAAGCCCAGCAGGCCCTCTACAGCTGCAACTTCAGGCACAAGGACTGTTACAGTCTCTTCCCTCAAGTCTCTGCTCCTGCAGAAGACTTGCCTGCTGCTTCTCCTCCTCCTCCACTTCTTATTTCATCACCACCAGTCACCTCCACCATTCAAATTTCCTCCACCTCATCATTTCCAGCCCATCTCCAACTTTAATTTCTCCAACTTTCCTCTATCAGAAGAACTCTTCCATCCTCTACATCACTACCCTCAACCAGATATTGACACATCATCTCACATTCATCCTTCAATCTGATAGATGATTCCTTTATGGATGACTCCCCTTCATCCCCTCCTGATCTACCCTCTTCATCCACATCTTACCAACAGTTACTGCAAGACATCATTGCTCAACCCTCCTTCACACCTTCTATTTCCATTCCCCTTTCTTCCATTTTCACAATCCCCACACCTCAACCTTCCTTTCCCCATACACCAGCTCTCACCAACATCTCCAACTACTCCACCTTCATTCTCTACCTCTGCTCAAGTCTCTACTGAGCATGTAGATATTCCAGCCTTAGCAGACAGACTGTATGAGCTGATAGCTCCCAGGCTATCACTCTTGTTGGAGACCTCCTTGGCTCCACTTCTATAGTCAGTTGCAGCACTTTCTGCAAGGCTCTCTTCTCTCCTTCCTCAGGAAATCCCTTCCTTTGGGTGCCTTGATCCAGCTCTCTCTGAATCTAGGCAGGGGGAGATGCCTCATGAAGGTGTTAGATTGCCTACTGCTGTTGCTGCTGTTACTTCCACTCAAGCTCCAGCCTTAACATCACAGGTTACAGTTTTCTCAGTGGACCTCAGGTCCCTTTTATCAGAGTTTGATTATATATATTCAGCTGTCTTCCAGAGAGTACTGCAGTCCAACAATCTGAGGATCTCTCCAATGCCATTGTGCCCTTTTCCAGCTATGACTCCAGTCTCATTAATTCTTTTATACAGTCCCTTTATGTTACTGCTGCTCCTTCAGTCTCTGTTGAAGTACTGCTGCTGTTCCTACTGCTGCAAATATTGCTGTTTCTGTTATTTCTGATGTGGCTGATGTTTCAGTTTCTGAGAATATGTAGACAGAGGCATATGACTTTGAGCCTACTTGTCTGATGATGATATTGTTGTTACTGGAACTATTATATCTGAAAGTACTGTTTCTGAAACTGTTATCTCTGAATCTACTACTGCCCCAGTTACTGTTGTATCCACTGTTGCTGCTACAACTTCTTCTGCTAGTGTTGCTTCCATTCCTTCTTCTACTGTTGCTGCCACAACTATTGTCTCTACTGTTTCCTCTGCTCAAACCTAACAACAGAAAGATTATCTGAAAAGATTGATGCTTTATAAGATGAACAAAGCTCTGAAAGTGATTAGTTCAGAACTGATTCTGATGATTCCTCAGCTACTATAGCAAGGAAAAGAAAAGCAAGAAGCAAGGCAATGAAAATGGTTCCTCCAGCTAAAGTCAAAGACACAAATGACATACCTTATTACATTCTGCATGACTGCCCTATAACAGAACATTGGATGCAATAATCCAAGAATCAATTAAAGGCTATGAAAAAGAAGAGGAAGTATGACAAAGGTTCCTCTCAGTTCCATCATCCTCCTCCTCCTCCTCCTTCACCTGGTGCAGGTGCAAGTGGTAGCTCTACTGTTCAAACCCTCTGCCAGAATTCAAACCCCTATCAGCCTCAAGGAAGATCTCAATATAGGGGAAGCCAATCCAGAGGCTATCAGTCAAGGAGAGGAAACTACAGAGGAAAACAAAGAGAACTTCAAGTTTATTCTAAAAGTCATTCCAGGCAGCATCCTTGCTCGAGGGAAGGACCAGGTTCATCTGATACAAATACCTCAGGTCCCTTTCCTTACAAGCTTAAAGAATTAGTCTCCTCCAGAGCTCCTCCAGATAATCCCTCCAATAGGTATGAGCCTCCAGTGTCTTTGGAGGATCCAGAGAACAATCCAACTTCTTGGACAGCCGGGATGAAAGAGTTAGATGCTCTGGACCAGATCAAGAAAGCCAGAGAGCAAGGCAAAGACACCTCCAGCATTACTACCTTGTCAGAACAAAGGAAAAAGGAACTAGAAAGATACTCCTCCAGCAAGTTCTTTGACTCTGAAAGCTACATGAAGCTGCACCCTGAAGCTGTAGTGCCAAGGCCAAAACAACAAATATCTCTAGGTGCAGCTGATGACAGAAGATCAAAGAAGGAAGCTCTTAATCCAAACACGGAAATAAAACTTATAAAGAGCAAAGAAAATGAGTAATTCTGTAAGGTGTCAATATATTCAGTTTTCTGATCTATCTGAGATATATCTATGATTCTGCAATGCTTTGTTTGTTGCATTTCGGTATTGTTGCTTTGAATGTTGCTTTTATTTTCTCAAATGTCTATAAATAGTAATCCTAACCCAAATAGGGGGAGATTGTTGGAACACCCTATTACTAATTTGGGTCAGGATCACTATGTCTCTTAGGAAACTTGTTGTGACCTCATTGTATAGATCTAAAGGTCAAGTAGAATTAAGTCTAAGGGTTAGTACTTAGGTTTGGAAGCTGCCCTCAAGACCAAGGTTTTTCAGTCTGGAAACTAAGTCATTTCATCGAGCTCAGTACGACGAATCGTCGAACTCCAACCGACGATCGTTGAGCTCACTTCGACGGATCGTCGAACTCCATTCGACGATCGCTGAGCTCAACTTCAACAAGTCGTCGAACTCCATTCGACGATCTTCGAGCTCAGTTCGACGAACTTGACTCCAGTTTGGTTCTCAATCTCTGAGCTCAGTTCGACGATAGTTGAGCTCAGATCGATGATCTCTGTTTCTGTCAAAGTCCAAATCTCTGAGCTCAGCTCGACGATAGTGGAGCTCAGTTCGACGTTTTTCTGAAGAGTTCAACGATTTTCAAGATTCAAATTCAGACAGTTAAGGAATTATTGTCATCAATTAATTCAGAGATCTTATAGCCGTTTTCATTTATTCTGGAGCAAGTTTCAAGAAATTATAAATGAATGTTTTATTGGACTTTCCTCCAGAAGACAATTGCAATTAAAGAAGTCATTTATGACAGGCCAACGGCTATCTTGACAGTGGATCATTTCTATTCAGATATCAAGAGAATAAAAGATAAGATTTTCAGAACCAAAAAAAAGAAGAACAAGGAGAGACACATATTCTGAAATATTCATTCTCTGCAAAACTTCTTCTGCAATAACTCTTACAACATCAACATCAATTACACAAGAGAAAGAGAAAGAGTTGCAGACATTCTTTGTCTTAAGAATTCATACAGAACACATCACCAAAGGGAGATCAATCAATTGAAATCTTCAGATCTCTTTTGATTTAAGTGTTCAAGGACATTATCATTCAAGACACCAGACACATCACATTTCAGCTGTTGCTGAAATCATCATTTGCTGGAGATCAATTTTTTGAAGGCCTATCACCCTACTGCAAAGCTTCATTTCCTGAACAACTCAAGATCTCAGGGGGAGCTTTGACAACATCCACAATCTTCTCTCTGACTGTTGACAGAGAAGATCTTCTTATCCCTCTCTCTCTCTCTCTGCTATAAAGGGTTTTTCAAACTCCCTTCAAAAGTTTGTGTGTGGTTTTTTGGCACCTTATCAAAAGCTCATTGGTGGCAAGACACCTGATCAAAAAATCTGGTTTGCTTTTTGAGCACCTTATCAAAAGCTCATTGGTGCCCAGGACACCTGATCAACTCATCCTGCAGTGGATTCCTACCTAGGTTGGTAGAAGAGTGGATGTACCCAGGTTGATTGGGGAACCACTATAGCTCCTTGAGTCTTCTGGTTGCTTGTGTTTCTTTTGTTTCTGGATGTGGCTTGTGATTAGTTTCTTTTGTGGTTTGTGACTAGGGTGCTCTGTGATTAGATAGTTTCAGTGATTAGATTTACTTTTTATTATTTGCTTCCATGTTCACTTTAGAATACAACAACTATTGTAAAAGTTTTTAGCAAGCACCATATACTTTATTCACCCCCCTCTAGAGTATACGTAAGACCCCCTTTTTTTTCAACACCGGGGTCTTAGGCCCAGAACCGCCGTTTTGCGGTGACTCCTTCACGCCCTGAAGGGTCATCACCACAAAGCGCCGATTCTGCCGGCCAATTCGATCACAGAAAAGTAGCATAATAAAGTCATGAAAACTAACCGTCCACAGAAAATCACATATCATAGTAAATATATCTCCACGAAGGGAGTGTCCATAGAAGAGTACATCAGAGTAGCAAAATACGAGCTTATGCCTGGTACATAATGTCCTCACTACAAGTCACTCATGCGGAAGCAAAAATAGAAAATCTACTCAAGGTCGAGACTCACGGTCCCGGCTGTTTGAACTCCGGAGCTAGACTGCCCCACCTCCAAGAGCACCGGTCTCTGGGACTGCTCCTCCATGCTGGGCTCCACGATCCCCTAAATGATGCGGTTCGAAAACCGTTTGTCTAAAAGACTAAGTCCTATCATCCCCCACCCCTTCCCCCATGGCTCCTAGGCACCGAGCGGAGAGGAAGAAAGGGGAGGACTTGAAGGTGTAGAATAATCAAAACAGGTGGCAGCGGACCTATACTAGCAATTCTATAATTGATATTGACAATAAGATGATATATAAAAAGGTAACCTTCACTTATGTGAGAACACATAAACCAAGGGGTCTTCTGCAAGGCTCCCATCGTATAAAGTGTCCCATACCAATTTATACGTTGGGGTGTCAGTTATCACACAGCAATATATAAATATATATCGAAATTGACCTTAATTTGTAAACTTGCCCACACAAGCTTATAGACCAAGGGGTCGTTTAGCAGGGCCTAAGGTATAAGCGTCCCATTCCACTTATACTTTAGGTGTCAGGGTTGAATGAAACGATTATGCTATGACATGCAAGTGAGTATGATGGAACATGCAAGTGCAACACACACACCCGACTCTGTGCACACAGACCTTTAGTTCCCCTTTTTTGGAGCCGTAACCTCCCAGGATACCTCCGTAGTGGCAGATAGAAGCGGTGGGTTGGGCCTCGCCCACCTTTAAACCAGTAAAGCACTACCGGTCAGACCTATCGTACGCCTCAACGCTTGGTGCACGAAGCGGACTCCTACGTACTCTTGCCGGTTAGCGCACCGGACTTATGTTGGCGAAGTGCTAACCACACTTGCCGAGTCAACGTATTGGCGTCGGTGCATCGACCCTCCAATACCGAACACCCACCACCTTAATTTTTCCTTCCTTTTATGCACATGCAAATTTAGCGAAATCAAAACCGAGCCGAAGCTCCCTGGACCAAAACGTCCGTCTCAAACAATCGAGCCGAAGCTCCCCGGACCTAAAGTCCGTCTTTTAACCATCCGAGCCGAAGCTCCCAGCTATCTACCGGTTCCATCAGTGTTTGTGAAAGGTGCAACTCTAATTACTAAGTTACTCTTTTCAGCTTGTTAAAACAGTTTACGTTAACCCAGGACTGCCCCCGGTATTCCCTGTGAAGGGCTCTCAAGGGGCACTAGGAACTATGTTGGGATTACGCCCAACGTTCCCTTTCGCAAGGTACTTATTTTTGTTATTGGTTGATCCCCTTACCCATTACTTTCTCATGTTACGATAGGCTAATCCTAAGGTGATTTGACTCCACTTCACCTCGGGGAGGACGATCTTTCGTCGGACCCGAGCGCCTCTAAACCCTAGCCAAAACAACACCCTACTCACTTTATCTTCCAATGATGCATATAATGCTATTTATCCTTTCCAGCAACCCAACAAAACCCAACACATGTGCTCTAATTCATATCCCAAATGATTTCCTGCAGTTTTGCTAAATGCAGACCACTTAAGCTATATGACCCGTAAAGAGGGAAGTATACCAAATGATCATCCAGTGCACATATAATAATTATTGGAGGACTATTTTGGCATTTGTAGCCTGAATCCATAATTTCCTAATTTTCATAATTTAACCGATTTTAATTTATTTATTTATTTATCTAAAAGCCAAAAGTTCCAAGTTTGAACATGAAGTACATGTTTTAGGCAAGATAAAATTCCACTAAATTTATGTTAAATGTAAAATGAATAATCATCTAAAAATCCAGAATCTCCCAAATTTTCAGCAAGGTTTAAGCCCTTAAAATTTATTTCAAATTTATTCCATAATAAATCATTAAAAGGGGATGTACAACAAAAATACTTCCAAAACTTCAGAGAAAATTCCAGGATGAGTATAAGGGCACAAAAAACCACCAAGTAGAGTTTCATAATTTACTTGATAGAATTATTCCCTGAATTAACTAAATATCCAATTCTCAAAATTAAGGTCTTGTGAAGGAAGTTGTGTAAACATGCCTCTAAAAATTATGAATAAATTACTACAAGTACCTTTTGGCCTGAAAATATCAAAACCTAAGTCTCATGATTTTTCAACAGATAAATCATCAATAATTAATTTTATTCAACCAAGCCCCTTTCCAAAACTTGAGAAGGAAGTACTAGATAAACTCAAGTAAAAATTATAATAAAATTCAGAGATATTCACTTAGGCCTTTATGATATTCTGACCAAATTTCATTAGATTCAAAAGCAGAGAAATAACCATAAGAAAATCAAACATCATTTTGGGTCTTTTGGTAATTAACAAATGACATACCAGGAATAAAATCCATAAAATTCTATAGAAATTACCAGGGGTTCTAGATGGCCTAAAGCCTACTCTACCCAAGTTTCATAACTTTTAGTTAAGGTTTAGTAGCTTAATTTACAAAATAGTGCTTCTACCCTAAAACTAGGGTTAGGGTTTTGAGGTTCCTACCTTCCTCCCAGTCCCTAAGATTTCTTCCAGATAACTTAGGTTACTCTACCTTTAATTTTACTGGCTTTCCAAGGCTATACAAGGGCATTTGCCCCCATATCCTTTACAACCCTCAAAAGTCCTTCCTTAGGGTTTGTGGTTAAACCCTAGGGTGAATCAAGCCTAAATCATCCCATTTTACATAAGAGGGTGACATTAGCCATGCCAAGTCAGTGTCCAAAACCTCAGCCTCTGTTGAGGGGAGGGGACCACCCTAAGTCCATAGGGCACTTGTAATCAAAAATACCATCTTAAGGCCAAATTAGGGTTTGGTGATTCCCTAACCAAAACATATCCAAATGAGATGAAATTTTGTATAAAACTAGGTCTTGATGCCAGGGACAATTCTCCAAAATTTGGAAGGGTTTGGAGGTAATTGGACCACCTAATTAAATTACCCTAACATTATTAAATAAAAGCAAAAACTTTAGGCAATGTGTCTCCAAAATTTTTGAGTTTTGGGCAAGCCCTCGTATAGCTAAGTTAATCTCCCTGCCAAAATTTCAAGTGATTTGTACCAAGGATGAGGTGTGGGCACTCAGTTTAATGACTACCTAGCCCTAAGTGTATGTCCCACCAAAATGGGTGCCCTAGTAAGACCATGCACCCAAATGGGTTCAAACAAATTTTAAAATAACGTAGACACAAAGTACTACAACGTTCATGTTGGAGGTTTTCCCACCAGGTGAGCCTAGGTATTTTAAAAATTAAAACTATATAATACCAAAACTATGACATAAATCAAAATATCAACATTTAATATCCTATAGTTTAGAATCAGGAGAAGAACGAATCTTGGCGCAGATTCGACGGAATCCTATCATCTTCTACATTGAGCCAACGACCAGTATCCATCCCGCCTGGAGCCATTTCCAAGCTCTGCCGCCGGTGATCCAGCCCCTTCCCCGGCCGGCCACCGCCACCACCACCTCCGTTGAGGTGGTGGCTATCGCCAGGCGGCGGCTCAGCTGCCGGAGAGGCATTTTCCGACGGCTCTAGCAGGAAAATTTCTTTGCCGAAAACCATGAAAAGCTTGGTTTGATCAGGCTCAATTGAGCCCGAAACATAAACCTAAGGAGACCTATGATCTACCCGTGAGTTAAGGAGAGGGGGAGGACCTTCCTGGCGGCCTGAATGCGGGTGGAGCGGCGGGATGCCATAGTTGACGGTGGAGGCGCTCGGCTTCTGCAACAGCACAGTGAGAAGGCCTGTCTCCTCCAGGTAAAAGCTCGAAAATGTTCCCCTCTGCCCACTGATGATGTTTAAATGGGCAATTGGGGAGGGGGGAGGCTGGTTCTTCAATGCCCATCAACACCATTTATGGTGTGGCTCGGGTTGAGTGGAGGGGGGCTGAATCCACCCATTGGTGGCTGGGAAACGTTTGGAATCAACTCCTCTTCCCTATAGGAGTTGATTGCAGCCATTAAAGGTGGCTGTTAGTCTCCCTTTGGCTGGCTCCACTCTCCCCTTCCTCTCCCCCATCTTCTCTCTCCTACATTAACATGGAGGGAAGCTCCCTTCTCTCTCCTAGTCACCCTTGTTGACTGGTCAACCCCATAGGCTATGTGCTGCTCACTTAGTCATGATGATCATGAAAGAGAGGTTAGGTTAGCCCACTTTTCTGGCTTGGGCTTGGGTTAGCCCTTTTGGGCTAGGTTTGACTTGGCTTAAGTTAAGGTTGACCTGGGTCAATTTGATCATCTGGGTTGACCCCATTGGGTCCTTGATGACCCATTGGACTCCCTTAAGGTCTAGAAAGACTTGAATAGGGTTGGTTGGGCATCTTGGGGTCACATGTCCATTGGTAAGGGCACTTTGACCATTTTAGGGCTAGAGTTGACTTGGGTCAACATGACCATTTGGGTTGACCCCAGTGGGTCCTTGGTGGCCCATTGGACTCCCCTAAGGTCTAGGAAGGGTTATGTAGGGTTATCTTGCACTCTAGAGGTCACCTACCCTTAGTAAGGGCACTTTGACCAGATCAGGGGCTTGAGTTGACTTGGGTCAACTTGGCCTCTAGGGCTGACCCCAATGTGTCCTTGGTGACCCTTGACTTCACTTTAGGGTTAGGAGGGCATAGGTGGGGTCCCCTAGGCTAGGAGTAGGTCAATTGACCCTAAGTAGGCTAGTTTGACCCATTTAGGGCTAGGATTGACTTTGGTCAACTAAGTCTCTTTGATTGACCCCAGTGGGTCCTTATGGATCTAATGGGACTCCCAAGGTATTAGTGGGTGTTGTGGTAGGGTCTTGTGGTCAAGGTGTAGCCCCATGGTCATCCCAAACCATTGTTCAGAATTCTACTATATGCAGACCACGATGATTTCCAACTTCATGCCTCTTATCTCTTGGCCCATTTCTGGCTTCCTAGGGTTTGACATGACCTAGTCATGGACAAAACCACTCCTAGGGGTCTAGTTGGAAATGGGATGTTACAGTATATCAGATCTAACTCACACTTTTACCAACAGACATATTCAGCCCCCCCTCTAGGTTGCAAGCTACCCTGAAAACAAAGACTTTCAACCTTGACCAGAACATCCTCCACTATCCCTATTAGATATTTTGTGCAATGATCTGCTAATTGGGTGCTCATTTTGGTTGGGCTTAGAATGCCCAATCCTTGTTTTTGAAAAAGCGAGTATGACATTAAGTTAATACCAGCGCCAAAATCTACTAAGACGTCTATTATTAATAAATTACTGAAAAGACGTGAGATTTAAAATTGTCCCAGATCATTTAGTTTCTGAGGTAATTTGTTTAATAAAACTGTCGAACATTCAACGATAAGGGAAACTCGTGTTATATCCTTGAGTTTCTTTTTATTATAAAGTAACGCTTTAAGATATTTTGCGTATTTTGACATTTGTGCAATTGCCTCACAGAAAGGAACATTAATTTGTATTTGTTTTTAAAATTTGTAAAAAAAATTTATAATGCTCATCTTGTTGCTGATTAATTAGTTTAAAAGGATAGGGTAAAGACGGTGGAGAAATACACGGTGAAATAAAAGAAGGAGAAGAAGAAGTAACAGGAGGTGTGGTAGAAACTCTAACCTCAAATTCAGATTCAGCTTTATTAGGTGACAGTACCTCCATTCCACATCAAAGTGTGATGGCATGGGAATTCACCCGTGGATTTGGCTCCGTATTTCCTGGTAAAGTGTCAGGTTGGCGCTTCGACATCATCTTTGAAATCTGTCCAATTTGAGTTTCCAAATTTTTAATTGATTCAATCAGGTTTCGGATATTTGACTCATTTGTGACAACATATTTAGTAAAGATGTCCTCTATCGGGGTGGGTCATAGTACTTGTGATTGTGGCAGTGGTGGTTTGGTGCAAATTCATTTGGATTTGCATTAGGCGGACACAGAGCATTATTGGGGTTGCTCCTTGAAAGATTTGGATGATTCCTAAACCATGTCTTATAAGTATTATTATACAAATCTATATTTTGGTTATAGGAAAGAGGTCGATATGGATTCCCTATATAATCGACTTGTTCTTATATTATATTAGTATTTTTGAATTTCATGGAGGAGTGGCGGAGAAAGCAGACATCCCCACTACTTGTTTAGTTAAATATTCTACTTGGAGTGCTAAATTTGAAGAAGCGTCGAGCTCATAAAGCTCAACGGGTTTATTATGGCGTGACCTACGCATGTTCCATTAGTAGTCATTTATGGCCATTTCCTCAAACAAGGCTTGAGAGGCCTATATGGTATTATTATTTAACGTTCCCCCGGCTGCAGTATCAAACATTTGTCTAGTTTTGAAATTCAAACCATTACAAAATGTCTGCACTTGGATCCAGGACGGTAGTGCGTGATGTGGACACTGATTTAAAAATTCTTTAAAGAGTCCCCAAGTCTCATAGAGAGACTCAGACTCGTACTGAACAAAGGAAGAAATATTCGTACATAATTTAGCGGTTTTAACAGGCAAAAATTCTTTGTTAAGAACTTTTGGTCATCTCAGCCCAAGTAGTGATGGATCCTCTGGGTAGAGGACCTAACCACTGCTTGTCTTTCGTCCGTAATGAAAATGGAAATAAACGCAAACGAATGAAATTATTAGTGACACCATTGATTTTAAATATGTCACATATTTCTAGAAAATTTGATAGATGAGTGTTAGGATCTTCATCTGGCAAATCCATCGAATTGTAATGAGTTTTGAATCATTTGGATTATGCTAGATTTGATTTCAAAATTATTATTAGCAATTGTGAGATGAACGATAATTGACCCGGTGTCATCCAAGTTCGGCCTTGCATAATAAGACAAAGTCCTTTGCGGGGCCGCGACTGGAATTTGTTCTGCCATAGTTTCAACGTGCGTGGTTGCGATAGACTCTTCCAGATTAAATGCTAGGTTTTGGTCACAAGATCGAAGGTGCCTTTGATAGGTGCGCTCGATTTTAGGATCAAAATCAAGATTAGGGTCTATAGGAGAGTTTCGTCGGGTCATGCATTAAAAAACTATTATATAATTTTTTTTGTTTTTTGTTATATATATATATATATATATATATATATATATATATATATAACAAAAAATAAAAAAAATTATAGTTTTTAGAAAAAGGACAGAAATAATAGTGTTGTTAATAAAAATATAGTTTTTATAAAAATAAAGATTTTGTATTTGATAGAGAATTTGTGGTTTTATTTATTTTTATAAAAACAGTAGTGTTTAAATAACAATTAGGATAAAAGTAATAGTAATTCCATTTTATTTCAAATATCAACACAAAATGATGCCCAACAATGACGCCAAAAACTTGATAAGTAAAATATGAGATAGTTGTAAATTAAAAAAGTAAGTTGGAATTATAAATTAGACGTTCTGTGTAATCTATCGCCTTTCACTTATATACTTTGATTGAGGCAAGCATACCTATCGAGTAATTGTATAGTATTTTAAAATATCAAGGTCTTATTTTCCACAGATCTGTGTCGAGTACTCGACTTTAAGGACTGAAACTATTATTTTATCAAAAAAGAGTTGGCAATTTTTAAAATTTAAAATACAAGTAATACTTAGGTTTTTAAAAAATAGATGAGGTAGAGAGCCCTCGATTTTGACTTGCTTGGGAAATATTTTTTAAACAAGAAAAACTCTATTTTTCTTTATTAAAATACTTGACCGTGGAGGTTCCAAAAATATGAGTGTGCCTCTATAGATGATACATCCACCTGTGATTATGTATTTTGATTGAACTTTCATTTTTAATCCAAAATACCTTAATGCACGCTTTATGTTGTAAACGCCTCTATTGACCTCCTACTAGTTTACGAAGGATCAACCCGGGAGACTTATGTTCATCTCCTTAGAGAATGAGGCATTGATTCTCTTTACCTATGAATGATCAATTTCCTGGTAAATCGTAAGCTTTTAATTCAGAACATTGGGTTTTAATATGCAGAAATAATATCCTTCCCAAAGCTCATCTCAATTGAGTGCTAAGAAGTTCTTAGCCTCTCATTGATATGGGGGTGGTAGTAGAAATGTAAAAGGACATATAAAAGTGTAGAAATAATATCCTTTTCAATGTTTCTCGGTTGAGGCTAAAAAGTTCTTAGCTTCCAATCGGGACAAGGGTGGAAGTTATAAAATTAAAAAGACTTATAAAGGTGCAGAAATTATATCCGTCCCAAAAATCTTAATCAAGTGCTAAAAAGTTCTTAGCTTCTCATCAAGGATGGTTGTGGTATGAAAATAAAAGTACTTACGCACACACCCTTTCTCAACAGAATATGCAAGCTAGGTTATAAGCAATAAGAGATGAAAATTTACTGAAAGCTGAATTTTATTACTTAAAAAAGTGTCACACACTAGGAAATCCAAACTAGGGTTTGGAAAATATCACTCAAAGGCTACTTATAAACATTATATAGAACTAGTTTGAACTCTACAAATTATTCCTAAACCTATGCCCTAGCCCTCCTTTTATAGACGAAAATTTTGAAGTACATGGCCCATCGGGCATGTCGCGTTGGCATGACGCTGACGTGGCATCTGTAGATAGAATTTCGACCAATTTCTGGATTGGGTTGAAAGTACATTGGCATGACTTATTGGTCACGGGCATGACATCTAGGCGTGTCTGCATGGTATGGTAGCTTGGCTTCTTCGGGGCTCGACAACGAGTTCATTGCTTGTTCACGGGTTATGTCACGGGTGCGAGATGTGGAGCACGAGTGTGTTTCAAGGCTTGACTTTAATTAACTGACCGAAATCTCCTGAAACGCTGAAATTATTGGCTCTAAAGTTACACGCCCTAGTCATGGGCTTGACCTAGGGCGTGACATAGGAATTTTTCCCGAAATGCCCATTTTGTCAAGAAATACCTATAGGGCACAAAAATAGATTAAGTTAGAACTGAAAAATAAAAAGAAACTATTCATTTAGGTATTTATACAATATATTTACATTTTTTATTAAAGCAAAACAAAATAATACACTAAAAATATATATATTTTGCTGTTCATCAGATGTGGTTCTCACATTTGTACAAATGTGCAGGAACTGAGAAGAAGAAGAATGCTGGGTAAAGGAGATGTGGACCTACACGTAGGAAATGGAGCAAAGATTACTTCCATTTTCAGTGGCTTCTACCATCTTTGTTTGCCCACTGGGCTTGTAATAGAATTAGATAAATGTTATTTTATTCCTTCCATAGCTAGAAACATTATATCCATTTTTATAAATGATGTTTGTTATAGTATATACCAATTGTTTAATGATTTATATGTTTTGAACTTGGACCATCTGATCTATAACGCTGAAAGTACTAAACATCATAAACAAATAAATCAAATCCAGCGTACCTTTGGCATTGTCGTTTGGGTAATATAAATGTAAAATGCATATCCAAGCTCCATTAAGACGGACTACTAGACTGATTTGATTTTGAATCATTTGAGAGATGTCAGTCTTTTTTATTAGGCAAGATGACTATGGTCCCTTTCACTGGTCATACTGAGATGGCTGATGATCTCTTGGGTATAATACATAGTGATGTATGCGGACCCATAAATTCTACAGCTAGAGTTGGGTACTAATACTCGGTTACATTTATTGATGATTTCTGTAGATATGGATATGTGTATCTTATGAAGTGCAAATACGAAAACATTGAAAAGTTCAATGAGTTTAAGATTGAAGTAGAGAACCAGCTAAACAAAAGTGTTAAGGCACTCATATCTAATCGAGGTTGTGAATATCTGAGTCATGAGTTCCGTGATCATCAAAAAGAGTGTGGTATTGTATCATAACTCACTCCACCAAAAAACCACATCATATTGGTGTGTCTGAGAGGAGGAATCATCCTCTGTTAGACATGGTACGGTTGATGATGAGTCATGCATATTTTCCTGTTTCCTTCAATGAATTTGATCTAGAGACTGCTGCTCTTACTCTAAATCATGTGTAATACCTCTATCCATCACATAGAATATAACAGAAGGTCCAGTCGGGGCCCCACGCCATATTCCATTGACGGTTAGTGGAGTTATTCTTTGAAACCATTTCATATACTCATCCTAACTCAGAGTGCATTCTAGTGGAAGAAGTTATTTTAGTTATGGAACCAATAAGCCAGGATGTCCACTATAAACATAGGAATGTATATATACATATTACATGTTCTGGCCTTAAGGCCTTATTACTGTTTCCTTTATAAAATATAACTTTCATACATCGGTATACATGCCGGCCATACATGAAAACAATAAACATTCACCTTTGGGCCTTTGAGAGCCAGCCAATCGCAGTAATAGGGGCTTAGTCACCCTCCTTTCCCTTGCCTCTCTAGCACCGGCATAGCATGTGCCACCAAAACGTGGCAAAACAACGCAATTGTCAGCATTAGCTAACCAAATTATAATGGCCCCACCCCTTACTTGGGGCTGCGGTTCTCTTTCCCTGAAGCAGCAGCATATATATCTTTTGTCAACTGAAACGTACATGTAAGCACCATTTGCCATAGACGTAGGCACCAATAGCCACATGCCCCGTGCACTCAGGGCACATTTTTGGTGTACTGGACTTCTACGTGTACCACCACCATCCGTAGTCCCAGACTTGATGGTCCACACTTAAGCATTCTAATCTTTTCGGCTCGGGGCTTAAGACTCTCATTATGCCAATGATAACAGCCAGGTAGTTCAGGAAATCTAGTACGAGATCGGCATAATGCAGGTACAGTTCCCCTTCTCCCATTGCTCAAATTGTCATACCATCGCCTAAGGAATTAAGGTCAATCGACGGGATGTTCGTCAGCCACCGCTTCCCGTTCGATTCTTTGGAATTTTTAGCTGGGCACTTTAGGCTTAATATCTTCATTTGCCCTCACATTATCCCCAGGACTTGAGCTCACAATCATCACAAACAATGGCTCCCATGGCCACAATTGCTGGGCTCATCAGTCTCAACAGCTTCAAATAGTGGCCCCCTGGTATCTTAGAGACAGACCTCGCAAACATAGTGCACTGGGAGCTATCGCCGGCAGTAGCACTACCGTCGCAAGGTAGGGTACAAAATCGTGTTTCCTCCCCATTTTAAGGTGTTTTCCTAGAGATCATCTACAGTACTATCACTGTAGCATCATGCACACCCTATAACTCTGGATTCTACACATTTATCCACGCATTTATCCGCGGAGTCTTCTCTGGTACTCATAATAAATCATCACCAATCCATGCCAACCTGTCGAGATGGAATTCACACAGCATGTGTATTTCGTACTTCGATTCCAGTTTCTTTAAGCAATTTCTATCGGGGATCATAATGATCTACCAGCTGGAAACTACCTTTTTCGTCATCTTTTAGTGAGAGGTTCCATGCACGTATGCAAATTATGGAGTTCACTTGTCCAAGTATAAAGTCGTTACCCTCATTGATCGCTTAGGAGCCATTCTCTTGTCCTTGATCTGGATGGAACTGATTACTACAGCTTCCTCTCCATGGATTTGGCTTTGACTCACGAATCTGATCACACGAAAGCCTTCTCTATAGGGCTGGATCCCCCTTGCTCTTGCTTCCTAGATTTTCCATTCTCTTTCCTTAAGAACAAAGGGTGAGAGAGAGAATGAGAAAAAAATTTGAAAATAATCCATTCATTAGCCTTTATCAGGAAGCTACCGCCATGCGGTAGCTTTGCTACCGCCATATGATACCCTTTTTCGGTGGCTGTGGCCTCATCCAGCGCCGCTCTAATGCTCCTACTAATGCTACACAGTTGCTCACTATCACCGAGTAGTATTGACCAGAGACAAATGTCAATTTAATTCGGTTATTGCCGCGTGATGGCTCACTATTACCACGCAGTAGGCTCTCAACGATTCATCTAGTGCGTCGAGTGGTACTACATCTCGTTACCTTCCTACCATTATGTGGTACTTTCCTGAAATGAAGGTTGATTTAATTCAGCTGGATACAGTCGTCGTTAACGCTACCGATTGGCGGTAACTCCCAGAAATCAACTCCTTCCTATTTTCAAGAACTTTGGGGCATTACATTGTGCTCCAATGAAAACGTCTCTAAAGACACCATATGAGATGTGGACTGGAAACAGTACTAGTATGTGTTTCATCAAGATTTAAGGCTGTGAGTCATATGTGCGAAGTCAAAAGCCTAAAAAACTGGAATACAAGTTAGATCTGTAACATCCCGATTCGTGCTAGACCCCTCACACGCGATTTGAGTAAAGAATGTTGACTCAGGCTCGGGGTGCACTGGTAACAGGCGTTGAGTGCATTGACAGGACTCATCGAAGCATCGAGTGCGTCGAATGGTGGACAAGCGTCGAGCGATACTCGACATATAAGAAGAATTTTATGTATAATAATTCTGGACCCGAGAACTGTCGAGTGTGTTAATTTGACTTGACGAAGCTTCGAGTGCTTCAACTTGTGGACAGGCATCGAGTTACACTCGATGCATAAGAAGAATTTTACTTAGAATAATTTGGAACCGGGACGCATCGAGTGTGTCGACTAGACTCGACAAAGAATTGAGTGCATTTACTGGAGGGCAGGCGTCGAGTGATACTTGACGCCTAAGAAGAAGTTTACTTAGAATAATTCTACATTCAAAAAGCGTCGAGTGCGTCGACTAGATTCAAAAGGCATTGAGTGATCACGACGCTTTCGACGAAGGGTCGAGTACGTCAACTATATTCACAAGGCGTTGAGTGATCACGATGCTTTCGACGAAACATCGAGTATGTCGATTGGATTTAAATGGCATTGAGTTATCACGATGCCTTTCAAGGATTCGTCAAGTGATACTCAGCGCATACGACTCCTTGACATAGAAGGTTGAGAGAAACTTGTCGACGATACTAAACGAATTTGTCGAGTTGGACTTGACGAATTTGTCTGATTTACTTAGACAAATCAGTGGGACTGGTACTATTCATCTGAAAATGCTATGAAGTTTTGGCTGATTCATCGTGTATATATATACGACAAATCTGACTTAGAAAATTTTCGGCCTAGGAATATTTTCGACCCAGGCTGTGTTTGCAGGATAATGCTTACGGGTTGAACAGTTTTGGATATGTGCTGAGTGACTATTTATGGACAGTCTTTTTAAGGATACTTATTTAATGTAATAATGGACGGTCCAATGATGGAATGACACGTCGCGGAGTAACCGTAACCTAAATATTGCCTTATAAAAAGGAATACCCAAAATCCGTAGCCATCTCCATTCTTTTGTCGCATCGATCCTATACCGAGCTCGACAAAAACGAGGAAGTTGTCGGAGTCTGATTTTTTTGAGGAAGAACTCTCACTCTCCATGAAGAACGATACCGACAAGGAAACCAAACATGTCACCGAGGAGGATAGCGAGATCTATGGCTGGAAAAAAGGTGAGCTTCCTACCCTCTCCCTTGGTACTAGATCTTAAGTTATGATCTAGGAGAGATGTCGGCTCAAGAGTGCTTGACTACGGTGCGAAATGAAGATCTCCTAGGAAGGGTCCACGCTAGGACGTTTGTCCTAGGGTTTTGTTGTCTTCAACCTTTCCTCTCTTTACTATGAAGATGATGGACTTGGTTTTATGAAGATTGGTGTTCTATTGAGGGTGAATAAGGGAGGAGGATGACTTGAATGTAACTTTGTATGAATGTCTAGATGAAGAAGATGAACCGATGTCTTTCGTTTGATTTTAAGATGCATGAATAAATATGTTTTATGTACGTAGCAAGCTTCATCCTCGATTTATGCTATGATCCGTGTACTTATAGGTCTTGGGGTGAACAGGAAAGTTGCAGACCTTAGATACACCTTTCCAATGGATGGTTGCCCGTTGTTGTCGGAGTCCTATAGCCCCAAGAATGTTCAGTCGAATTGGTTGTGTTGTAATGTATTATGTGTAGGATATGATTTGTTCGAACTAACATAAGGCCGGTATAGATGTTTTGTCTAAGTGAGTTATGTGTTAGCCGTGCATCCAGATGTTTGGGTTCAATAGGAAGATTGTAGTCAAATGATATTTTTTATTGGGTGAATTTATTATATGTAACCACGATAAGTTAATGGCTTTGGGTGAACCTTGCTTGTAAATGATTTATCCCTGAAATTCGGTAAACATGCACTTAATAACAATGCGATGAATGTTATAAGTTAGGAAGAGTTGTGGTGTGTAACACCCCTATCCGTCGCATAGCATATAACAGTAGGTCCGGCCGGGGCCCGACGCCATATACCACAGACAGACCGGTGTGTTACGTATGGAAACCATCCAACTAATCTCAACGTCCTACACAGAGCATTCTAGTGGAAGCAGTTTATATAAGTTGTACTCAAGAACCCAGCAACAAGCATGAATGTCCACTAATACCAAAAGGAATGTTATTACAAAATACTCAAAAGTCGGCCTTAAGGCCTTACAAAATGTTTCACTTGTCTGTTACATGATTTACCAACCTCGGCACGCAGGCCGGCCATACATGAATAAAATAGAAAACATTTCCAATCGGGCCTTCGAGGGCCAGCTTCGCAAAAAGGGCTTTAGCCCGCTATTGACCGCTTGGTCCAGCTGCACCTGCAAGCAACAAACCACCGCACGGTGGCAAACAAAGCAACGGTCAGCAATGCTGACCAAATTATAACGATCCCGCCCCCAACTCGGGGCGGCGATGCTCCTTCCCTGCATTTCATTAGCACAAGCGAGCAATGCATATAACCATAGCCATTTCATCACAGACGTTGGTTCGTACGGCCACACGTCCCGTGCACTCAGGGCACATTCTCGGTGAACCGATCGATGTTACGTCAATTTAAGCCATTAACATTCCGGACTCACCATCGCCACTTAGACGACCATTCCTATGAGCAATTCGTCTTCATGGTATTGGTCACGTCAATTTAAGCCATCGACCACCGAAGACCCCCATTTATGCCAACGGCGAGTGCCATGTAACTTTAGGTCTCTCTAACCCGAACGACATAAAGCGGGTACGGCTCCATCTAACCCGTGCTCACATCGCAACGACAATTTAAGCCATATGCGCGGGTCAAACTTTCACCGAGTCCCATTCTAACACAAGTCACATAACCCCGTTATGTTCAAGTTGGCTCTCAGGCCACCAAGTTGGCAAGACCTCGTGTCCGCCCAGTTTTCCGGGTGCACCTTTGGGTTAGTCCCCAAGGCTCCCTGCTGCAATCTACCGCGTAGAAAACCCGAAAAACACCCAATAGCACGGAGTCTTCTCCGGCCTAATGCAATGCAACATCACCGATCCGGACTAACATGTCCGGGTAGGCTTCAACCAAAATGCCTATGTCCGTTCTCGCATACGGACTCTACACAACGGGGACTTTACATATCTACCCGAAGGAACGCCTCCAACTCTCCGCAAACTCGCGAGAGGGGGCTTCCTATGCTAAGAAAAGGAGCGATTCAAGCTCAAGATGAGGATCGTTACCCTTGGATTCCTCTTTGGCGCCATCGGAAAGTAATCGGATGGAAATCACCGCACTAGCGTTGCCTCCGCGGATCCGGAGTCGGCTCGCGATTCGGAGCTCCGAAGCTCCTCCAATGGCGGGATCTAGTTCTTCTTCCTCCAATGGCTCTCCACTTTCTCCAAGGATTTGGAGAGAGGATAAGGCATGAAAAGTGAAGTTTTCAAAGTCAACTCACGGGTATATCCCTGCAGGAACATCCCCCGGCCGTCGGATCTCAACCTAAGGAAACGAACAGCTTTGATTCGGGGCTGAAATGCCCAATCTGGACCGAACACGGCCTGGCACACGCCCGTGTCCAGGGCCGTGTGCCGCATTCGCCGTCAAAATCAATCTTCTGAACTCGCACACGGGTATCGAACACGCCCGTGTTCGAGCTGACACGCCCGTGTTCCAGCTGACACGGCCGTGTAGCCGGCCGTGTACCCCATTATTTTCTCCCGTTTTCAACCCGAGCACTGCACGGGTTCTAGGACACGCCCGTGTCCTTGCCCGTGTCATATTGACACGCCTGGGCCCCCAGGCCGTGTACACGGGACATTTCGTCGAGGGGGAGAACGACGACTGGATGACACGGCCTTGGACACGCCCGTGTCCTAGGCCGTGTGCCTTGTCTCGACGATCGTCGAGTGAATCTCGACGATTTCACCTTGACGATCGTCGACACGGGTCGACACGCCCTGCGACACGCCCGTGTCGCAGGCCGTGTGCCCATACTCGACGAATCGTCGAGAATAACTCGACGATTTCACGGCTAAGTGTCGACACGGGTCGACACGCCCTGCGACACGCCCGTGTCGCAGGCCGTGTGCCCATTCTCGACGAATCGTCGAGAATAACTCGACGACTTCGCGGCTAAGTGTCGACACACGCTCGACACGCCCTGGGACACGCCCGTGTCCCAGGCCGTGTGCCTTCAGCCAGAAACCAAAACTGGCCCAAAACGTCCCCCTTTGCTCCTTTGAGTTTCGGGGCGTTACAACTCTCCCCTTCTTAAAAGAATTTCGCCCACGAAATTACATAAAGGAAAGATATACAAAAACACAATTTGTACCTGAGCGGAACAACTCCGGATACTCGTCAAGCATAGTCTGTTCTCGCTCCCAAGAGAGCTCCTCACGACCGCAATTGTCCCACCGGACTTTGACCATCCTGATCTCTTTATTGCGTAGTCGCTTGACCTCCGAGTCCTCAATCCGCACGGGCTTGACCTTTGTCGTTAGCCCACTATCCACCGGCACTTGATCGACCGCGATCACTTGCGTAGGCTCTTGTACCGCCTTCCGAAGCACCAAAATGTGGAACACATCGTGTAAACCACTTAGCTCCACTGAAAGCTTCAACCTATAGGCCGCTTCTCCAACTCGCTCCAGAACCTCGAACGGTCCAAGGTACCTCGGGCTTAGCTTTTTCAATCGTCGCACCCGCGAGACACCCTTGAACGGCTTGATCTTTAGGTATACAACATAATCACCCACATCGAACTCCACGTTCCTGTGCTTGACATTATAGTACTTTGCTTGCCGATCCTGAGCGATGAGCAACCTCTCCCGAATGGTTCTCACCAAAGAAGTAGCATCATCCACTTCCGATCGCTTATACAACTTCGACTCGCCGTTTCTAACCAAGACAACGGCGTGCGGCATCTTCTACCATATAGGGCTCGAAGGCGCCATCTGAATACTTGCTTGGTAGCTGTTGTTGTATGCGAACTCCACCAAATAAAGGTGGTCCTCCCATTGCTTTCCGAAATCCAAGACACACATGCGAGCATGTCTTCCATCGTTCTATTGACCCTTTCGGTCTGCCCATCCGTTTGCGGATGGAAGGCTGTGCTAAACTTCAGCTTTGTTCCCAACATTTGCTGCACCAGCCTCCAATCATTGGACGTGAACCGCCCATCACGGTCACTCACGATGCTGCGGGGCACACCATGAAGCCGTACTATATTATCCACATAAAGCTTTGCCAGCTTCTCCACCGGATCGTCCTTCCTATGCGGAATAAAATGCGACACCTTCGTTAATCGATCCACGACTACCCAGATGGCGTCGTTCCCTTTTGCGACCTTGGCAAACCGTGCACAAAGTCCATAGAGATGTCGTCAATTTCCACTCCGGAATAGGCAAGGACTTAAGAAATCCTCCCGGCTTTTGGCACTCCGCCTTTACTAAGGCGCAGGTTTGGCACTTCGCTACGTATATAGCGCCACATCCTTTTTCAAACCCGGCCACCAAAATAGCTTCTTGACATCGCGGTACATCTTCGTGCTCCCCGGGTGAATCGAGTACTTGGTATGGTGTGCCTCGTACAACAACTCCACCCGCAAATTGCCCACACTTGGGACGCACAACGACCGTCTTTCCAAAGCAATCCGTCCTCCACAACGAATTGGGAATTTGACCCATCCAGAGCCTCTATCATGAACTGCTTCATATGAGCATCCATATCCAAAGCCTGCCGAACCCGATCAGCCAGGTCATATTGGACTTCAGTCCAATTCAGCACTGCTTCAGCACTAGATTGTCTATCCACACAAACAATCTCCAACGCCTCCAGCTCCTGCACCAACCGCTCATCATGCACTGATAGCCAACTCGCTTGAGCTGGGGCTCGGCGACTCAACGCGTCCGCACCGCATTCCCTTTGCCAGGCACGTAGTGGATCTTGAATGTATAGTCCCCCAGGAACTCCATCCACCTACGCTGCCGCATATTCAGATCTTTCTGATCAATCAGGTACTTTAGGCTCTTGTGATCGGTGTAGATATCAATCTTCACACCGTACAAATAGTGTCTCCACAGCTTCAAGGCAAAAATCACGGCCGCTAACTCCAAGTCATGGACCGGATAATTCCTCTCGTGCACTTTTAGCTGTCTCGAGCCATAAGCTATCACGCTTCCGTGCTGCAGTAGCACGCAACCCAAACCGCTGCCCGAAGCATCGCTATATATCTCATAGCCTTCGGTTCCACATGGCGAACTCAGCACAGGCGCCGTGGTCAACCGACACTTCAGTTCCTCAAAAGCTCTCGCGCACTCCGGCGTCCAAACGAACTTATGCTCCTTCCTCGTCAAAGTAGTGAGAGGTAGCGCTATCCGCGAGAAGTTCTCTACGAAGCGCCTATAATAACCGGCAAGCCCCAAAAAGCTCCGGACTTCTGCTACCGTAGCAAGCTCAGGCCACTCCCGTATCGCAACAATCTTCGCCGGATCCACAGCAATACCCTCTCCACTCACTATATGCCCGAGGAACGCCACTGAGGATAGCCAAAACTCGCACTTCGAGAACTTGGCATACAACTGGTTTCTCCTGAGTGTCTCCAACACCAAATGGAGATGCTTGAAGTGATCCTCCTCACTTTGCGAGTACACCAAAATATCGTCGATGAAGACGATCACGAAATGGTCCAAGTACTCCCTGAACGTCCTGTTCATCAAATCCATGAATACTGACGGCGCATTAGTCAGCCCAAACGGCATGACCGTAAACTCATAATGCCCGTATCTCGTACTAAACGCTGTCTTCGGGATATCACTCTCCCTTATCCGCAGCTGATAGTACCCAGACTTGAGATCTAACTTCGAGTACACCGTCGATCCGACTAACTGATCAAAGAGATCATCAATCCTAGGGATCGGGTACTTATTCTTCTCAGTCAGCTTGTTTAGCTCCCGATAATCAATACATAATCTCAAGCTTCCGTCCTTCTTCTTAACAAAGAGGACCGGTGCGCTCCAAGGCGAATAACTCGGGCGCACATACCCTTGCTCCAACAACTCTTGCAGTTGAACTTTCAGCTCCGCCATTTCCTTAGGCGCTAGCCGATACGGAGATCGTGACACAGGCTTTGCACCTGGCACTAGCTCGATCGTAAAATCTATCTCCCGTTGAGGAGGGGCGGGGCTCCAGGAAGATCCGCGGGGAACACATTAGGGTATTCCGATACCACTGAAATACAATCCAACGCGGGCTTCGGCTTTGCAACCTCCACAAGTGTAAAGAACAGTTCTGCTCCGGCACGAACCGCCTTCACCACCTGAAGAGCAGACATCAACGTCTTGCTCGACCCCTTTAAGCCCGTAAAAGTCGTCTCACGACTTGCTCCCAGCTTGACTTCCTTGCTACCGCAATCTATATGGGCCTGCTGCTCTGAGAGCCAGTCCATGCCAAATATGACGTCGAACTCCACTAACGGAAGTAAAGACGCCCGCAGGTCGAACTCCTGCTCCCCAATACGAATCTTAACATTGCAGATCCTAAACGCTCGCATCGAACACCCATTGGGCAACAACACATCCAACTTATCCTTCGCCATCGAAGAAGGGACTCCAATGCGTGATATAAATCCTTCAGACAAGAAGGAGTGTGAAGCTCCCGTATCGAAGAGTGCTCGTGCCGGATTTTCACAAATCAATACGAATTCTAAACAAGCAGTGGTAAGGTAACATGTGCATAACAAGCATATAAAGGAATTGACTTGCTATAAATTAAACCGTACCTGTCACCACGTCAGCTTGTTTAATGGCCTCCTGTTGGCCAAGATTGTAGACCCTTGGTTGGGCCGGAGCATAGTGGGATGCGGTCGACTCCACCGCCTTGACCTTCTCTTCATAAGTAGCTCCTGGCCTCCTCTCGGACTTAGGACGTCCGCTCCAACAATCACGGCAAAGTGCCCCGTCTTGCCACAAGTGAAACACGCACCCGGGGTCCTACCCGTAGTCGCCCCAGAAGCGCCAGAAGGAGCTGGACCCGAAGTCCTATGCTTCTTAAAAGTCCTCCGATAGACTGACTTTGAAGTAGTCGGCACTCTGAACTCAGATTTCTTTTCACCAAGCTTTTCTTCGCTTGTACACTCTTCATGTCCTTCTCCAAGGACCGGGCAGTATTGACCAAGGTTAAGAAACCTTGCGTCATCGGCCCCGACAGTAACAATCTCAGCTCATCCCTCAAGCCTTCATAAAAACGATTAGTCTTGCGCTCCTCATCCATGATGGTGGAGCTAGCATAACGACTCAACCGCGTAAACTCGTGGAGATATTCATCCACGCTCTCTCACCCTGCACCAACTTCAGGAATTCATTCTCCATTGAAATCCTCTGAGTCGAAGGGAGGTATCTTGCCAAGAACAATTCCGAGAACTCTTCCATCGGAATGTCTATCAGTTGTCTACCTCTCAGGTGATGCAGCTCCAAACCTTCCCACCACATCCTCGCTTCACCGTCCAGCAGGAACGTAGCGATGGTGTTCATCTGCCACTCCTCCGTCTCCGTCGCTGTCATGACTCTCTTCACCCTAGAGAGCCAGTCTTCAGCCTGAGATGGGGTTCCCAACCCCGAGAATAACGGAGGGTTAAAGCTCATTACATGCTTCAACTGCCTCTCAGTCGCCCTCCTTGGCACTATTGGTTCCACAACCCTTGCTCCACCCTCCTCGGCTCAGCCTCTTGCAAGAGGTACTTGCTCCATCACAGGAGCGGGCTGCTGCGCTTGCCTCCCAGGCTGCGCATTGATCACGGCCAACACACACGCTTCAGCCACCAATCTTATATTTTCAGCCGACAAATGTGTTGCGGGAGCAACTTCCGGTGCACTACTTGCCTCAGAAACTCGGCGTTCTGACGGCCCAACACCACTTCGGGTCACTTACTATAGTGGTACAAAACACCGTTAAGCGACCAAATAAATTGCAAACAGCAATTATAGGAACACGCAGGTTCCTCAAACACGAGTATTTTCATTCCTAAGTGGACATTCATGGGTTCTTTTTACTGTTATAACGATGACGCACACAATGTGCTCACCACCCCTTAAAAAGAATTCGCCCACGAATTCAATTCAAGCCCGACCAAAACCAGTAGTCTGATACCAAATTGTAACACCCCCTATCCGTCGCATAGCATATAGCAGTAGGTCCGGCCGGGGCCCGACGCCATATACCACAGACAGACCGGGTGGTTACGTATGGAAACCATCCAACTAATCTCAACGTCCTACACAGAGCATTCTAGCGGAAGCAGTTTATATAAGTTGTACTCAAGAACCCAGCAACAAGCATGAATGTCCACATAATACCAAAAGGAATGTTATTACAAAATACTCAAAAGTCGGCCTTAAGGCCTTACAAAATGTTTCACTTGTCTGTTACATGATTTACAACCTCGGCACGCAGGCCATCCGGCCATACATGAATAAAATAGAAAACATTTCCACTTCGGGCCTTCGAGGGCCAGCTTCGCAAAAAGGGCTTTAGCCCGCTATTGACCGCTTGGTCCAGCTGCACCTGCAAGCAACAAACCACCGCACGGTGGCAAACAAAGCAACGGTCAGCAATGCTGACCAAATTATAACGATCCGCACCCCCAACTCGGGGCGGCGATGCTCCTTCCCTGCATTTCATTAGCACAAGCGAGCAATGCATATAACCATAGCCATTTCATCACAGACGTTGGCTCGTACGGCCACACATCCCGTGCACTCAGGGCACATTCTCGGTGAACCGGTCGATGTTACGTCAATTTAAGCCATTAACATTCCGGACTCACCACCGCCACTTATACGACCATTCCTATGAGCAATTCGTCTTCATGGTATTGGTCACGTCAATTTAAGCCATCGACCACCGAAGACCCCCTTTATGCCAACGGCGAGTGCCATGTAACTTTAGGTCTCTCTAACTCGAACGACATAAAGCGGTACGGCTCCATCTAACCCGTGCTCACATCGCAACGACAATTTAAGCCATATGCGCGGGTCAAACTTTCACGGAGTCCCATTCTACACAAGTCACATAACCCCGTTATGTTCAAGTTGGCTCTCAGGCCACCAAGTTGGCAAGACCTCGTGTCCGCCAGTTTTCGGGTGCACTTTGGGTTAGTCCCAAGGCTCCCTGCTGCAATCTACCGCGTAGAAAACCCGAAAACACCCAATAGCACGGAGTCTTCTCCGGCCTTATGCAATGCAACATCACCGATCCGACTAACATGTCCGGGTAGGCTTCAACAAAATGCCTATGTCGTTCTCGCATACGGACTCTCCAACGGGGACTTTACATATCTACCCGAAGGATCCTCCAACTCTCCGCAAATTCGGAGAGGGGCTCTCCTATGCTAAGAAAAGGAGCGATTCAAGCTCAAGAGAGGATCGTTACCCTTGCGATTCTCTTTGGCGACGGAAATAAACGTAGTAAAAAGTTTGTCCGTTAGATAATAGTAATCGAAAGTCGAGGAGTAAAAGCTCCTCAGTAATCTAGTGATAATAAAGAAGTAAAATAAAAGTGGTTAGTAAAGTTAACCGTAAAGTCTTCAAGTAAAAAATCGTATAAGTAGAATAGTAGAGTTATAGAAGAGAAATCCTGAAGGTTGTGGATGTTAATCGTCGGAGTAAATCAATGGAAATCACCGCACTAGCGTTTGCCTCCGCGGATCGGGAGGCCGGCTCGCGATTGGGTCGTAGCTCCTCAATGGCGGGATTTTTCTTCTTCTCCAATGGCTCTCCACTTTCTCCAAGGATTTGGAGAGTGGATAGGCATGAAAAAGTGAAGTGTTCCATAGTCAACTCACGGGTATATCCCTGCAGGAACATCCCCGGCCGTCGGATCTCAACCTAAGGAAACGAACGGCTTTGATTCGGGGCTGAAATGCCCAATCTGGACCGACACAGCCTGGCACACGCCCATGTCAGGGCCGTGTGCCGCATTCGCCGTCAAAATCGAATATTCTGGACTCGCACCAAGGGTATCGAACACGCCCGTGTTCGAGCTGACATGCCCGTGTTCCAGCTGACACGGCCGTGTAGCCGTCCGTGGTTCCCCATATTTTCTCCCGTTTTCAACCCGAGCACTGCACGGGTTCTAGGACACGCCCGTG